>CM038147.1:586228472-586578700 GCA_021437245.1 Aegilops speltoides
GCTTTATGTCCCGTCTGTCCACCACATTGTTGACGGTGGTGAAGATCGGGTGCCGCGCACCTTTGTGACGCCACATACCCCAATTGTGCGCCGCCATGAAGAGTTTTTGCTTGCAGAGGTAATGTCGATCCCTCTGCCTGATCAGATAGGTGCTGCTAGGGAATAGGTTGTGCAGTGGCTACATGCGCATGGTGTTCTAGTGGTCGGCGCAGCCCTAGATTCATTCTGTAGGTCTTTTTGAGCTTCGTGATGCTACTGTTCGCTTCCATTTGCTCCAACTGCCGCCGCAACCGCTGGGCAATGATCGGTTCGTTCACTTCATGAAGCATGATGAGGGGGATTCTTTTAGGGGCGCCCAAGGTTTCCGTCAAGGTTTAATAATGTTCTTGGGCATCCCTTTGGATCTTTGCAATACTGACTCTATCAGGGCTGCTGTGATTGAAACTGGGCTATTGTGCTCTACCAGCATCATATGATTGTGCCTGAAGTGGAACTGCCTGCTGCTGTTCCTTTTGGGCCTCCTTTGCCTCCTGAGATGGTGTGGAGAAGGTCTTTTGAGAATCTTCTGCAGGCTCCTGTTGTTTACAATGTTCCTAAACCTGTTGCTTTGCTGCCTTTTGAGCATGTGGTCTTATCTAAGAGGAGCTGGGACTTGGCCTTCGGTGAAGTTGATTTGCCTATGCTAACTTGGAAGGAACAAGCGCAAGTTAAGCCTGTGGCTAGGGCTTTGTTCCCTGAAGATGTCGCTGACATTCAGCCTGCTGCAGCACCCCAGAAAGCTAAGAGGCCTCGCAAGACGTTGGCGCCCACTCCCATTGTTGAAACTTCTGTTTGAAGATGCACCCGAAGCTCGGCCCAACGTGATGGTTTCAAGCCCACCTTCCAGGAGCTTTCTCTGCGGCCCAAAAAGGAGGAAGCCCAGAGAAAAGCCCTTTACTACTGAGATGCCTGATGACCCTGCCCAAGAGATCCCACCAGCTACACCTGTTGCTCGTCTGCAAGAAATTGGTAGGGAACTGGAGATTGATGCTCAAATCCTATCTTTGGATGCTCTTATGGCGAATCCACCTCATGCTGCTACCACTAATGCAAATGATTAGTGTTTTCCTTTGGTATTGGGTCTGGCAAGCTTCTAAATTTTCCCTGTTGCTATTATTTTATTGGTCACCTTATTATGCAAACTTTATTGTAATGTTGCTGGGTCAGACTATTATGCGCTATTTTGTTCATATGGAATTGTGTGCTGAATGATTTCTGGACCTTATCAATGGTTGTTTTAATGAGTAATCTCTGTAGAAACTGGAATGTATTGTGCTGGAATGTCAGAGGTTTAAATTCAGAAGCTAGGTAGAGAGCAGTTAGTAAAAAAATCGATGAAAGTCAGTGTGCTGTTGCCTGTTTACAGGAAACCAAATGTTCTTCTTTTGACTCTAGGTCAATTAAGAGTTTTTGTCCCAAGAGATTTGACAGCTTTACTTGCTCTCCTGCTATGGGAGCCTCTGGGGGAATTATTGTGGTCTGGAATTCCTAAGTTTTTATTGGATCTTTAATCACAATTCAGCAGTTTGTTGTAGTTGTTGAGTTTGTGTCCGACAAAACAATGAAAAATGGACTCTGGTGGCTGTATATGGTCCTTGTCAGGGTGAAGCTAGAGACACTTTTCTCTCCTGGCTTTACAACCTCAATATTCCTGTAGATGAGAATTGACTGCTTTTAGGGGATTTTAATTTCATTAGGTCCATAGATAACAGGAATTTATCTGGAGGGGACCTGAATGATATGTTCATCTTCAATGAGATTATTGGGCATTTGGGACTCCTGGAGTTGCCCATCAAGGTAAGAGCCTTCACTTGGTCTAATATGCAAGATAGCCCACTCCTGGAGCAACTAGACTGGTTTTTTACATCAGTAGACTGGATAATTGTATGTCCTATGACTGAAGTGCTCCCCCTGGCTAGGACTGCTTCTGACCATGTCCCCTGTGTTGTCAGAATCAAAACATCTATTCCTAAGTCAAATATTTTTAGGTTGGAAAACTATTGGTTGGAATTGGAAGGTTTCATGGATTGTGTTACTAAGTCTTGGAATATCCCTTCTAGGAAGGGGCACATAACTGCTAAAATTGCTGATAAGTTCAAGTATCTTAGAATATTCCTTAAAAGCTGGCAAATGAATGTCTCAAAGTTGAAGCTCCTCATTGCTAAATGCAATCATGTTGTTTTGCTGTTGGATGACTTGGAAGAGTGGAGCCCCCTATTTATTCAGGAGTTTAATTTCAGGAAAACTGTCAAAGTGCACCTGGAGAAATTGCTTCATTTGCAGTTCCTTTACTGGAAGAAGAGGTTTACTGTTAGATATATTAAGGTGGGAGGGGAAAATACAAAGTTTTTCCATGCCATGGCCACTGAAAGGCACAGAAGGAATTCTATTGCTAGCCTCAAATTACCTGATGGTACTGTAGTCAATGATCATGCTCAAATGGAGGGAATCATCTGGAATTGTTTTAGAAACCGAATGGGCACATCAAGAGGCATTGTCATGGGCTTTGACCTATCTACTCTCATCAACCCTATGGCTGGCCTTGACATTCTCACCAAGCCTTTTGAAAAAGAGGAAATGGACAAGGTGGTTCAGCACATGCCTGTTGATAAAGCTCCAGGCCTGGATGGTTTCAATGGCCTTTTCTTCAAAAAGTGCTAGCATCTAATTTCCATGGACTTTTATGAGCTAGCTCAGGAATTCTATGAGGGTACTGCTATCCTAGATAACATTAATGATTCTTACATTACTCTTGTCCCTAAAAAGCTTTCCCCTGAAGAGGTTGGAGTTTATAGGCCTATCTCCCTAACTAGTATGGGCCTGGAATTTCTCTCTAAAATGACAGCTAATAGGTTTCAAGAGTTAATTTTACAGTGCATCCACAAGAATCAATATGGTTTTATTAAGAGCAGAACAATTCAGGATTGTATTGGCTGAACTTTTGAATATTTGCACTAGTGCCATCAATCTAAAAGGCCAATTGTGATCCTTAAGTTGGACTTTGAAAAGGCTTTTGACTCTTTGGAACATGAAGCTCTTTTTCAGATTCTGAGGCACAAAGGATTTAATGAGAAATGGATTCTCTAGATGAAGCAGCTGCTAGGCACTGGTACTTCTTCAGTTCTTCTTAATGGAGTTCCTGGCAGAAAATTTATTTGTAAAAAAGGAGTCAGGCAGGGAGATCCTGTTTCTCCTTTACTCTTTGTTATTGCTGCTGACCTTCTGCAATCTGTCATCAATGACATGTTCAGAAGAGGAATCCTTCATCTGCCTATCCCTTGTCATGACCAGGATTACCCTATGATCCAGTATGCTGATGATACTCTAATCATCTTACCTGCTGACAGGATTCAGATCTTTGCTTTGAAATCTATGCTCCAAGTGTTTGCTCAGTCCACTGGCCTGGATGTCAACTATCACAAATCTTTCCTCATCCACATAAATGTGGATCCTATTATGATGAATGATCTTGCTGTTGATTTTGGCTGCCAGATAGGAAATATGCCTTTCACCTATCTTGGCTTGCCAGTGGGAACCACAAGGCCCAAAATGGTGGATTTTATGCCTCTGGTGGACTGCATGGAAAGAAGAATGACTGCTAGTTCTTATTTTCCTAATCAAGGGGAGAGGCTTCAATTCCTGAACTCTGCACTATCTTCAATGCCAATCTACTTCTAGAGCACAGTTAGCAGCGCGTTTCCTAAGAAGAGCGCTACTACTAACGAAAATAAAATAAGATGATAAACAAATAGAAATTTAAATGAAAATGAAAGAAATAGAAAAAGGAGAAAGGGAAAAATAAAATGTAAAGCAAAATAAATGAAAAAGCGAAAAATCGGAGGAAGGCATAGCAGCAACATTTGTTTGTAAGAGGCGCTATAGCTAACGTAGCTGCAGCGCGTGTCCTAGACCCCCGCTATAGAAACAGAATAGGAAATTAGCTATAGCAGCAGCGCGTTTTGAGGAAAGCGTTATAGCTAACTTAGCTATAGCGCGTTTTGCAAAACGCACTACCGCTAAGTTTGACTTAGCCAAAAAACTGTTTCCCCCCGGCCACCACTTCCCCCAAATCCCTCAAACCCACCCCGTGCGCGCGCCGCCGTCTCCTGATTCACAGTTGCCCCCACCACGCCGCGCCGACGACGCCATCAGCCGTCTTGCGTCGACGACACCGAGCCGCCCCAACGCCACGGAGCAGCTGGCCTCGTCAATGCCACCGAGCCGCCGTCGGCGCCACCTTCCTCGCCGTCACGCAGACGCCTGCATCCTCGCCATCACCGGAGACGCCCTGCCTCCCTCACCACCACCTGCCTCCGTCGCCACCACCGGAGCCATCATCTGTATGCCCCCACCCCTCCTCTCTCTCTCTCATGCATAGGTTAGCCAGTTTAATTAGGTTAATTATCTAGGTTAGGGCAAAAATTTAGTTAGGGCATTGACAGAGAAGTAGTTAGGTTAACTAGTTTAATTAGGTTAATTATCTAGGTTAGTGCAAAAACTTAGTTAGGGCTTTGACAGAGAACTAGTCAGGTTAACTAGTTTAATTAGGTTAATTATCCATGTTAATTAGTGCAAAAATTTATTTTAGGCTTTGACAGAGAACTAGCTGCGTTAACTAGTTTAATTAGGGTTAATTATCTAGGTAAACTAGATTAACTAACTAGATTAAATAGGTAGGTTAATTAGGTTCGTTGGATTAAGAAGCTAGGTTAAGTAGATTGGCAAAGGTTTTGATTTTTCAAAAGACCACTATTTTTCAAGGAAAAGAATTTAGGCAAATTTTATTTTTCATTGAAGTGGTCATGTTATATCTTTTTTTGAAGTTGTTCGATTGTGCCCAAGTGGTGGCTTTGTTGTTTCGAGGAATGATGCTAAGTGGCCTATGTTTTTGCGAATGTTGATTCATTTCTGTTAGGCAAATTTCAGGATCTCGATTTGTCCACTTTTAGCAAAGGTCATGCCGAAATTTCCCGTGAATTTCGGCATGACTTGTGGTACAAACTAGGACATATCGAGTGCCCGGGATTTGCCGCACCAGGAAGGAGTCAACATTCCTGCAAAACAATAGTCCTTTTTATGTCATTATTCACTTTATTAGGTCAAGAATTAATTGACTAGATTTAATCATAGGAAACATTGCTAGCAATGATGAAGGACAGGGTTCTTGTGAGTGCGACGACGTCTACTGGGCGGCAGACGAATTTTTTAGCTTTACCGACGATCAACAGATGTTGTTGTTGGGCCCACCGGTGGCATCGGGGACTGAGACCGACACACAGACCGGTGCTGAGACCGATACGCAGACCGGTGCTGAGACTGACACCTGCGCTGAGGTTCAGACCGGCATCGAGACCGGCGCTGAGACCGGTGCTGCCTCGGGGAGCGGAGCCGGTGTAGAACCGAAAGCAAAGAGGCAACGGGTTCCCAACAAACTCAGGACTACTAGACTGGTGGTCACGGAGGTGGACAACGGCAATTTTGAGCCAAAGGCGCCCGAGGAAGCGCGCGAGCTACGACAATCAAATAGGCTGCATCATACAGACAACCGCTACCATCAACGATGAGAATCTAAAGAAGATAGAAAATATGAGGAGCTCCCTCCTAAAGAAGTTTCACCAGATATTCTTGTTCTCGGGCCGGAATGAGAAGGATTATGAAGATCCAGACAATGACCCGCAATGAAGAAGATAAACAAACACGCCATGACCAAGTTTAGCAACGCGTTGGCCGCCTGGAAAAATCGAGTGAAAGCAAAGATCAACGACAGGGAACCCTACTCCGAGATTGTAAAGGATAGTCCGACAATCACGGAAGAGCAGTTTCAAATATTCAAGGAGGCTTGCGAGGCCGAAGCTGCCAAAGAAAAGTCTAAGTACATGAAGGGGCTTCAAAAGAGGAACATTGGGACCCACCACCACTAGTAGAAAAAGGGTCAAACGTGCAGCACATTAGTGCCGGTTTGTGTTAGAGCCGGCACTAATGTATACATTAGTGCCGGTTCCAACGGCTAACCGGGCCGCTCTCATTAGTACCGGTTTGTGGCTAACCTTTAGCACCGGTTCGTGCCACGAACCGGTACTAATGAAGGTGGTGGCAGGATGTTGTCAGTCTGGGCCCCCTCCAGCACCTTTAGTACGGTTCGTGCCACGAACCGGTACTATAGGTCGACGATACATAAACCCTTCGTCCACCCGAGGCACTCTGTTCTTCCCTTTCCCTCACTTCTCCTCTGTTCTTCCCCTTTCCCTCGAGCTCCTCACAAATTTTGCCCAAAATTTGTCAAGATTTGAAGGCCCCATCCATTCAAATGATCACAAAGGTTAGCAACTTTGTCCTTTCAACTCTCATTGCTAGATTAGCTCTTCCCATGCTTTGTATAGTTACTAATTTGTGAGTTTAGTAATTTGGGAGGAAATATATATATATGTGCTAGTATTTGATTTATATGCAATTTGAGGTCAAAAATAACACTTAGTTTGCATATGTAGGTGTGGTTTACTTAGTGCCTAATAAATCTCCGTCGTAACAACCGTCGATCGCCCGCACCGTCCCGTCACCGGCACCACCTTGTGGTGAGCCTCTTGTTCATGTAATTTTATATAAAAAAATTATGTTTGTGTGATTTGGATATATAGTTAATCATGTGATAATTATCTTACCCGTACGTTGTTTGTTATACATAGTGCCATGGTTTTGATATCTGTCCCCGTCGGCCCTCGTCCTTGTTATGATTCGGATGTGGTATATTCTCTTTTAAAACTATTAGTTGCATTTCGTGTTTATGACAAATTATGCCCATCAAGTTGACATAGATATTCTTATCTAGGAGGTATGTGAACCGGAAATTCCAACCGACCCTATTGTCGAGAGGTTAAATTTAGTTGAAAGAGAAAACGAGTACTTGAAAGAAAAATTGAAAAGAATTGAGGGGGAGAAGATGGAATTGGAGTTGCATGTTGCCGATGTCATCGATGATCACAAGATCAAGATGGAGAAAATGCGCTTGAAGAATAGAAAGATTAGAAAATATGCCATCGATAGTGAGGCTTGGAATCATTATGCTGTTGGATCAATTGTTACCTTAGTTGCGATCTTGATCGCATTTGTTGTTGCATTTAAATGCTTTAGCTAGAGAGTTATTTGTTTGTTGCATTTAAGTGTTGCGGGTGACATACATCCTCTTCATTTGTGGTAGCGGGTGTTGCGTCTTGGCAGCTCACTTATGTGCATGCGGCTATGAGTCACGTGACACTGTTCACATCAAGGTTGTGTGCGTGAGTCACTATCTCTCGAGACATACATTCCCATCCTGGACATACTTGGATACATCATCTTTCTCAAGGCTATGACATATGGAGGTGCCAACTCAACAAATGAAGGCGACAGCACAATGTGACTTTAGTTTTGTGGTATTTTTTAGTACCAGATCTCGAGACAGGTTGTACCTCGCAATGCGGTGATCCGCATCAATTCTATGTAATCGATGGTGTTTGTTGGGATATGATGAATTTTCACTGTATGATGAGATTTTTCATTGAAATAAAGTGAATCTTTTGTGGTTTCTTTGCTGTATAATTAAATAGCTTTGCATGCTCTTTGATCTATCTATTTTCTTTGGTCAAGTTCGATGGGTTTTTATTTAGAGGGAGTGGTGCTTTGTAGTGGATTCAATCTTGCGGTGCTTTAACCCGGTGACAATAGGGGCCATGACAATTATTGTATTGTTGCCACTAAGGATAAAACGACAGGGTTTTGTCATATTCTTTGACTTCTTCCTATCTACATTATGTCATCTTGCTATAGCGATACTCTGTTTCTTGCAAACTTAATACCTTGAGATGCATGTTGGATAGCGGTTTTGCGGTAGAGTATTAGTAGTAGGTCTAGTTGGATTAACGGTCTACTTATCACAAACGTAATGCCTATATAAGATTATGCCATTAAAGAAAACTAGTGGCATGACCCACACATTGCGTGGCTAGATTTCATACATATTTTTACATATGGTAATTCTTTCAATAAAATAATTTGTCCAACGGTGCATAGATAGCCTGTATCTAAACGAAGATCTTCTTGTCAATTGTCCTTGTCGGTGAATATAATGCGACACTACTTTTTATTGATATAATATAAGGTCCATTTGCTTCTACGCTCTAGAGCATTGTCATATATTGTTTGGTCATTGCATTAGAGGTGGATTTATTTGTATAAAAATGTAATATGGCCAAAACGTTTTATACCATGTCCTCACTCATTGTTCGAAACATTTTCTGCTGTGTCATCGCACATTGTTTTATCTTATCCTATCTATGTTTCCTTTGATTTACTTCCATGGTTTTAACACAACTATGTGTCTTTACATGATTTATATGATTATTGTTGAATCTTTTTGCTGATACCTTTCTCTCTATTGCTCAACTATAGATTGTTTTCATCACACACATGTGGTTTTTCCTATTTCACCTAGCCTTCTATGGATATTTAATCTTATGACATAGATTCAAGCAACAACATTAGGTACTCATATATGTTATACTATGTTTTTGGGGTATGTCGTAGTTTTAGGATCTTTTAGGATCTCACCTGTACACTACGGAAAAAAACTATAATTACAAATATACATTCATTAATAGCTTTGTAAAAACACCCACCTTTCACTCACTCCTCTAAATAGCCTTATTCCCTCTTATTGCACCCATATTGTTTTTCAATGACTTTTAAATTTGAGCACAACTAAAATGATATTGCATACTTGACATGATTATTATTTAAATATTATTGTTGGACATAAAATAGTTTTTATCTTCGGTCGTAAAATAGTAGTGATTTCTTTGTCGGAGCAATCATAGACATACCTCACTCTAATCGATCCATTGTCTTCGTAGCACCGAGCATGCATGTCTTGCATGTAATTTGGAATCTGGACATATATTTTTATTTTATTTGTATGTATCATTTGACCGGCGGCCTTGATATGACCACAAATTGAAGAATTGACTTCCATGTTTCAATTGATCTAAGAATTAACTAATCACATTTTATTGTACATTTAGGTTTCGGGTTTTGTTTGAATTTCCACATTTTCTAAAGTCCAGCAATTCTAAAACTTCGAAGCATGCTATGGAAATATATTTTTATTTCGTTTTTCATATTTAAAGTAGAGTTAGAAATTTTTTCTAAATACTCAAAAGTAATTCTACCAATAATTATGTGATGAGCCTGGGCTCATCTACTTTCTCATCAACCATTCATAATAATAGTAAAAAAATCTGACTTTCTCCATCGAAGATGCTAGAGTGTGCTAGGAGCATACAAATTCTTATGGTGAAATGACATTAGAATAGGTATAGAGAAATAATAAAACAACATCAAGTCTCCAAACTATCTTTTTGAGCTCTTTCCCCCTAGAGATTCTCAAATGTTATTTGTCGAAGAAATTTTGATTCTCCTAGAACTCCTGAGCACATTTTCCTAGTTTACTATTCATACTGAGTGCAATGTTGCTGTCCTTGTAATTGTATGCATGGTGATATAGTTGTTAAATTGAAATCCAACATATGCTAACTAATTTTGTATTCTGGAAAAGGAAGTACAAAGCAAAGTAACAATTCTCTTTTACACCGGCAGTGATGGCATCACATGCAGGGCAACTCCTATCCGTTCATGTATAGCCGTGAGCAGCTCTAGATTACCGCTCAGTTATGCCTAATGGATTTTATTTAGAACCTTCCACTGAATTAATCGATTAGATTATTTATCCTATATGGAGCAACATGGCATTTGCCTTGTTACTTAGCCATCTAATGTAAAATTATCATCACTCCAAACTCATATGAATCCTAAGAACATAATCTCATGCTCGTAACTGATTTTTTTATCTAGCAAGAGTTCTTTTGAAACCTACGTATATTGCATAGTGCAAATGAAACGACAAATTCGACATGATATTTTCTTGCATCTACCTTCATATTTGCGTGGATCAATTTTCTTTTGTCATATCAAACACTAGTAGAAAAATGACCTTATGTTCACCTCATTAGTACAGGTTCAATTACGAACCAACACTAATGTGAAGGAAATATGCTCAAAGTTATTATTTATTTCCTTATTTCATGATAAATGTTTTTTATTCATGCTAGAATTGTATTAACCGGAAACTTAGTACATGTGTGAATACATAGACAAAACCTATAGTCCCTAGTATGCCTCTACTTGCCTAGCTCGTTAATCAAAGATGGTTATGTTTCCTAACCATAGACATGTGTTGTCATTTGATGAACAGGATCACATCATTAGGAGAATGATGTCATGGACATGACCCATCCGTTAGCTTAGCATTATGATCGTGTTAGTTTCATTGCTATTGCTTTCTTCATGACTTATACAAGTTCCTCGGACTATGATATTATGCAACTCCCGAGTACCGGAGGAACACTTTGTGTGCTACCAAACATCACAACATAAAAGGGTGATTATAAAGGTGCTCTACAGGTGTCTTCGAAGGTATTCGTTGGATTTGAATAGATCGAGATTAGGATTTGTCACTCCGTGTTTCGGAGAGGTATCTCCGGGCCCTCTCGGTAATACTCATCACTATAAGCCTTGCAAGCATTGTAAATATGAATCCTAAGAATTGTAAATCTTTTGTGACAATACTGGTGCAATTGCCTTGGCAAAGGAATCTAGATTTCACAAGAGAACAAAGCACATCAAGAGACGCTTCAATTCCTTCCGTCATCAAGTGTCGCAAGGGTACATAGAGATTTGCAAGATACACACGGATCTGAATTTTGTAGACCCATTGACTAAGCCTCTTCCACGAGCAAAACATGATCAGAACCAAAGCTCCATGGTTGTTAGAATCATTACTTTGCAATCTAGATTATTGACTCTAGTGCAAGTGGGACACTGAAGGAAATATGCCCTAGAGGCAATAATAAAGTTATTGTTTATTTCCTTATTTGAAGATACATGTTTATTATTCATGCTAGAATTGTATTAACCCGAAACTTAGTACATGTGTGAATACATAGACAAAACCTTTATTCCCTAGTCATGTGTTGGTTATGTTTCCTAACCATAGTCATGTGTTGTCATTTGATGAACGGGATCACATCATTAGGAGAATGATGTGATGGACATGACCCATCCGTTAGCTTAGCATTATGATCGTGTTAGTTTCATTGCTACTGCTTTCTTCATGACTTATACAAGTTCCTAACACTATGAAATTATGCAACTCCCGAATACCGGAGGAACACTTTGTGGGCTACCAAACGTCACAATGTAAAAGGTTGATTATAAAGGTGGTATACATCTCTCCAAAGGTGTTTGTTGGGTTGGCATAGATCGAGATTAGGATTTGTCACTCCGTGTTTCGGAGAGGTACCTTTGGGCCCTCTCGGTAATACTCATCACTATAAGCCTTGCAAGCATTGTAAAAAATTGAGTTAATTACGGGATGATGTATTACGGAACGTGTAAAGAGATTTTCCGGTAACGAGATTAAACTAGGTATTGAGATGCCGATGACAAAGGGAACAACGTATGTTGTTATGTGGTTTGAACGATAAAGATCTTCGTATGTAGGAACCAATATGAGCATCCAGGTTCCGCTATTGGTTATTGACTGGAGACGTGTCTCAGTCATGTCTACATACACTACAAAAAAAAGACACATCCGTGACATTTTGGGCCGAATGAATTTTTTTTCTGTCATACATATGACACTTTTATGATGATAATTGTGACAAAACCCGGTATCATCATAGATGTGGTGGGATCCTACTTCTATGACAAAAAAATCAAAACAGAAAATGGGCTTTTCGTCCTGGGCGGGCCGGAGACGCAGCTGCATGACATTCTTTGCGCCATCCATGACGGAAAAAACCGTGGTAGAAGCGAGGGGGAGGAAAATTTCGGGGAGTTGCCCGTTACGGTGGGAGGTCGGGGGCAGAGCGATGCGCGTTTTTCTCGTACACGTACGCGCGTATGTGCGAGGCATTGGCTCTAACTGAACCCGGGCCAGGCGTTGGGCTCTAACTGAACCCGAGCGATTGTACTGCAGGCTACGCGTGACTGTACCCGAGCGATCGATCGATGGCTGTTAACTGAACCCGATGGAGCGATTCCTTTTTGCTACTGCTGCTAATGAAGCCGATCGATTGGATGAGCAGTGAGCATTGCGGGGGGTTGGATGAGCGATGGCGGTGGCGTTGCCTCGGATGAACAGGACCCGTGGTGTGGAGGGCTGGATGAGCGGTGGCGATGGAGGGGTGGCCGTGGAGGGGTGGTTGAATAGGACCCCGTGGTGTGGAGGGCTGAATGAACAGTAGACGGTGGAGGGGTGCCCGTGGAGGGGTGGTTGAACAGGAGCCGGTGGACTAGCGCACGGTGGAGGCTGGATGAACAGGATGCCGTGGAGGCTGGAGGAGGTCGACGGTAGCCCGTGGAGGCTGGAGGAGGTCGACGGTGGAGATGAACAGTATCCCGTGGAGTCCCGTTTTGCGCTACACCACACCCCTCCCGATGAACAGGACCCCCGTTTTGACCGTAGGAGGTCCGTTTAAATCCTTTTGCGATACGCCACACCCTCCCGATCAACGGGACCCCGTTTGGCGTAGGAGGTCCGTTTCGTCCGTTTTGCGGTACGCCACACCCTTCCCGACCAACAGGACCCCCGTTTCGACCGTAGGAGGTCTGTTTCCTTCGTTTTGTGGTACGCCACACCCCTCCCGATCAACAGGACCCCCGTTTCGACCGTAGGAGGTCCGTTTCCTCCGTTTTGCGGTATGCCACACCCCTCCCGATCAACAGGACCCTGTTCCGAACGTGGCCAGTCGAACACAAGGCCGTTTCCTCCGTTCTGCGGTACGCCAAGCCTCGTTTTCATTGCCTGTTCCGTCCAAGCCCTCCCGATGAACACGACCACGCATTCCGTTCCGTCCCAGCTAGTTGGCTCCCCATGAACACGACGACGACGCTGTTTCTCAGTTCCGACCCAGCCATGTACGTATGCGCGAGTAGGCGTTCGTATGTACGTACATGGCCGTATTTTCTTTCTTGCACCCTCGCCGCTGTATGTACGTGTACATTCTACGTGCGCGCCTCTACTACGACACGTGCGCGCCTCTACATCGACCAGTATGTACGTACACGTTCACGACCAGAATGACAACGCTACGTATGCTTCGACCAGGTGGGTCCCGACTGTCAGACACTTCCTTGACTGCGAAGATGTAGCTGGTGGGTCCCGGCAGTCAGGGGGGCGAATCATTTTTTTTTTGCCCGGACGCACTTCCTTGCATGCGAAGATGTAACTAGTGGGTCCCAATAGTCAGGGGGCGAATCGTTTTGTTTGCCTGGACGCACTTCCTTGCATGCGAAGATGTAGCTGGTGGGTCCCAGCAGTCAGGGGGGCGAATCGTTTTTTTGCCCGGACGCACTTCCTCGCGTGCGAAGGTGTAGCTAGTGGGTCCCAGCAGTCAGGGAGGAAATGTTTTTTTCGCGAAATATGGTGGCCCGTCCGGTGGGACCCGCTGTCAGGTGAGGAATAATAATTTTGCGCGTAATAAGGAGGCACTTCCTTGCTGCGGCTGTGGACCCAGCTGTCAGCCTCTCCACGTACAGTCCACGTCCGATGGAAGTCGTTCCTTGACCATGTTGACCACGTCGCGCCGAGAGCACCAGGGCAGTGGACGACGGCGAGGCATAGGAAGGGGACGACGCGGAGCCAGTGAAGACGCGGAAGTGGATGCCCACGTCCCCGCGCTCCCGGCCCGCGCTCCCGCCGCGCACGTATGCGATCTGCGCAACCAGGTCCAGCGCCTCGACGCGGTCCACGCCGCGGTCCCGACGCGCCCGACGCGTCGGTGCGCACCATAACACGCACCGTCCGCGCCCGGCTCGCCGCGCGCTTATTGCCTTTGCACCGCTGCGCCGTCAACCGCAGCGCAGCGCCTCCACGGTCGTCGCGCCGAGCCGCCGCAGCCTCTGCGCCACCACGCAGGTCCTCCGCGGCCTCCTCGTTTCCGCGATCGCCGCTGCTCGTTGCGCGCACGGCATCACCGTGCATGGCCGCACATCGCAGCCGATGCGCCCATGCCCGCCGCGCTCACTGCGGACGCCGTGGCGCAGCCTCCATCTCCGCCCGGCGCTCGCCGTGCGCGCCGCGAACGCGGCCGCACGCCACGGCCGCCCCTCGAACCTGTGGCTCTGATACCAATTGTTGTTGCCGTGGCTATGCCCTAGCTCTACCTCTCTCTCACGCTGCACCTCTCTCTCTACCTCTGAACTAGATCAACAGAAGAAGGAGGAATGAGAAGGAAGAACAAGGACACGGCTGTTTTCAGGCGCACGAACAACTTTTCTCCTGAGCACAAACTCAGCCCGGCCTCATCGACAAGCCGTAGTACACGGGATTTATACCTGGGCTAAACCACATGCGCACGTACGCACGCCTGCCCAGCTCGCGATCCGCTCCGCCCGGTCCGCATGCACGACGCGCTCACGCGCACGATGCGGCCGGCGTCCAACGGCCACCCAACGAGCTCCCGCTACTCTCGGCAACGACCTATCCTACACGGTGGACTCGAACATGAGCCTTGCTCACGCGCCATCGCGACACACACACACCTACGCCACCGAGCCGGCCGCGCCCGACTCGCCCGATGCGCGCCCGTGCACGCCCCTGGTGCACCCGACGTGAACGCTGCCATCACGGGCATGGCTTGCTGCTAACATTGTATGCCTGTATCCATCTGACTTATCTCCAATATAAAAGTGGCCTTAGCTTGCACGCATGCAGGTTGTACCCATCTATTCCGTGTCTTGGTTTTAAGAGTCCTATGCATATACGCTGAAGCTTTGTCTCCGAACTACTCCTTCCAAAATAGATTTGTTTTTCTTGTCAAATCTAAACCGTTCCTTCCAAAATAGTGTTTTTTGTGGAAGCTCAACCTCTACAATTACATGTTTGTACGGGACAGTCCAATAGTTTGTCGATGACAATATTTGTATGTAACGTTGCAATTTTAAATCTCAGCCGTTCATATAAGAAAATAGTGGCTAAGATAATTTAATCTATGTGGATCAACACGATGGCTTCTTTTACTTATGTTTTAATTATATAATAGATAGATAGATTTTTATTTCACAACATATAAAAGAAAACAATAGAAAAATAGGATGCTGCACGCGCATGTGCTCGGGCTACTATCAAAGTTATTACAATAGGCATGTATATGTATATGTATATAAGACATAGACATATAAAACAACTCATATGTCCAGAGTTCTATTTGATCGTCCAAAGCTTATTCATCAAGGCACATATAGCCAAGGTTTGTAGCCCCTTTAGCTGTCTCAAAACTTATAAGGGCATCGAACGCAGCATATATCATTCTTTCAAAGCTCAATGGAGCAATCTCCCATCCGGAGTTCTTCAGTTGATTGCACTCATTGCCCTTCTCCAGATTCGTTCCCAACACAAAATTTGCTAGGTCAAATAGCGATGGTGTAGGTTTACTGCAAATTTCAACTGGTATATCAATGCGTGTCTGTAGGTCAATGGGATTTTTGACATGGAGACCGTATGGCTTAAGCATTTTTACGTCATTGCCAATTGCTGCTCCACAAAAGAAGATATCCTCACGAGCAAGAAATTTGTTGACCTTGTCTGGTACGCGAGGCGAGTGAACGATGTGGTACACCAAGCAATAATCTGCAAAACACAGTTGAAGTACAGCGGCACGTCGCTGCATTTCTGGGGGCAGGTCCTTCTGCTTCACCCCATGGACTTGGTCGGTGAACTCAGTGTCTAGACCAACAATCTTCATTTCCACTGATTGGAGGGAGTTCAACACAGTCTTGACCCATTCCTCAACGACGCCTGGTTCATTGGCGACCGTCACGGTTACCTTGAAGCCAGCAAGTTTATCAAAGCGATGAATAATAGCAGCAGGCTGAGCCACCAGAATGGCAGCAGAGCGATCATCATCCTCTGGACCTAGCGGAGGCAGCAGAGTATAATCAAAGACGGAAATAGTCTGCGGCTGCAGTATCTCCAAGGAGCATGGCGAAGCGAGCATATCATTGGCATTGGTCTCCATAGGAAGCGCCCTGTAGTCATAGACCAAGTGAGCGACAGGAGATAGCATGAACAAATAAAACATGTCTTTTTTTAGTATTACAACATGTCAACGCCCACTGAGTAGAACTATAAATAACTCAACACAAATTACTCCCGTTCAATAGATGAAGAGTTCTTCTGAAAAGAAAAACTGAACTTGCTCAGAAACAAAATCCTAGATCTATAATGTGAAAATGAATCTGAGTGCCCATGTTTTTTTGTTTTGCAAGAAGAATTAAAGTGCTCATCTTTGCCGTCACGCCGTATACCGCTTGAAAATCTAATCTTCAAATGCATGAACTTTAAAAGAAAGCTCGGACTAAATTGGACCAGATAAATTTTTCAAGACATCGTACAGAGAAAAGTTCACAAGCAAAACACCTCAAATTCGTCCAGAAGATGGCAAAACAAGAATGCATGAGCACTCTTCCTATCATAAAATAAGAAGACAATAAAATGAGTTGCAGTAGTATATTATTATACCTTGCTGACTTGGTTTTGGCTTGCAGCAGCGCCATAGTCAGGTGTATTGCAAATTGCAATATCCACTACACGTACGTCGGAGATGTTGCTTCTGAGACTGCTGGATTGTATGTGATGTGATCGTGGGGATGGTTTGTCAATCCGGCCAAAAGGCTGCTTATAAGCTAGCCGATTGGGACAAAAATAGCAAGTATTGATATTCGTATTTCGGGAAGGAAACAGTAAGGATTTTGGCGCATTGCTTGTTCGCAGCAATTTTTTAATAGCTTCCTTTATGTTTCATTCACATCAAATAGCAAGAATTGATATTCGCGTCACCTCTTTTTTTTATGTGAACGTGGTAGCTTTGGTTTACCATTTTTGGATGTGAACGTGCTCTAATTTTATTTAACATTTTTGCATGCAAACATGGTATATTTATACTTTTTGTTTTAGGAATGTGGTCTATTTCACATTCATATATGATGTGTTTGGTTGTTCGGAGCAATTTTGCCTGCATTCCATGTGTGTCTCAGTTGGGCCTGATTGAGAAAAAAAATCATCATCTGCATATCGTTTCACTTCTAGAAAAAGGCTTATAGGTGGCCCCTAACGAGTGGCTGGCACGGATAAGCACCCGCCACAGCCCTTTTGAAAAATTTGCAATGGCCGGTTCTATAAATTGCTCTTCACTGGCTATCCACATAACAGTGGCGGGCATAAGTAAGGACCCGCCACTACGTCAGTCTTGCTAATTTCTTCATGGTCGAAAAGCAACAGTGGCAGGCACGTAAAACAGGCCCATCACTGGTGCCATGCTAATCAGTGGCGGGCAGTTTCTAGCGACCGCCATAGACCCGCCCCCACCAGTTTCAAATTTTGTAAGATTTTGCAGTGGCGGGTCCTATTATGTGCCTGCTATATGGCTATATTTGGTCACCGTACCACCTACCACTCAAATATAGCCATGGCGGATGCTATATGCCGCCCGTTACTCTTCTGCATGACCTTATCCACCCCATCCCCCATACGCAGCCAGTCACACATTATTCTTGCCACCTACCACTCAAATCTCTCTCTCTCTCTCTCTCTCTCTCTCTCTCTCTCTCTCTCTCTCTCTCTCTTTCTCTCCTAGCTGCCGTCGCCGGCGTTGTGACGTCCTCCGCCGACGCCACCGACAAGGTCGCCATCCGCCGCCTCGAACGACGTCGCGGACCCAATCTTCCCTGTCGCCCGCGCCATCCATCGCTGCCTCGAAGTCCTCGCCCGTGCCTTCCTCTGCCTCCAACGTCATCGGCTTCATCAAACTCGCCGTTCACCTCTTCCATCGTCCCCGTCCTTCCCACCATCTCCGTACGCCCCGGTAACCACACCTCCCCTCTCTCTAGTAATGGAGATTATTGTTGTTCTTGTTTATTGTACTTGTACATTAGCAACATTTTGGTAGTGTAGTTAAACTTTGTAATAGGGTGTACTATAGTAGTCTCTTGTTATATGATGTACCATTTAATTTTTGTAAATGCATGTCTTAAATTTGATTGTTTGCACTAGAGTACTATGTACTGCATATATGGATCAACATATAGTACCATATTTTATTCATGATGCCTATATTCAGAATGAGTGCCAATGTTTTAGCTAAACGTGAATTAAGTTCCATTTCGCTAATTACTGGCAGTCAGTATGTCCAATTTCTAGCAAAGGTCATGCCAATTTTTCAGTAATTTTTTAAATTTTTATGGATGAGCTACTTAATTATATTTTCCATCGCCTGGAGAATACTCACTCTTAATCCACAAGTTGATATGAGAGTTTTTCTAAGAGGAGGATACCGACTGTTGTCGTAGGGGGTTGTCCTTCTTCTTCTCTTCGTCTTAGACTTTTGTAAAGCGGCAGGAGAAGATGAAGGACAACCATCACCGACAGTCAAAAATAAAGTGACTAAGTGAGGGTACACCATATATATAACTACTTGAGAGATGAACCGACTGTTGTTGTAGGATGTCATTCTTCTCCCTCTTCTCCCCTAAGACCTTGGTAAAGCAGGAGGAGGGGGGGGAGAACGACCATCACCAACAGTCGAAATTATAGTAAGTGAGTGTACACCATATATACAACCACTTACGAGATGAACCTACTTAAGAGCTAGAAATGTCCACCCGAAGGACAAATATGGACTGTTGTCATAACAATTCTACATTTTATATTGTCATAAATTTTCTTTCATGCAAATGTCTTCTATCTAAATGTCAACTTGTCTAATGCATTTAGATGGAGAAGCCGAGATGCCTTGTTACGACTCCTCCACCTGTAGACAGAATTCCTACAGCCGTAGACATCGTCACCAGGATGGATGAGATACACGGAGATCATGTCCGCCTATGCCGAGAGCGCTCGAGCAGCCACCAAGCAGTCATACGTTAAGAATACTGCATCATATGCCGAGAGCGTCAGAATAGCTGCTGAGAGCACAAGAGCAGCCACCGAGAGTGCGCGATCACCTGGCGAGTGTGTGTGACTAGCCGTCAAAGCTGCAAGGACCGCCCAAGCCGAGATCACAAAGATGTTGGAAGGAGAGGAGACCTCGTGATGGAGCTCAACGTTTACTTCTGAACTACTAGGGCACTTTATGTGATCTATATGATCGATGCGTGTGAACCTAATTTCTATGTTGCTATGATGGAGTTGAAATTTTGCTTCTGAACTACTAGTGAACTGCATTTATGTCATTTGTATTGTCGATGCTTCGAGCGTATTTTCTATGATGCTCTCAAGATTGTTATATGACTTTTCTCTATGCGATTGGATAAGTACGAAATTGACTTGTTAGCTTGTTTATTTATCTTTGTAGATGAACTGGAACTGGTATGTGGTGTATTATGGGTAGAATCGAGGAGTCTATGATTCATGAAAGAAATGCAATGGACAAGTGGAAGCTTACGAGAACAACTGCTATAAAGGATATAAGACTAAAAAAGAAGCATAGGATCGTTACGCCAACTTCATCCGCAAAGAGAAAATCAACTATGAAGTATGCAAGACCGTGTGGACAAGTGGACGAGTAAAGAATTTGATTATATTTATCCAATTCATTTTCATTATGGTGGTGTTTTTATCATGTGGTCTTGTATGTATGTAATATGACGGAGGCTTCGCTGCGAAGGCGATCTATATCTATCTATCTATCTATCTATCTATCTATCTATCTATCTATCTATCAATCTATCTATCTATATCTATACCTATACTAATTAAAGACTCCCAAGAAATTACCGCGTTAATTAGAAATTACCGGCCGTTCATCTGACGGGACCGAGTTATAACGGTGTAGATCCACCCATATAATCCTTGCAATCTAGGAAAAAGAAAACTTAAAGTAGCTGTAAAAAACTAATCTAGGTTGCCCGTAGAAAACCAACTCTAGGCTAGCTGTAAGAAAAACCGATCTATTTTAGCTATAAAAAACCAATCTTGGTTACCTGTGGAAAAACAAATCTAGGCTAGCGATCCATCCCCAAAGAATCCTCACGCTATAGTTTTCTCCCTACGCCTCTCCTTCCGTTTCATCCTCCGATGTATCCTCTATCTCATCCACGAAGTCCACCTCCTCTCCGTCTTGCCATGCTCCCTCACGACTTGCTGCGCTGGGACTATCAGGGCTGCAGTGTAGAAATTATAGGATGGATGAATATTGTGTTGTTTCTGTTGTATTGATCTGACCCAGGTGTGGGATATATATAGAGTACAATATGTGAGAGAGACTTGGAGTAGGGGACAAGTTGTACATGGTTTAAACCAACCCTATCTCTAACTCCTAATCTCTAACTTAAATATAATTATACTTCTAACATTCCCCCTCAGTCGTAGCGGGAGTGAAGCGGACGATGACGACTGAATTTGAACTCTTGTGCTTTCGTCGTCTTCTCCTCCGCGCCATCACCAACTGAGTCTCTGATGGGTCGGCACCTAGGGCGGTGACTGCGTCCCCTTCTGGTGCCTTCCTGCGTTCTACTCTATTCCCTCCCGCAGTCACAGCGGGAGTGGCGTGGACGCTAGTGACGACGCGGACGCTGTTGACTGGAGTTGTTGCCGATGAGTTGCTGTAGACGTAGCCATTAATGTCAATGTCGAGGTAGCCGATCATGTGATGTAGTCATGGTCGAGATAGTCGTGGATGATGAAGCCGCACAAAGCCGGAGGCGCAAAAAATTGCGCGATGTTGTAGATGACGGAGCTGCAGTCGTGGACAATGCACCTTGCGGATGTCAGAGGGTGCCGTCGGCGATGAGTCCACCGGTTTTGCGAAGACCGGAGGAAACCCATCAAGCACACATCGGTTTTGCCTGAACCGTGTGGCCGTGTAGGGGTCGTCACTATAGTGACGCCATGTCGATGCAGTTGTGCCGTCATGGATGACGCGGTCGATGCCATCGTCGTGACGCGGTCATTGCCGTCGTCGAGGTCGCGTCTTGCAGAAAAGTCTGTCAGAGGACGCTAGGTGCCCATCTTGTGAACGAGGCGGCGGCGGTGTGTTGACGAAGACGTTGTTGAAGACGATGTTGATGAAGACCTTGGCGATGAAGTGTCGGCGATGATGTTGCAGCGGCGTGTCGATGATGATGAGTCGCTTGAAGGCGTCCCTCGTGGCGACCAAGTGTCGATGCCGTGTCACACCGTAGAAGTATGTCGGCTTGTAGCCTGGCGTAGTCGTACAACTCGATGTCGTTCGGCACGGGAGGTGTCAGTGTAGTTGCAGATCGGTAGCTTGATGCCGGTTTGATGCGGGCTGGACGGGCTTGATGTAGATCAGCTGGTGTTGATGCATCCGCTCGTGCATGTGGTGATGTGCTGCTCCATGGCGCGCGGAGCCAGCGGCCACGTACTGCTCCATGGCGGGGCCAGCGGCCAACGCGTGGATTGGTGACGCTTGCATAGGCAGATCTGATCTGGTCCTCTCGCCCGCCCGTGCGCGCGTACGACGGGGTCATCGCTGCGCGTGGCAGCCGACGGATGTTGACGTGGAGTAGCTCGGTGATGCGCCCGGACCTAGAATCGCAGGTTGATGCCGATGTCACCTGCGTGCTGCAGAGGAAGGAGCGCCCATGGCGTCGTTCCATCGCCGTCCGGCTGCCGGAGATCGCCGGATTTTATTTGGCTAAAGAAGAAATTTTGAAAAAAAAAATTCAAGATATCGATCTAAGCTAATCTAATGAACCGATCTCATCTTTGATGATCGGGTGCCGCGCCCCCGGGGAGAGGAGATTAATCTCCCCGGGGGCGTCGCGCTGCGGAAGTGGTGGAAGAACCTAGGATCGGCGTCGTGAGACTAACCGCTCTAATACCATGTAGAGAATATAGGATGGATGAATATTGTGTTGTTTCTGTTGTATTGATCTGACCCAGGTGTGGGATATATATAGAGTACAATATGTGAGAGAGACTTGGAGTAGGGGACAAGTTGTACATGGTTTAAACCAACCCTATCTCTAACTCCTAATCTCTAACTTAAATATAATTATACTTCTAACATTCCCCCTCAGTCGTAGCGGGAGTGAAGCGGACGATGACGACTGAATTTGAACTCTTGTGCTTTCGTCGTCTTCTCCTCCGCGCCATCACCAATCTGAGTCTCGATGGGTGGCACCTAGAAGCGGTGACTGCGTCCCCTTCGGTGCCTTCCTGCGTTCTACTCTATTTAAGAGAGGAGAGACAAGGAAGGCATCAAGGGACGCAGTCACCGCCCTAGGTGCCGACCCATCAGAGATGCAGTTCTACATGGTATCCGAGCCAAGAGGTCTTGAGTTCAAGACCCTGCAAACGCAGTATTAAATAAAACGATTCTGCGGCCTACATCGATCCCACGTCTAAGGACTAAAATAGCCTAGACGTGAGGGGGAGTGTTGAAATATATTGCCCACCTCCCTTCATCAGTTCGGACTTTTGGATGAGTTGGCTGGAGCATGAATTCAATATGGTAGAGAGGAGAGACAAGGAAGGCATCAGAAGGGGACGCAGTCACCGCCCTAGGTCCATGTAGAAAATATGAGATGGATGAATATTGTTGTTGTTGTATTGATCCGACCCTCATATGGGGTATATATAGAATACATTGTGAGGGAGAGAGACTTGGAGTAGAGGGCAAGTTGTACATGTTAAACCTATTCTATCTCTAACTCCTACCTCTATCTTAAACACAATTATATTCTAACATTCCCCCTCAGTCGTAGCGGGAGTGAAGCGGACGATGACGACTGAATTTGAATTCTTGTGCTTTCGTCGTCTTCTCCGCCGCCCCATCATCAACTGCATCTCTGATGGGTCGGCACCTAGGGCGGTGACTGCGTCCCCTTCTGATGCCTTCCTTGTCTCTCCTCTCTTCCCTCCCGCAGTCATAGCGGGAGTGGCGTGGACGCTAGTGACGACGCGGACGCTGTTGACTGGAGTTGTCGCCGATGAGTTGCTGTAGACGTAGCCATTAATGTCGATGTCGAGGTAGCCGATCATGTGATGTAGCCGTGGTCGAGATAGTCGTGGATGATGAAGCCGCACAAAACCATAGGCGCAAAAAATTGCGCGATGTTGTAGATGACGGAGCTGCAGTCGTGGACGATGCACCTTGCGGATGTCAGAGGGTGCCGTCGGCGATGAGTCCACCAGTTTTGCCAAGACCGGAGGAAACCCATCGAGCACACATCGGTTTTGCCAGAACCATGTGGCCGTGTAGGGTCGTCAATGTAGTGACGCCGTGTCGATGCAGTTGTGCCGTCGTGGATGACGCGGTCGATGCCGTCGTCGTGACGCGGTCATTGCCGTCGTCGAGGTCGCGTCTTGCAGAAAAGTCTGTCAGAGGACGC
The DNA here is from genome assembly GCA_021437245.1 of Aegilops speltoides. NCBI lineage: Eukaryota > Viridiplantae > Streptophyta > Magnoliopsida > Poales > Poaceae > Aegilops > Aegilops speltoides. The sequence goes on from CM038147.1 coordinate 586,251,957, forward strand.
TAGGTGTCCATCTTGTGGACGAGATGGTGGCGGTGTGTTGACGATGATTATGATGAAGACCACGTTGATGAAGAGTCGGCGATGATGTTGCAGCATTGGCGTAGCAGCGGCGTGTCGACGATGATGCGTCGCTTGAACACGTCCCTCGTGGCGACGAGTGTCGATGCCGTGTCGTGCTGAAGAAGTATGTTGATTCGTAGCCTGACGTAGTCGTACAGCTCAATATTGGCTCGATGAAGTAGTGGATCGCTGAATCGGTGCAGTGGCACCTGGACGTGGCTTGGCCCGTGACGAGGTTGTCGATGCAGATCGATGTCGCGCAGGTTGCCGACTCGCCGTAGACTCCTAGTCGATGACGCTGGCGCTGTCGATGATGATGTGTATCGCGTATGCATGCCCCCAAGTGCAGCCTCGTGTGTATGTTCGTAGAAGTTGGCTTTCGCCGTCCACGATCTGAACACACATGCATGCATCAGTTGGGATGGAGGCGCGTTGAAGGCGATGTAGATTGGATCATGGTAGTCTCCTGGAGACGCGCACTGGCACACGGGGAGTCGGGAGGTCGGTAGTGTCCATCGTCTGCGCGGGCTGCAGAGGGAGGAGCGTGGTCCTGTTGCGCGCTGCAGCGAAAAGAGTGCGTGTCGATCGTCCGGGAGATGTCGGGCTGATGCACTCGTCCCGCCTGAAGTCATGGGTGGCTCGAAGTGAGGGGGCCGTCGCTCTTGGCTGGCCCTCCTGGCCTGCGTGTACGCGCCGATATGGCTCGTGCGTGTTAAAGCCGATCGAGTGCGTGGGCCGCCTGCCCGTCACCCGCCGGCGCGACCTTGCTTGCGTCCGTAGATCGGATCTGGCACCGTCTCGGCATCGATCTGTTTGTACGCGCTGCCGAAGGTGCATGGAGCCATGGAGGAGCCGCTGCTTGCATGAGTTGGATGAAGGCGCATCGGTGCAGATCATGGCCGCTAGAGGGCGCGAGGCGATCGTGCGCCCGCCGTTGACTGGCGCGCACAGATTGTTGATGTAGAGCCCGTGCACACATGGCGCCGGTCATCGTCACGAGCTGGAACGCGTCGTCGTCCCACGTCGGTGCAGCCTTCTGCCCCGTGCGTTGTTGTAGTCGTGCGCCATCCCGGTGTTGCTGCGCCCGTGCGTGCGGCTGGAGGTGGACGCCCGCGGAGCCGACGCCTCGGCCGGCGAGAGTAGATGAAGTTCTTGATGCCGCTGCGATTTCTGTGTTGGTTTTCACCGGATTTTGAGGATCGTCGGGCTTTATTTGTGGCTAAGAAAAATTGGTCTTAAGGGATTTCGAAAACTGAAATTGATCTAATCTAAGAAATTGATCTAAATTATGGAACCGATCTGATCTTTTGATCGATCGGATGCCGCGCCCCCGGGGAGAGAAGATTAATCTCCCCGGGGGCGGCGCGCCGCGGAAGTGGTAGAGGAACCTAGGATCGGCGTCGTGAGACTAACCGCTCTAATACCATGTAGAAAATATGAGATGGATGAATATTGTGTTGTTTCTGTTGTATTGATCTGACCCAGGTGTGGGATATATATAGAGTACAATATGTGAGAGAGACTTGGAGTAGGGGACAAGTTGTACATGGTTTAAACCAACCCTATCTCTAACTCCTAATCTCTAACTTAAATATAATTATACTTCTAACATGCAGCACCCAACAGGAGGTTATCCCCATGCTTTCTCAGGTAGTCACAGCTACGGGGTTTATCAGCTACGAGGCTGAGCACAATAGCTACTACTTTGGAGGTGTTTGTAATCTGATTGAGCATTTATTGTTAAATTTTGATGCATCTCAACACTCGATTTAACATCTGGAGGAGGTAATGGGAGGCCAGGGGCAAGACTAAACTGAAGGACCAACGCATTGTGGAGGGAAGAGCGGGCCGCTGGCTGGCTGCTTTTAGCGTGGCTGGACTCGATGAAAGATTGGAGAACAGTCCGTGCGTTCCTGCTAGTTTGGAGGTATTTGTAATCAGATCAAGCAATTGCTGATAAACTTTGATGCGGCTCAACACTCGATTTAACGTATAGAGGAGGTAGAGGGAGGACAGCGGCATGACTATCCTGAAAGACCAACGCATTGCGGAGGGGACAGGGGGCCGCTGGCTGGCTGCTTTTAGCGTGGCGGGACTGCAAGAAAGATTGCAGAACAGTTCATGCATTCCTACTTCTCCCCGTTTGAGGAGAGTCTACAGAGAAGATCTGGGGCAGAGGATGGAGGAGGACGTGATTGCAGAGATGATTGGCTAGGAGACGTTGTTGCTCCCCTTGGCAGGAGGGTTGGAGGATCGATGAAGGAGGTGTGTAATCTCTTGACCTTGGGTCGATGCTACAACATTGTCGACAGCTTAAGCCAGGTTTCTGCAGATTTCGTCGTCCTCTGTGCTGCCCATTCTTAATTTATTCTCTAAATATCATGACATGGCTTTCTGTATTGTTCATCTTCCATGTTAACTCAGGCTTTTGCTTGCATTCTATCGAGCCTAATCTCCAGCATCAACTTAAGATGGTACTATCTATACTCGGTTCATGTATCATCTAAGTTACATGCCAACAATTGGGACCTTCCACCCCAAACATCTCCTACATTAACTGAAATGTATATGCATTTTTTGTGGATCCTGATTTAATGTAGATGAACTGTGTTAATGTGGAAGTCTAATCAATTTTTTTCAGAACTTCAATTGTAGTTCCATGGTTCAGTTGTATTTATTTTCTACAGTTTTAATTAAGGTATACATATTTTAATATTATCGCCGTCAATCGATTATTGTACCATCAAGGTAAGGAGCTATTATAGATTCTTCAATATTTATCCTACCTAACTTCAGTGCGATTTTATTCAGGCGCATGTGCACAAGTAACAGATGTCAATCATTGACAAATCTGGCATTTCATAAGTTTCTACATTGGGCGCTCGACATGTGCGTAAAGATTGACTATACCGGTGTGGGATCCCTACTGAAGTTTCTAATTATGAATGATTTGCAACAAGACCGTGCAGGGTGCATCGTCAGTTCTGGATGTTCCCAATCTTTTGTACAGTAGCATCAATTCATGGTCAAAGGCCAGCCAAGGGCACTACCAACAGTGGCACTGATCCATCGATGCACTTCCTTGAACGCGATTCTCCACTAATTTTTCCTTTACTGCATCCGTTTTTCCTTTTATTCTTTGAACAAAAGGATCAAGCCATGCAAACATGCAGATTAGTTACATAAGTCAATCATGGCCAAGCTGTGTTAGGAAGAAACTCCAAATGATTGTTCTAATTCCACGCCAAAGTCTCTTATGGTCACTGCCTACATGTGCTCGCCCCCTAAACAATTAGTGGAGCACCATTGTGAAGTCGGCTAAGTAGGAAGGTAATGTGGTTGTTGTCACCTTGCAAGTACTGCAGCTAAGAAAGATGGGAGAGAAAAATGCCAGTGGAGAACACTTAAAGTTGGAGGTGCACGAATCTGTGAGTATTTTTATATACTTAGTTGATACACTTACAAATAAATTCTTTTAAGGAGGATTGAATATTAAAATCATTTCCTGATGAGCTCTTCCGCATGTGTTCCTAGATTTCTAGCTTGATTCATCATCATATAATTGAAGGGCTCCATCGATGATACTGCCTTTCTTTCTCTTAATAACCCAGGTGGACTGATCGGGTGCGCAGTATCTTCATAGGTTTGTAGCACAATATATCTAGCGTCTTTGATTGTCAAAGCATTACCAGATGACACGCATATCCCGTCACTGTTAGACACACCTTCCTCCAGAGAAGATTGCTTCATGGTCTCAATGCTGACAGGAAGAAAGTAGTCCAGGCTAACTGCTCAAACACCCCAACAGCGGTAGTCTAGCCATCTTTCCGCAAGTTCTTCATCTGATTTTTTCTTTTAAGTTATGCATTTCACATGTAAAGATCAGTAAAACGGAAGCAACTTCACATAATATTCATATCAGCAGTGCATAGTTCTAGATCGCTTTCTTTTTCTGTCCGTATTGAATATAGATGTTCTTGTGGTCAATAAATAAGTTTGAACGTACAGTAAGACTCATACACATTAGAAATTCTTATGTCCAATAGAGATGAAAAAAGGTAAACACATCTTCCCTTCTATCAGGTAAGACTGAATTTCTTTCCCTGCCTTGGATATCCCATTATTTCACAAAGTAATAAGAACCTTGAGGTATCATTGGTGCTATATCTGATACAAGAAAGAGTTTGTGTTCCATATATACATTTAGTTATCCGTATCAAAGAGATTATTTTGCATAAAAGGATAGTGCAGCGGCTATGCCTTTGTAGACTCCGTATCAAGTCTATTCTAACTTGAGTACCTATAAGCCACCAGAGATATTAATTTGTTGTGCATGTTTGTTATCGATTTGTGTACGCTAATTGACCAAATTTCCCTGTCCATTAAAGAAACAATATATCAAAGCAATCTACTAGACATCTATCTATAGGTCCCTATTTTATGATTTTACTATACATCGATGCTAAATAAGATTCATATACGCTAACCGATCAAATTTCCGAAACAATTTTGTTTATCTATATAATCTTAAAACTATATCATTTATTAATATTATGAGGGTAGAGTACATGTGCTAAAGATCTAATATAACTAAACTGCTTTGCGAATAACCAACACTCGCACATTATTATGATTTTTTTCCACTCACAACCTTATTTTCTTATGTGTTCCCGTTATCATGTTCCTTTGAATACTTCTGGTTAAAAGTGACAAATATTTTGGAATGAAATTTTGGCACAATTACTTTACAATTGTATATATGTCTAGCCGTGCAAGCGCATGCGGGTTGACGACTAGTACCTATACTAATTCCTGACTCCCAAGAAATTCCCACGTTAATTAGATTTTACGAGCCGTTAATATGGTGGGCCCGAATTATTACGGTTGAGATCAAACTAGAAAATCCTAGGAAAAAACAATCTATCTCACACGGTTGAAATAGACAGAAGAAAAAAACTTCAAATAGAAGTACACAATGAAACAGAACTCCTAGCACAATCTATGTCTTTCACGATTGTTGAAATAGAAGAAAAAAAATCTCTCATATCAATCTCAATCTGTCTAGAGTCTAGACTATAGAGCTCTACGTACAACCTACCGAAAGCCCACAATCGTTTCTGGTCGTGAAAACAGAATCCACCAAAGGCACGATACTACTACTACGTTTCCAACTTTCCTAATTAAAGCAATCTATAGAGCTAATTTTTTTAAACCAATACTTCATGGTTTGTTGTTCTTATTACTCCAGGCTTTGTAAATCACGATCTAGAAATTCCAACGTCGTGACGTACAGTGCAGGGAATAAGTTATCCAGTAGCAATCAAATCCCTACTTCTTTGGGCATAACCTCTGTGTGTGTGATCTTAGGCATCTTCTCTCCCGGTTATGGCCGGCTTGGCTTCAGCCCCCTGGTGCCTGCTGGTGGCTGTCGCCAAGTGGTACCTCTGCAGCCATGGACTTGCTGTTGCGCTGATGATATGGCTAGTCATCGAACACATGGATGCAGTGCGCGCCGTCGTAGAAAGCTGCAGTTGATCTCCGTTGTCCTTTTTCTCACAATCTTAACGGCCAGTGCCATAAGATTAAGACCGGCATGATGAGTCGCCTACGTGTTGACTGAGTGCCATGACATCAACGAGACAATGAGCATCCCCGTCAAGGTTGGAGATCCAGATCACTCATGGCGCCTATCGTCTAGGTTAGAAGATCAACTTGCATGTGTCGTTGTGGGTTCCGTACGTCAGTGATATATATAGGAGCTGTGATGATCAGTCTTGAGAGAAATCCCAAAAGCAATTGCATGTGCAGCCCTGTGCTATATATTCTCAGTGGAGAAAGAAAAGTACTTTCAGAATTGAGTTTAGTCAGAGAGTGTTACGCAGGATGGCTGCTAAAGATGGCACGACATGTTTCGGTTCTGATGTTAATTTTTCTGAATTAAAACGAGGAGTTTTCTGTCAATATTCTTCTTTTCATGTTGTCTCTTTAAGGTAATTTGTGTAGTCTTCTGTTTGTTGATCTGGTATGCGGATGTTTTAGTTTCGGTTCATGAGTTCTCATGTTAACATTCTTCATTTAATACGTTTGGGATACAACATTAATCACTTTGTTGTAACATGTGGTTTCTAATCCATGTTTATGTCATGATTGTGTATCTTCTCCATCAGGTCCTGCAGATAAACACATAAATCCACCCAAACCATGCACCATTGGTGAGCTCATCTTTGACAATTCCTGCAAGCAAGAAAATCTTCATTGTAGTAGAGGTCGAACTTCCCAAGCATTTTAGCTGTCTGACGTTACTGCACTAACGCATCAATCTGGTGTTCTTCGACATCACATGCACCATATATCATGTATGCAACACTTTTCATAGTTCAATTTCTATCCGTTCGTCGAATGTAATGTGTTCTTTTTCCTATATGTTTGTCTTCTCCATAATGAGGTCTCACATGTCCGGTTGATCTATATTTATTCACATTTTCCTTCCAGTATGCATGGTTTGCGGGACAACATGGCAACTAATGATCTACCTTTGAAAGTTCGACAGACTTACCAGCGTCAATGAATAAATTACCGACAGATAATTAGCAGTTTTGCATTAGATGCTGCTAAGCATCTGACGATGTTCGACTTAAATCGTTGAGGGCATGCCGTGTTAATGTTGTTATTCTCCTATTCGTTCTTAATTACGATTACAACCAGTAGTTAAGACTACACCCATATGTTCTACTAATCCATGTCTTTCCAATATCTCCTTTATTTCTATCATCTCCTATATGTCAGCATATATGTGTGTTGGAGCACACATAGCTTTATCTTGGGCTATGTTGTCAAGGATGGTGAGGATAGATGCTTGATATAGGCACATGTTCGTATTTAGTGTTAGATAGTGGAATCAATATTCTGTTCGTTTGTAAGTCTGATTTGTCTCTGTACTTCATAAATAATTGTAAGTAGAAGCATTTCCCTTATTGGAACTGTTGTGCAAAATGTAGGTCTCTTCAGGGTTTTAATTTTCACTCATATTATGTAGTGCTTCAAAACCCATGCTGGGATAAGCCCTCTCCCCTGACGAAGCAACAAAGTGCATTTCTTTAACTCAGAACAAAGAGCTATTATACAAACGGGAAAATATAGAACACTCATTCCACCATTTGTTTCGTAACAATGCAGAATATTGTCATGTAGTCCGTATGTAAATATCAAAGTAAATTCGTCACATAAGACCATCATCTATGTACCACATCAATACTATGTATGGGTCCAAAATAATTCTATACATATTCTAATATGTTGTTCAAGTACGTTTAATGCAAATCTGCTATATGTAAGGTTCTATGATGTTAAACAAAGCTCTTGAAGTTATGGCTTCTATGATGTTCAGCAAAGCTCTTTAATAAGTAGGAGTATTTCTTTAATTGAAACTTAGTTTCTATATCGTTGCTTGGTTTTTTAACACATTTCAAAATTTTCCCCTCTCAGTTAATTTCAACGATATATGAAGTGTGAAGCATAAAGTATATGAGAATGTTCTTTTTTTTTCCCAAGAATGAAATTGTGTATAGGGGTAACAGATTTACCATTAGGGAAATATAAGATTTGTGTAGTATGTTGTAGTTAATACAATTTAATATTTTCAGAGAGAACTATAATTGGCAACCATGCTATTATTCTGACATAGTTATATGTATAAGATTCAAGACTTTACACATATGAATAGTCTTAGCAAGTAAGCACTATATTTGGCGACTACACAGATTACCAGAATAAGGGGTATTTTTGTAAGATCTTCATATAGACATAGGATGCTTGAGCTCATTGCAACGAAACATACTAATTTCAGGTCTCATTGTACTAATTATAGTGGTTCCACCTTACTAACTCATTTGCAGAAATGTACTCACCCTTCAATCCCCCTGTTTCAAATTCTGTAGGTTTTATTAGATGGCAGGTCCCAGTGTAACTGTACACAGCTGTGTATGTTAATACTATAGACAACAGTGTAATATTTAGAACATAGACCGTGCGAATGCATGGGTTGACGACTAGTGTGTACTAATGATGTTACGTGAGATGGAATCTAATGCGTACATCTATTGTATTTTATTTGGATTATAGTTATGATAAAATGTGTTGCTTGTTAAGGTACATTGTGATGCGGCTAATCTGAGAAATGTCTATTGTAATGTGTATTATCGCATACATTAGTTGTTGTTACCATTTGTTGTCGGATTTCTGTTGGCGGATGGACATGTAGTTGTGGTGGGCGTCCCGGATTGCCTACACAAGTAACAATATATTACGGTGGCGGGGTGCAAGATATGCCTGCCATTTCAGAGTCTCTATGAGTGGCCCGCATCTAGGCTGCCTACTTCAACATTGCTTGTATGCTTGTGCACAAATTTGGAGTAAGCATCCACTATCTGCTGCCTAGTCTTAAACCCTTTGTAGGAGATCCCTGGGTAATGGTTGACTTGTTCTTCGCATGTGTCCCATGAACTGTAAGCCCCTAGAACCCTTCATTCGCACACCACATACCACTTCTCCTACCGTGATATAAGAGCAACAATTCAAGCAGCAATCAATGGAGCATAGTAGACATGTAACATAAGAAAGCATGCATGATCATATATAGGGCATAGTAAGTTTATCATGCCACTATTATTTTGTCATCATACCACAACTTCCAAAAGAGGGTGTGATCGTACCACCGCAAGTTAGCCATCAGCGTGAGGGGTTAGTATATACCACATCATCAAAATATGCAGGCCAGCAATAGTTTCCCAGCCCTAGCTACCACAAAATATAGATCGTCATCATCATCACCATCGAGGATCATGCACGTCGAGATAGGTCTGACACATATCTAGAATATTTTATTGCTTCATGCAATTATATTATCACTTCTATATACCTTTCTAGTAATTTATATTAATTTTCCATACTAATTAATTGAGTGCCCAATGCCAGTTCTTATTTTTCTGCTTGTTTTTGGTTTCGTAGGGAATCAACATCTATGGAGGTCCAAATCACTTGCCGGTTTAATACGAATTTTATCTGGGCAATACAAAACCTGTGAGCATATTGAAGAGATCGAGACAAGCAGTAGGCGGTAGGGCGCACCACCAAGATGTCTGGGCCCACCTGCACCGCCTTACATCCATTCCTCTGCCATAGATTCCTATAAATTCTTAAACGCTCTTCCATATTTATAGAATTTTTTATCACCACCGCAAGGTCGTGCTTCGCGAACAACCAATCTGAATAGTGTTTTGACACTATTCACATATGATTTTGTCTTTTTTTGCTTCTATTTGTGTAGTTCAAATTAGGAGCTCCATCTTCTTGATTTTGTACATCAACCATTGATGTTTGTCTATAAATTTTTCTCAGAATGGTTGAAGATGTTTTGTACTTTTTAAATTTATCTCGTTTAATGTGAGATCCTATACTAGTCACCCCCAATTGTTGAGGTAGACTTTTTACGGGGTGAAGCTTCCTACGAAGTGGAGTGCTGATCATATAGGGGTGCCACACATGGTTATTCCCTTTGGCCATGTCCACCTTCTGGAAGTCTGGTGGCTCCAAGTTCAGATTACTGTTGGCTGCCCTAGCAAGGACAACACGGTGTTGTTAGATGGTCCCTCTTGCGTGTTTGGCAGCGCTAAAAACCTCTTGCCTTTGTTCTGGGTCCCACATGGTGACATACATCCTCTTCATTTGTGGTAGCGGGTGTTGCGTCTTGGCAGCTCACTTATGTGCGTGCGGCTATGAGTCACGTGACACTGTTCACATCAAGGTTGTGTGCGTGAGTCGCTATCTCTCGAGACATACATTCCCATCCTGGACATACTTGGATACATCATATTTCTCAAGGCTATGACATATGGAGGTTCCAACTCAACAAATGGAGGCGACAGCACAATGTGACTTTAGTTTTGTGGTATTTTTTAGTACCAGATCTCGAGACAGGTTGTACCTCGCAATGCGGTGATCCGCATCAATTCTATGTAATCGATGGTGTTTGTTGGGATATGATAAATTGTCACTCTATGATGAGATTTTTCATTGAAATAAAGTGAATCTTTTGTGGTTTCTTTTCTGTATAATTAAATAGCTTTGCATGCTCTTTGATCTATCTATTTTCTTTGGTCAAGTTTGATGGGTTTTTATTTAGAGGGAGTGGTGCTTTTTAGTGGGTTCAATCATGCGGTGCTTTAACCCGGTGACAATAGGGGCCATGCCAATTATTGTATTATTGCCACTAAGGATAAAACGATGGGGTTTTGTCATATTGATTGACTTCTTGCTGTCTACATTATGTCATCTTGCTATAGCGATACTCTGTTTCTTGCAAACTTAATACCTTGAGATGCATGTTAGATAGCGGTTTTGCGGTAGAGTATTAGTAGTAGGTGTAGTTGGATTAACGGTCTACTTATCACAGACGTAATGCCTATATAAGATTATGCCATAAATAAAACTAGCGGTGTGACCCGCACATTTGCGTGGCTAGATTTCATACATATTTTTACATATGGTAATTCTTTCGATAAAATAATTGGTCCAACGGTGCATAGATAGCCTGTATCTGAACGAAGATCTTCTTGTCGATTGTCCTTGTCGGTGAATATAATGCGATACTACTTTTTATTGATATAATATAAGGTCCATTTGCTTCTACGCTCTAGAGCATTGTCATATATTGTTTGGTCATTGCATTAGAGGTGGATTTATTTGTATAAAAATGTAATATGGCCAAAACGTTTTATACCATGTTCTCACTCATTGTTAGAAACATTTTCTACTGTGTCATCGCACATTGTTTTATCTTATCCTATCTATGTTTCCTTTGATTTACTTCCATGGTTTTAACACAACTAAGTGTCTTTACATGATTTATATGATTATTGTTGAATCTTTTTGCTGATACCTTTCTCTCTATTGCTCAAACTATAGATTGTTTTCATCACACACATGTGGTTTTTCCTATTTCACCTGGCCTTCTATGGATATTTAATCTTATGACATAGATTCAAGCAACAACATTAGGTACTCATATATGTTATACTATGTTTTTGGGGTATGTCGTAGTTTTAGGATCTTTTAGGATCTCACCTGCACACTACAGAAAAAAACTGTAATTACAAATATACATTCATTAATAGTTTTGTAAAAACACCCACCTTTCACTCACTCCTCTAAATAGCCTTATTCCCTCTTATTGCACCCATATTGTTTTTCAATGAATTTTAAATTTAACACAACTAAAATGATATTGCATACTTGACATGATTATTATTTAAATATATTGTTGGACATAAAATAGTTTTTATCTTCGGTCGTAAAATAGTAGTGATTTCTTTGTCGGAGCAATCATAGATGTACCGCACTCTAATCGATCCATTGTCTTCGTAGCACCGAGCATGCATGTCTTGCATGTAATTTGGAATCTGGACATATATTTTTATTTTACTTGTATGTACCATTTGACCGGCGGTCTTGATATGACCACAAATTGAAGAATTGACTTCCATGTTTCAACTGATCTAAGCATTAACTAATCATATTTTATTGTACATTTAGGTTTCGGGTTTTGTTTGAATTTCCACATTTTCTAAAGTCCAGCAATTCTAAAACTTCGAAGCATGCTATGGAAATATATTTTATTCCGTTTTTCATATTTAAAGTAGAGTTAGAAATTTTGTCTAGATACTAAAAAGTAATAATAGTAAAAAAATCTGACTTTCTCCATCGAAGATGCTAGAGTGTGCTAGGAGCATACAAATTCTTATGGTGAGATGACATTAGAATAGCTATAGAGAAATAATAAAACAACATCAAGTCTCCAAACTGTCTTTTTGAGCTCTTTTCCCCTAGAGATTCTCGAATGTTATTTGTTGAAGAAATTTTGATTCTCCTAGAACTCCTGAGCACTTTTTCCTAGTTTACTATTCATACTGAGTGCAATGTTGTTGTCCTTGTAATTGTATGCATGGTGATATAGTTGTTTAATTGAAATCCAACATATGCTAACTAAATTTGTATTCTTGAAAAGGATGTACAAAGCAAAGTAACAATTCTCTTTTACACCGGCAGTGATGGCATCACATGCGGGGCAACTCCTATCCGTTCATGTATAGCCTTGAGCAGCTCTAGATTACCGCTTAGTTATGCCTAATGGATTTTATTTAGAACCTTCCACTAAATTAATCGATTAGATTATTTATCCTATATGGAGCAACATGGCATTTGCCTTGTTACTTGGCCATCTAATGTAAAATTATCATCACTCCAAACTCATATGAATCCTAAGAACATAATCTCATGCTCAGAATCGATTTTTTATATAGCAAGAGTTCTTTTGAAACCTCGTATATTGCATAGTGCAAATGAAACGACAAATTCGACATGATATTTTCTTGCATCTACCTTCATATTTGCGTGGATCAATTTTTCTTTTGTCATATCAAACACTAGTAGAAAAATGACCTTATGTTCACCTCATTAGTACAGGTTCAAATACGAACCGGCACTAATGTGAAGGAAATATACTCTAGAGGAAATAATAAACTTATTATTTATTTCCCTATTTCATGATAAATGTTTTTTATTCATGCTAGAATTGTATTAACCGGAAACTTAGTACATGTGTGAATACATAGACAAAACCTATAGTCCCTAGTATGCCTCTACTTGACTAGCTCGTTAATCAAAGATGGTTATGTTTCCTAACCATAGACATGTGTTGTCATTTGATGAACAGGATCACATCATTAGGAGGATGATGTCATGGACATGACCCATCCGTTAGCTTAGCATTATGATCGTGTTAGTTTCATTGCTATGGCTTTCTTCATGACTTATACAAGTTCCTCGGACTATGATATTATGCAACTCCGAATACGGAGGAACACTTTGTGTGCTACCAAACGTCACAACATAAAAGGGTGATTATAAAGGTGCTCTCTGGTGTCTCCGAAGGTTTTTTGGATTTGAATAGATCGAGATTAGGATTTGTCACTCCGTGTTTGGAGAGGTATCTCCGGCCCTCTCGGTAATACTTATCACTATAAGCCTTGCAAGCATTGTAAATATGAATCCTAAGCATTGTAAATGTTTTGTGACAATACTGGTGCAATTGCCTTGGCAAAGGAATCTAGATTTCACAAGAGAACAAAGCACATCAAGAGACGCTTCAATTCCATCCGTCATCAAGTGTCGCAAGGGTACATAGAGATTTGCAAGATACACACGGATCTGAATTTTGCCTCTTCCACAAGCAAAACATGATCAGCACCAAAGCTCCATGGTTGTTATAATCATTAATTTATAATCTAGATTATTGACTCTAGTGCAAGTGGGAGATTGAAGGAAATATGCCCTAGAGGCAATAATAAAGTTATTGTTTATTTCCTTATTTCATGATAAATGTTTATTATTCATGCTAGAATTGTATTAACCAGAAACTTAGTACATATGTGAATACATAGACAAAACCTTTATTCCCTAGTATGCCTCTACTTGACTAGCTTGGTAATCAAAGACATCCGTTGTCATTTGATGAACGAGATCACATCATCAGGATAATGATGTGATGGACATGACCCATCCGTTAGCTTAGCATTATGATCGTGTTAGTTTCATTGCTACTGCTTTCTTCATGACTTATACAAGTTCCTCGGACTATGAAATTATGCAACTCCGAATACGGAGGAACACTTTGTGTGCTACCAAACGTCCTGGCGTAAAAGGGTGATTATAAAGGTGATCTACAGATGTCTCCAAAGGTGTTTGTTGGGTTGGCATAGATCGAGATTAGGATTTGTCACTCCATGTTTCGGAGCGGTACCTTTGGGCCCTCTCGGTAATACTCATCACATAAGCCTTGCAAGCATTGTAACAAATGAGTTAGTTGCGGGATGATGAATTTCGGAACGAGTAAAGATATTTGCCGGTAACGAGATTGAACTAGGTATTGAGATACCGACGATCGAATATCGGGCAAGTAACATACCGATGACAAAGGGAACAATGTATGTTGTTATGCGGTTTGACCGATAAAGATCTTCGTAGAATATGTAGGAACCAATATGAGCATCCAGGTTCCGCTATTGGTTATTGACTGGAGACGTGTATCGGTCATGTCTATATACACTACAAAAAAAAGACACATCCGTGACATTTTGGGCCAAACGAATTTTTTTCTGTCATACATATGACACTTCTATGACGATAATTAGGACAAAACCCGGTATCATCATAGATGTGGTGGGCTCCTAGTTCTATGACAAAAAATCATAACAGAAAATGGGATTTTCGTCCTGGGCGGGCCGGAGACGCAGCTGCATGACATTCTTTGGGTCGTCCACGACGGAAAAAACCATGGTGGAAGCGAGGGGGAGGAAAATTTCGGGGAGTTGCCGGTTACGGTGGGAGGTCGGGGGCCGAGCGATGCGCATTTCTCTCGTACACGTACGTGCATGTGTGTGAGGCGTTAGGTCTAACTGAAGCCGAGCGAGGCGTTGGGCTCTAAGTGAACCCGAAAGATTGCACTGCATGCTACACGTTACTGTACTCGAGCGATCAATCGATGGCTGTTAACTGAACCCGATGGAGCGATTCCTTTGCTACTGCTGCTAACTGAAGCGGTGGCGTTGCCTCTGGATGAACAGGACCCCGTGGTGTGGAGGGCTGGATGAACAGTAAACGATGGAGGGGTGGCCATGGAGGGGTGGTTGAACAGGACCCCATGGTGTGGAGGGTTGGATGAGCGATGAGACGGTGGAGGGGTGCCCGTGGAGGGTGGTTGAGCAGAGCGGTGGAGTAGCGCGGTGGAGGCTGGATGAACAGGAGCCCGTGGAGGCTGGAGGAGGTCGACGGTAGCCCGTGGAGGCTGGAGGAGGTCGACGGTGGAGATGAACAGTATCCCGTGGAGTCTCGTTTTGTGGTACGCCACACCCCTCCCGATGAACAGGACCCCCGTTTCGGCCGTAGGAGGTCCGTTTCATCCATTTTGCGGTACGCCACACCCCTCCCGATCAACAGGACCCCCGTTTCGACCGTAGCAGGTCCGTTTCATCCGTTTTGCGGTACGCCACACCCCTCCCGATCAACAGGACCTCCGTTTCGACCGTAGGAGGTCCGTTTCCTCCGTATTGCGGTACGCCACACCCCGCCCGATCAACAGGACCCCCATTTCGACCGTAGGTGGTCCGTTTCCTCCGTTTTGCGGTACGCCACACCCCTCCGATCAATAGGACCCCATTTCGAACGTGGTTGGTGAAACACAAGGCCGTTTCCTCCGTTCTGCGGTACGCCAGGCCTTGTTTCCATCGCCTGTTCCATCCAAGCCCTCCCGATGAACACGACCACGCATTCCGTTCTGACCCAGCCGGTTGGCTCCCCATGAACACGACGACGATGCTGTTTCTCCGTTCCGACCCAGCCATGTACGTATGCGCGAGTAGGCGTTCGAGACCCTGCCCGTATGTACGTACGTGGCCGTATTTTCGTTCTTGCACCCTCGCCGCTATACATATGTGTACATTCTACGTGCGCACCTCTGCTACGACATGTGCTAGCCTCTACATCGACCAGTATGTACGTACACGTTCGCGACCAGAATGACAACACTATGTATGCTTCGACCAGGTGGGTCCCGACTGTCAGGCACTTCCTTGCCTGCGAAGATGTAGCTAGTGGGTCCCAGCAGTCAGGGGGGCGAATCATTTTTTTTCCAGATGCACTTCCTTGCGTGCGAAGATGTAGCTGGTGGGTCCCAGCAGTCAGGGGGGCGAATCGTTTTTTTTTTGCTCGGACGCACTTCCTTGCATGCGAAGGTGTAGCTGTTGGGTCCCAGCAGTCAAGGGGAAAAGGTTTTTTCGTGAAATATGGTGGCCCGTCCGGTGGGTCCCCGCTGTCAGGTGGAGGAATAATTATTTTGCGCGTAATAAGGAGGCACTTCCTTGCTGCGGCCGTGGACCCAGCTGTCAGCCTCTCTATGTACAGTCCACGTCCGATGAAAGTCGTTCCTTGACCACGTTGACCACGCCGCGCCGAGAGCACCAGGGCGATGGAGGAAGGCGAGGACTAGGAAGGGGACGACGTGGAGCCGGGGAAGATGCGGTAGTGGATGCCCACGCCAGAGAAGTACGAGGTCCTTGGTTCGCTGCGGTGTGAGGCTGCCGTTGCTGCAGAATAACAGGGGGTGCGGGTGAGTAGAGGGATGGCCTGGCCAGCGCTGGGAGTAGTAGGGGCGGTGAGGCCTCCGCCCCATCACAGCCGGCCACGGGAGGCAGGAGCACGAGGCACGACCGGCGCTGGTTTGGGCGGCTGGAGCCAGAAGACCAGAGGTTGAAGAAGCACTATGGCTATTGGATGGACATCGTACGGTCACTAGAGCTAGAATCGTGCATATTGACTAAGTTGAAAAAGCCCTCCGTCCCCATCAACTTAGTAGGCCCACAAGTCAGCCTGCCACTATACTGAGTCCCGGCTAATAGGGAGAGTATTCATTTTTTTGTGCGTAATAAGGAGGCACTTCCTTGCGTGCGAAGATATAGCTGGTGGGTCCGAGCTGTCAGAGCCGGCCGCGGGAAGGAGGGAGGAGGCAGTCCCGCCGGCGCTTGTTTGAGCGGCTGGAGCAGGAAGAGCAGAGATTGAAGAAGCACGACGGTCGTTGGATGGCCATCCAACAGTCACTGCTTGTGCGTCAACCTTTTATTTAGGAAAGCCTCAAATCTATGGAAAACAGCATACAACCCACCTGCCCTTATTTTTAATAATTTACAGCCTATTTGCTAATTCTTAAGGTGTTTTTCGGAGCCCATATTCTTTTTGTTAGCATTATAGCCCATACTGTGGCCACGGTTAAAAATTTATACGAAATTTTGCATATTTGGTCTTGGTCCGAACTGTTTTTAATCCCGAAATTTCGACTCACATTCAAACTGATTTTAAAAATAAACGTATATCAATATAAAATCCAACAAATTCTCCATGCATAAAAATTAATGTAATTTAAAATCTCGAAATGAAAAAAAGATATTTGAAACTAATTGTCGGTTTGATGTGTTTTAAAAATGTACAGCCCATTTCTCATTACTGATGGGCCATTTTCTCGGCCAGCCGAATGAAAGCTCTCCTCGTCTTGAAAGATTTGCAGCCCAACAGGCCTGACAAAGCGACTTAGTTGGCAAATCACAAAAAAACTGGGATATGGCCATTTACCCAGCTATCAGCCTCTCCACGTACAGTACTCTTCCGATGGAATGTCGTTGACTACATTGACCACGCCGCGCCAAGAGCACCAAGGCGGTGGACGACGGCGATGCCTAGGAAGGGGATGACATGGAGCTGGGGAAGATGCGGAAGTGGATGCCCACACGGTGAGGAGTACGAGGGTTCACCGGTTCGGTTGCGGTGTGAGGCTGCCGTCGCCGCAGGGCCTGGCTAGCGGTGGGAGTAGTAGGGGGCGATGAGTCCTCAACAGCGGCACAACCGACCACTGGGGGCAGGAGCAAGGTCTCCCCGACGCTGGTTTGGGCGGGTGGTGCAAGAAGAGCAGCGATTGAAGAAGCAATAGGACCGTTCGATTCAAATCCAACTATTTACTGCTGCTAGAATCATTTGTTGACTAAGTTGACAAGCCTTGCGTACGCATCAACGTAGTAGGCCCACAGGTCAGGCTCCCAACCGATGCGCCCCAGATGTCAGTGGGAGGAATCATTTTTTCGCGTAATAAGGAGGCAGTTGATTGCGTGCGGCCAGGCCAGCGGAGGGAGTAGGGTGGGCCGGGGAAGCCTGCGCGTCATCACGGCGGGCCACAAGAGGAGGGAGTAGGCAGTCCCACCGGCGCTAGTTTAGGCGGCTGGAGCAGGAAGATCAGAGATTGAAGAAGCACGTCGGCCGTTGGATGGACATCCAACAGTCACTGCTGCTAGAATCATGTGTTCACTGACAAAGCCTTGCGTAAACAAGTCAACCTCGAAATCTGTGGCGTGTACAACCCATTTGCTATTATTTTTATAATTTTTACTCATTTTCTAATTCATATGGAATTTATTGCAGCCCGTTTTCCATTTTAAGAATTGCCGGCCATTTTCTGGTCAGTACCAGGTCAAAAAATTAACTAAACATGTGGGAAATTTTGAAAATTCGCAAATTTTTGCTGGGGAACGAAATATTCTTAATCCAAAAATTAATAGCCATACTAAAACAAATTTAAAAATAAATTAGTACTATGTCATGTTAAATCCAATGAAATACGTATAAGATATCAGTGAAGAACAAAAACCAAAAAAAACTAATATGCCATTTGCTATAATTTTTTGGAAGTTTCAACCCCTTTTGATATTACTTTTAACAGACATTGACCATACACTTTGGCCAGGACGGAATGCATCCCTCCTCGTCTTGAAAGATTTGCAGCCCAGTAATTCGGAGAAAACAAATAGGCCTAGCTTGGGTATTCTTCAAAAAGAAATATTGGGCTACCTATTTTCCAAAAGAACTGGTGCATGAGCATTTAGCTTTATTTATTTATTTACTTATTTATGTTTAGGGGACCATGAGCATGTACCTGCGCCGGATTCATGTGAGAGCCTCCCTTCTAGTTAATTATGGGCTTCTCTATTGGGCCTTCATCAGTGGGCTGCATGTTATCAACAAGTGGAAAATGTGTTCCATACGAAAAATAATATGAGCTACGTACGGTACGGGGCACTAAAGGATCGAACCGTGCAACGACTTCCAAAACATTGTGTTTGTCGTTCTAACAAGACATTTATTCAGAAAAACAATTAGTGGTCAATAACGGTGGATGACAAAAAATGGCTACAACAATGGGGTGTCTCTCCCACCCCCTCCCTGGCGATCTCCACCGTCCTCCGGCGATCTCCTCCGCTAGCCACCAAATTAAAGTTTCTCTCCACTAAATCTCTCCGGTGTCCTTAGATCTACACACTCATACCCATCTCCTATGGGTTCCAATGATGGATCCACCCTTGGCTTGGACTTCTCCAAGGGTTTGGTCTTTGCTGATAAGGTTTTTCAATCTACTGGTTTTTCTATTCACCCTCTTGAGGATTCGGAGATCTTCACCATGGTTGTCTCCTTGGGGCGTCATGTTTTCCGTCTGACTGAGGATTCTGTGGCGGCGGCCCTTGAAGCAGCCCTTGGAGATTCGGCTATTGAGTTCATGGTTTTCTTGATCAAGGATAAGGTATTTGGATTTCAAGTCTCTTGCAAGGCAGTAGCCATGATTATTCTAAATCTTTGATCGTTTGCATGTGATCATTTCAAATGTTACTTTCATATTTGGGGTAACTGTGGCCCAAATTGGGGTCGTGAGTTCAAGATCTGGAAATTAGAACGTGATTCTGAATGGGTTCTTGTTAGCCCTTCCAAAATACATGCTGCTCTGGGTTTGTCGGCCATGCACAAGAGACCGCCTAAGTCTTCTTTCAAATCTGCTAATTTGGTTAGCAAGAAAGTTTCATTTGCAGTTTTTCAAAACTACGCATCTTGTCATGGTTATCATTTTCCTGCCTCTGAAAATTGCATTCAAACTATTGAAGATACTGGATATCCTATTCCACCACATGAGAGGGTAGTCATTCGTCCCACTTTGCCGGCGAATCTCCGGTGGACGTCGACGAATCCGTCGATATCTTTTGGCACGGTGCAAGATCTGTTGTCCTCGGCTGATCGGGCGCCATCATCTTCGGGCGGGAATCATGGTCTTTTGAATGTGGACGTACCTGGCCATGTTGGGTCATCCTCTGTGTGTGCCACGGGCCGGGAGGAGCGTGTGTGTCTTGGGCCGCTGGATAGGGCTGTGCAGGAGCACTCTCCTGGGCTTGCTAATATTCCTTCGTCGCAACAAGCAAGAAATGATTTTGATAATCTGATATCTGGTATGGTTGAGGAAATTCACACGTGTCAGATTTGTTTGGCAAAGGGGCATTTTTCTTCTGCTTGCACATCAAAACTCAGGTGTCTCTCTTGCTACCGTGTCGGGTATGCTAAAAAAGATTGCAGCAAATTTGCTCGGATATTGGGTTGGGTTTGGCAACGAAAACCCGCTAACGTTGCAACTTCCGAGGTATCCAGCAAGAATATCTCTTTGACGTCGCATTTACCAATCTTGGACCTCGCTTGCACTTCCACATTTACTCCCTCGTCCAGTCCAATCAGCCCTAGACCCAAGACTCCCTCGTATCCGCCGTCTGCTACACCTCCTCCGCCGCTCCACTCACCGTCGGCGTCGCCGGAGCGTGAGTGCTCTGCCCCCATGGCCAACTTCCATCTGGATCCTCTGCTTTATGTCCCGGCTGGCCTCCACATTGTTGACGGTGGTGAAGATCGGGTGCCGCGCACCTTTGTGACGCCACATACCCCAATTGTGCGCCGCCATGAAGAGTTTTTGCTTGCAGAGGTAATGCCGATCCCTCTGCCTGATCAGATAGGTGCTGCTAGGGAAGAGGTTGTGCAGTGGCTACATGCGCATGGTGTTCTAGTCAGGTCGGCGCAGCCCTGGATTCATTTTGTATGTCTTTTTGAGCTTCGTGATGCTGTTGTTCGCTTCCATTTGCTCCAACTGCCGCCACAACCGCTGGGCAATGATCGGTTCATTCGCTTCATGAAGCATGATGAGGGGGAGTCTTTTAGGGGCGCCCAAGGTTTCCGTCAAGGTTTAATAATGTTCTTGGGCATCCCTTTGGATCTTTACAATACTGACTATATCAGGGCTGCTGTGAACACGTTTGGCAAGTTTCACCACTGGATTAGTGATGATCCATACCTGGTTCGATCTCTAGTTTTTGCTTCTTTCCCTGAAGATGTCCTTGTGCCCCGTGATGTTGTCTTCATGGACTATGCGGCCTGTGGTGGCGCGCGGGTTTCTTGGACGGCTCCTCTGTATATCCTGGGGGCGAATTTTGCTGAACAGATGCCGCAGGATGAGGATTGGATGCCCATCAATGGCAATCCACATCCGGTGCCTGGGGTTCAGTTCCCGGATCTGTCGCCCTTCATTCTGCCTCCGTATCCAGCCTTGGGATGGAATGACATCCCTCATCCTCCTCCAGAGCCTGTTGTGAATGTTGTGGAAGACAACAACTGGGGTTGGAACGAGCCAGTGGACCAGCCTGTGCCGTAAGATCAGGAATCTATGGTGATGGATGTCTCTGCTCAGTGCAGTTCTTGTTGGGGAACGTTGCAGAAAATTAAAATTTTTCCTACGGCTTCACCAAGATCCATCTATGAGTTCATCTAAGCAACGAGTAACGGGAGAGAGATAACATCTACATACCACTTGTAGATCGCGTGCGGAAGCTTGCAAGGTGATGATGGAGTCGTACTCGAGCGTGATTCAGATCACCGATGCCAAGTGCTGAGCGGACAGCACCTCGCGTTCAACACACGTGCGGGACGATCGGCGTCTCCTCCTTCTTGATCCAGCAAGGGGAAGGAGAGGTTGAGGAAGACAGCTCCACCGGCCGACGACGGCGTGATGATGATGGAGAAGCGATACTCAAGCAGTGGCTTCGCTAAGCTCTACGGAGGAGGAGATGTGTTGGGAGGGAGGGCTGCGCCTTGGGAGTTGTGTGTAGCAGCCCCCTCCTCCCCCTTTATATAGGCCCCAGTGGCGGCCCCTGAGATCCAATCTCCGGGGCGGCGGCCAAGGGGTGGAGTGCCCCCAAGCCGGTGGGCGCCCCACCCCTAGGGTTTCAACCCTAGGCGCGGGGTGGGCCTAGGGGCGCACCAGCCCCTGTGGGCTGGTTCCTTCCCCTCGGCCCATGGGGCCCTCCGGATAGGTGGCCCCACCGGTGGACCCCGGGACCCTTCCGGTGGTCCGATTTTACTGGAAACTCCGAAACTTTCCGATGGCGAAACACCACTTCCTATATATTATTCTTTACCTCCGGACCCTTCGGAACTCCTCGTGACGTCCGGGATCTCATCCGGACTCGAACAACATTCGGTGGTCACATACTTGACTTCCTACAAACCCTAGCGCCACCGAACCTTAAGTGTGTAGACCCTACGGGTTCGGGAGACACGCAGACATGACCGAGGCGACTCTCGGGCAATAACCAACAGCGGGTGCGGATATCCATGTTGGCTCCACATGCTCCTCGATGATTTCATCGGTTGAACCACGATGTCGAGGATTCTATCAAACCCTGTATACAATTCCTTTGTCAATCGATGCGTTACTTGCCCGAGACTCGATCGTCGGTATCCCAATACCTTGTTCGGTCTCGTTACACGGCAAGTCACTTTACTCGTTCCGTAATGCATGATCCGTGGCCAACACCTTGGTCACATTGAGCTCATTATGATGATGCATTACCGAGTGGGCCCAGAGATACCTCTCCGTCATACGGAGTGACAAATCCGATCTCGATCCGTGTCAACCCAACAGATACTTTCGGAGATACCGTAATGCACCTTTATAGTCACCCGATTACGTTGTGACGTTTGATACACCCAAGGCACTCCTACGGTAACCGGAGTTACACGATCTCATGGTCGAAGGAATAGATACTTGACATTGGCAAAGCTTCTAGCAAGCGAACTATACGATCTTTTATGCTATGCTTATGATTGGGTCTTGTCCATCACATCATTCTCCTAATGATGTGATCTCGTTATCAACGACATCCTATGTCCATAGTCGAAACCATGACTATCTATTGATCAACGAGCTAGTCAACTAGAGGCTCACTAGGGACTCATTGGGTCTAAGTGTTCACACGTGTATTACGATTTCCGGATAATACATTTATAGCATGAACAAAAGACAATTATCATGAACATTGAAATATAATAATCCTTTTATTATTGCCTCTAGGGCATATTTCCAACAGTCTCCCACTTGCACTAGAGTCTCCAATCTAGTTACATTGTGATGAATCGAACACCCATAGAGTTCGGTGTTGATCATGTTTTGCACGCGAGAGAGTTTAGTCAGCGGATCTGCGACATTCAGATCCGTGTGCACTTTGCAAATCTCTATGTCTCCATCTTGAACATTTTCACGGATGGAGTTGAAGCGGCGCTTGATGTGCTGGTCTTCTTGTGAAACACTGGGCTCCTTGGCTAGAGCAATAGCTCCGGTGTTGTCACAGAAGAGTTTGATCGGCCCCGACGCGTTGGGTATGACTCCTAGGTCGGTGATGAACTCCTTCACCCAAATCGCTTCATGCGCTGCCTCCGAGGCTGCCATGTACTCCGCTTCACACGTAGATCCCGCCACGACTTCTCGCTTGCAGCTGCACCAGCCTTCTTGCTCCACCATTCAACATATACACGTATCCGGTTTGTGACCTAGAGTCATCAGATCTGAGTCGAAGCTAGCATCGGCGTAACCCTTCTGACGAGCTCTTCGTCTCCTCCATAAACGAAAACTGTCCTTTGTCCTTTTCGGTACTTCAGGATATTCTTGACCGCTGTCCGGTGTTCCTTGCGGGATTACTTTGGTATCTTGCAACCAAACTTACGGCCAGGTTTACATCGGTCAGTACACAGCATGGCATACATAATAGATCCTATGGCTGAAGCATAGGGATGACACTCATCTCTTCTTTATCTTTTGCCGTGGTCGGTGACTGAGCTGAGCTCAGTTTCACACCTTGTAACATAGGCAAGAACCCCTTCTTGGACTGATCCATTTTGAACCTCTTCAAAATCTTATCAAGGTATGTGCTTTGTGAAAGACCTATGAGGCGTCTCGATCTATCTCTATAGATCTTGATGCCTAATATATAAGCAGCTTCTCCAAGGTCCTTCATTGAAAAACACTTGTTCAAGTAGGCCTTAATGCTGTCCAGGAGTTTCGTATCATTTCCCATCAAGAGTATGTCATCTACATATAATAGGAGAAATGCTACAGAGCTCCCACTCACTTTCTTGTAAACGCAGGCTTCTCCATAAGTCTGCATAAACCCAAACGCTTTGATCATCTCATCAAAGCGAATGTTCCAACTCCGAGATGCTTGCACCAGTCCATAAATGGATCGCTGGAGCTTGCATACTTTGTTAGCGTTCTGAGGATCGACAAAACCTTCCGGCTGCATCATATACAGCTCTTCCTTAAGATGTCCATTAAGGAATGCCGTTTTGACGTCCATCTGCCATATCTCATAATCATAGTATGCGGCAATTGCTAACATGATTGAGACGGACTTAAGCTTCGCCACGGAGAGAATGTCTCGTCGTAGTCAATCCCTTGAACTTGTCGATAACCCTTAGCGACAAGTCGAGCTTTATATATGGTGACATTACCATCCGCGTCCGTCTTCTTCTTAAAAATCCATTTATTTTCTATCGCTCGCCGATCATCGGGCAAGTCTGTCAAAGTCCATACTTTGTTTTCATACCTGGATTCTATCTCGGATTTCATGGCTCCAAGCCATTTGTTGGAATCCGGGCCCGCCATTGCTTCTTCATAGTTCGAAGGTTCATCGTTGTCTAGCAACATGATTTCCATGACAGGTTGCCGTACCACTGCAGTGCGGAGCGTGTCCTCGTGGACCTTGAAGTTCAGTAGTAACTTGATCCAAGTACCTTGATCATCATCAACGTTTTCCTCTTGGTTGGTGTGGGCATTACAGAGCGGTTTCTGCGCTGCACCACTTTCCCGTTCGAGAGGTAGTACTTCATCGAGCTCTACTTTCCTCCCACTTACTTCTTTCGAGAGAAACTCTTTCTCTAGAAAGCATCCGTTCTTGGCAACAAAGATCTTGCCTTGGATTTTAAGTAGAAGGTATACCCAGCAGTTTCCTTAGGGTATCCTATGAATACGCATTTTTCCGACTTGGGTTCGAGCTTTTCAGGTTGAAGTTTCTTGACATAAGCATCGCATCCCCAAACTTTTAGAAACGACAGCTTAGGTTTCTTCCCAAACCGTAATTCACGGTGTCGTCTCAACGGATTTAGACGGTGCCCTATTTAAAGTGAATGTAGCTGTCTCTAGGCGTATCCCCAAAATGATAGCGGTAAATCGGTAAGAGACATCATAGACCGCACCATATCCAATAGAGTGCGATTCGACGTTCGGACACACCGTTTATTTGAGGTGTTCCAGCGGCGTGAGTTGTGAAACGATTCCACATTTTCTTAAGTGTGAGCCAAATTCGTGACTTAAATATTCTCCTCCACGATCTGATCGTAGGAACTTTATCTTTTTGTCACGTTGACTCTCCACCTCACTCTGAAATTCCTTGAACTTTTCAAAGGTCTCAGACTTGTGTTTCATTAAGTAGACATACCCATATCTACTTAAGTCATCAGTGAGAGTGAGAACATAACGATATCCTCCGCGAGCCTCAACGCTCATTGGACCGCACACATCGGTATGTATGATTTCCAACAAGCTGGTTGCTCGCTCCATTGTTCCGGAGAACGGAGTCTTGGTCATTTTGCCCAAGAGGCAAGGTTCGCATGTGTCAAACGAATCATAATCAAGAGACTCTAAAAGTCCATCAGCATGGAGCTTCTTCATGCGCTTGACACCAATGTGACCAAGGCGGCAGTGCCACAAGTATGTGGGACTATCGTTATCAACTTTACATCTTTTTGCATCCACACTATGAACATGTGTAATATTACGCTCGAGATTCATTAAGAATAAACCATTGACCATCGGAGCATGACCATAAAACATATCTCTCATATAAATCGAACAACCATTATTCTCAGACTTAAATGAGTAGCCATCTCGTATCAAACGAGATCCAGATACAATGTTCATGCTCAAACTTGGCACTAAATAACAATTATTGAGGTTTAAAACTAATCCCGTAGGTAAATGTAGAGGCAGCGTGCCGACGGCGATCACATCGACCCTGGAACCATTCCCGACGCGCATCGTCACCTCGTCCTTCGCCAGTCTCCGTTTATTCCGCAGCTCCTGCTGTGAGTTACATATGTGAGCAACGGCACCGGTATCAAATACCCAGGAGTTACTACGAGTACTGGTAAGGTACACATCAATTACATGTATATCAAATATACCTTTGGTGTTGCCGGCCTTCTTATCCGCTAAGTATTTGGGGCAGTTCCGCTTCCAGTGCCCTTTCCCCTTGCAATAAAAGCACTCAGTCTCAGGCTTGGGTCCATTCTTTGACTTCTTCCCGGCAACAGGTTTACCGGGTGCAGCAACATCCTTGCCGTCCTTCTTGAAGTTTTTCTTACCCTTGCCCTTCTTGAACTTAGTGGTCTTATTGACCATCAACACTTGATGTTCTTTCTTGATTTCAGCCTCTGCTGACTTCAGCATCGAGAACACTTCAGAATGGTCTTTACCATCCCCGCATGTTGTAGTTCATCACAAAGCTCTTGTAGCTTGGTGGGAGCGATGGAGGATTCTGTCAATGACCGCCTCATCGGGAGGTTAATGTTCAACTGGGTCATCTGGCGTGCAACCCGGACATCTTCGAGGATGTGTTCACCGACGTAACTGTTCTCCTCCATCTTACAAGCTGTAGAACTTGTCGGAGACATCATATCTCTCGACCGGGCATGAGCTTGGAAAACTAGTTTCAGCTCTTGAACATCTCATATGCTCCGTGATGCTCAAAACGCTTTTGGAGCCCGGTTCTAAGTGTAAAGCATGCCGCCTTGAACGAGGGAGTAATCATCAGCATGAGTTTGCCAAGCGTTCATAACGTCTTGGTTCTTCGGGACGGAGCGGCACCTAGCGGTCCTTCTAGGACATATTGCTTCTGGCAGCTATGAGGATGATCCTCGGGTTAGGACCCGATCCGTATAGTTGCTGCCATCATCTTTCAGCTTGGTTTTCTAGGAACAGCGTTGAAGTTCATGTTGACATTAGCGTTGGCCATTGATCTACAAGACATATTTGCAAAGGTTTTAGACTAAGTTCATGATAATAAAGTTCTTAATCAAAATTATGAACTCCCACTTAGATTAGACATCCTCTAGTCATCTAAGTGTTACACGATCCGAGTCGACTAGCCCGTGTCCGATCATCACGTGAGACGGACTAGTCATCGTCGGTGAACATCTTCATGTTGATCGTATCTTCCATACGACTCGTGTTCGACCTTTCGGTCTCCGTGTTCGAGGCCAAGTCCGCACATGCTAGGCTCGTCAAGTTAACCCTAAGTGTTTTCGCTGTGTAAAACTGTCTTACACCCGTTGTATGTGAGCGTAAGGATCCATCACACCCGATCATCACGTGGTGCTTAGAAACGACGAACTGTAGCAACGGTGCACGTTAGGGAGAACACTTCTTGAAATTTTATAAGGGATCATCTTATTTACTACCGTCGTCCTAAGTAAACAAGATGCATAAACATAATAAACATCACATGCAATTATATAGTTGTGACATGATATGGCCAATATCATCAAGCTCCATTGATCTCCATCTTGGGCTCCATGATCATCTTGTCACCGGCTTGACACCATGATCTCCATCATCATGATCTCCATCATCGTGTCTTCATGAAGTTGTCACGCCAACGACTACTTCTACTTCTATGACTAACGCGTTTAGCAATGAAGTAAAGTAGTTTACATGGCGTTCTTCAATGACACGCAGGTCATACAAAAAATAAAGACAACTCCTATGGCTCCTGCCGCTGTCATACTCATCGACATGCAAGTCGTGAATCCTATTACAAGAACATGATCTCATACATCACAATTCATCATTCATCACAACTTACGCCATATCACATCACATGATCAATCGCTGCAAAAACAAGTTAGACGTCCTCTAATTGTTGTTGCATCTTTTACGTGGCTGCGATTGGGTTCTAGCAAAACGTTTTCTTACCTACGTATCACCTGGCGTGATTTTGTCAACTTCTATTTACCCTTCATAAGGGCCTTGTTCATCGAATCCGCTCCAACTAAAGTGGGAGAGACAGACACCGCCAGCCACCTTATGCAACTAGTGCATGTCATCGGTGGAACCGGTCTCACGAAGCGCACGTGTAAGGTTGGTCCGGCCGCTTCATCCCACAATACCGTTGAGCAAGAAAAGACTAGTAGAGGCAAGTAAGATGACAAGATCAACGCCCACAACAAATTGTGTTCTACTCGTGCATTAGAGAACTACGATAGACCTAGCTCATGATGCCTTTGTTGGGGAGCGTTGCAGAAAATTAAAATTTTTCCTACGGCTTCATCAAGATCCATCTATGAGTTCATCTAAGCAACGAGTAACGGAGAGAGATAACATCTACATACCACTTGTAGATCGCGCGGAAGCTTGCAAGGTGATGATGGAGTCGTACTCGAGCGTGATTCAGATCACCGATGCCAAGTGCTGAGCGGACAGCACCTCGCGTTCAACACACGACGGGACGATCGGCGTCTCCTCCTTCTTGATCCAGCAAGGGGAAGGAGAGGTTGAGGAAGACAGCTCCACCGGCAAAGACGACGGCGTGATGATGATGGAGAAGCAAGATACTCAAGCAGTGGCTTCGCTAAGCTCTACGGAGGAGGAGATGTGTTGGGAGGGAGGGCTGCGCCTTGGGAGTTGTGTGTAGCAGCCCCCTCCTCCCCCTTTATATAGGCCACGGGGGTGGCGGCCCTGAGATCCAATCTCCGGGGCGGCGGCCAAGGGGTGGAGTGCCCCCAAGCCGGTGGGCGCCCCCCCCTAGGGTTTCAACCCTAGGCGCGGGGTGGGCCTGGGGCGCACCAGCCCCTGTGGGCTGGTTCCTTCCCCTCGGCCCATGGGGCCCTCCGGATAGGTGGCCCCACCGGTGGACCCGGGACCCTTCCGTGGTCCCGGTACTTTACCGAAACTCCGAAACTTTCCCGATGGCGAAACACCACTTCCTATATATTATTCTTTACCTCCGGACCCTTCCGAACTCCTCGTGACGTCCGGGATCTCATCCGGACTCGAACAACATTCGGTGGTCACATACTTGACTTCCTACAAACCCTAAGCGCCACCGAACCTTAAGTGTGTAGACCCTACGGGTTCGGAGACACGCAGACATGACCGAGGCGACTCTCGGGCAATAACCAACAGCGGGTCTGGATATCCATGTTGGCTCCCACATGCTCCTCGATGATTTCATCGGTTGAACCACGATGTCGAGGATTCTATCAAACCACATATACAATTCCTTTGTCAATCGATGCGTTACTTGCCCGAGACTCGATCGTCGGTATCCCAATACCTTGTTCGGTCTCGTTACGGCAAGTCACTTTACTCGTTCCGTAATGCATGATCCGTGGCCAACACCTTGGTCACATTGAGCTCATTATGATGATGCATTACCGAGTGGGCCCAGAGATACCTCTCCGTCATACGGAGTGACAAATCGATCTCGATCCGTGTCAACCCGCAGATACTTTCGGAGATACCTGTAATGCACCTTTATAGTCACCCGATTCGTTGTGACGTTTGATACACCCAAGGCACTCCTACGGTAACCGGAGTTACACGATCTCATGGTCGAAGGAATAGATACTTGACATTGGCAAAGCTTCTAGCAAACGAACTATACGATCTTTTATGCTATGCTTATGATTGGGTCTTGTCCATCACATCATTCTCCTAATGATGTGATCTCGTTATCAACGACATCCTATGTCCATAGTCAGGAAACCATGACTATCTATTGATCACAACGAGCTAGTCAACTAGAGGCTCACTAGGGACTCATTGGGTCTAAGTGTTCACACGTGTATTACGATTTCCGGATAATACATTTATAGCATGAACAAAAGACAATTATCATGAACATTGAAATATAATAATCCTTTTATTATTGCCTCTAGGGCATATTTCCAACAGTTCTGATGTTGTCCAGCAGGATCATGTCATACCTGTTATTTCTTCTGATGAGGAGCTGCCTGAAGTTGATAATTTTCCTTTGGCTGATGATGTTAATGATGTTAGAAACTGGGCTATTGTGCTCTACTAGCCTCCTATGATTGTGCCTGAAGTGGAACTACCTGCTGCTATTCCTTTCGGGCCTCCTTTGCCTCCTGAGATGGTGTGGAGAAGGTCTTTTGAGAATCTTCTGTAGGCTCCTGTTGTTTACAATGTTCCTAAACGTGTTGCTTTGCTACCTTTTGAGCATGTGGTCTTATCTAAGAGGAGCTGGGACTTGGCCTTCGGTGAAGTTGATTTGCCTATGCTAACTTGGAAGGAGCAAGCGCCAGTTAGTCCAGTGGCTAGGGCTTTGTTCCCTGAAGATGTCGCTGACATTCAGCCTGCTGCAGCACCCCAGAAAGCTAGGAGGCCTCGCAAGATGTTGGCGCCCACTCCCATTGTTGAAACTTCTGTTCGAAGATGCACCAAAAGCTCGGCCCAACGTGATGGTTTCAAGCCCACCTTCCAGGAGCTTTCTCTGCAGCCCAAAAAGGAGGAAGCCCAGAGCAAAGCCCTTACTGCTGAGATGCCTGATGACCCAGCCTAAGAGGAGATCCCACCAGCTACACCTGTTGCTCGTCTGCAAGAAATTGGCAGGGAACTGGAGATTGATGCTCAACTCCTACCTTTGGATGCTCTTATGGCAAATCCACCTCATGCTGCTGCCACTAATGCAAATGATTAGTGTTTTCCTTTGGTATTGGGTCTAGCAAGCTTCTAAATTTGCCCTGTTGCTGTTATTTTATTGGTCACCTTATTATGCAAACTTTATTGTAATGTTGCTGGGTCAGACTGTTATGCGCTATTTTGTTCATATGGCATTGTGTGTTGTATGATTTTTGGACCTTATCAATGGTTGTTTTAATGAGTAATCTTTGTAGAAACTGGATTTTTTGTGCTGGAATGTTAGAGGTTTAAATTCAGAAGCTAGGCAGAGAGCAGTTAGGCAAAAAATCGATGAAAGTCAGTGTGCTGTTGCCTGTTTACAGGAAACCAAATGTTCTTCTTTTGACTCTAGGTCAATTAAGAGTTTCTTTCCAAGAGATTTGACAGCTTTACTTGCTCTCCTGCAATGGGAGCCTCTGGGGGAATTATTGTGGTCTGGAATTCCTCTGTTTTTATTGGATCTTTAATCGAAATTCAGCAGTTTGTTGTAGTTGTTGAGTTTGTGTCCAGACAAAACAATGAAAAATGGACTCTGGTGGCTGTATATGGTCCTTGTCAGGGTGAAGCTAGAGACACTTTTGTCTCTTGGCTTTACAACCTCAATATTCCTGTTGATGAGAATTGACTGCTTTTAGGGGATTTTAATTTCATTAGGTCCATATATAACAGGAATTTACCTGGAGGGGACCTGAATGATATGTTCATCTTCAATGAGATTATTGGGCATTTGGGACTCCTGGAGTTGCCCATCAAGGGAAGAGCCTTCACTTGGTCTAATATGCAAGATAGCCCACTCCTGGAGCAACTAGACTGGTTTTTTACATCAGTAGACTGGATAACTATATGTCCTATGACTGAAGTGCTCCCCCTGGCTAGGACTGCTTCTGACCATGTCCCCTGTGTTGTCAGAATCAAAACATCTATTCCTAAGTCAAACCTTTTTAGGTTTGAAAACTATTGGTTGGAATTGGAAGGTTTCATGGATTGTGTTACTAAGTCTTGGAATATCCCTTCTAGGAAGGGGCACATAACTGCTAAAATTGCTGATAAGTTCAAGTATCTTAGAATGTGCCTTAAAAGGTGGCAAATGAATGTCTCAAAGTTGAAGCTCCTCATTGCTAAATGCAATCATGTTATTTTGTCTTTGGATGACTTGGAAGAGTGGATCCCCTATTTATTCAGGATTTTAATTTCAGGAAAACTGTCAAAGTGCACTGGAGAAATTGCTTCATTTGCGTTCCTTTTTGGAAGAAGAGGTGTCTTGTCCGATATATTAAGGTGGGAGGGAAAATACAAAGTTTTTCCATGCCATGGCCCTTTGAAAACCTGAAGGAATTCTATTGCTAGCCTCAAATTACCGATGGTATCTTGTAGTCAATGATCATGCTCAAATGGAGGCAATCATCTGGAATTGTTTTAAAAACAGAATGGGCACATCAAGAGGCATTGTCATGGGCTTTGACCTATCTGCTCTCATCAACCCTATGGCTGGCCTTGACATTCTCACCAAGCCTTTTGAAAAAGAGGAAATGGACAAGGTGGTTCAGCACATGCCTATTGATAAAGCTCCAGGCCCTGATGGTTTCAATGGCCTTTTCTTCAAAAAGTGCTGGCATCTAATTTCCAAGGACTTTTATGAGCCAGGAATTCTATGAGGGTACTGCTATCCTAGATAACATTAATGATTCTTACATTACTCTTGTCCCTAAAAAGCTTTCTCCTGATGAGGTTGGATATTATAGGCCTATCTCCCTTACTAGTATGGGCCTGGAATTTCTCCCTAAAATGACAGCAAATAGGTTTCAAGAGTTAATTTTACAGTGCATCCACAAGAATCAATATGGTTTTATTAAGAGCAGAACAATTCAGGATTGTATTGGCGGCACATATCAGGGTATGGTGCATGTAGAGACGCATGGTACACTGTGTACACACAGTTTTGCCTAATGAACGAAACCGCGCTACCATCATGATTCTTGCCGTCGGTTATCTCCTGGTTAATCGGATAATTCAGTCCAAAAAACAGAGAGCGTGTACCAAGGCTACTTACCAGCCTCCAGTTAAAAATTCCTGAAGGCCCAGAGAAGCTGGGATCCTGCTCAAAGACCTTGCAGTGACTGTGATTGTATTCCACGAAACAACACGTCCGGTACGTGCAAACGATCATCAATCTTTCGCCATCGTCTGATCGAGCCAGGAACCACCTTCAACTGCCATGCCGCTTTTCTTTGAGAGGTTCTGGGATTAGGAAGGTTAGGGACACCAGGCGGCCTACAGCGGACGGTGCAACACTATTCGATTTGTTATAAAAAAAGAAGAGTAGTAGAGATAGACATAGAGAGGAGCACGAGGTTGTGGGAGATAAGGATGAACGAGGGAAGGCCTTATCTGTAAATGTGGAGAGAGGTGCGGGTATCTTTTGTAAAATTTTCAAAGTTGGCTTTCTATCTGTCAGATATAGATCAGACGGTCTATATTATAAGATGGCAGGCATACCATCATCACCAACTCGGTTTTCTATAAGAGTAGATATATATTGATATCACTACAGGAATCAGCTAGTTTGCCGTCTGGCGAGTACAGACGGCAAAGAGCGAAATACAGACGGCAAACATAGATGGCAAAGAGGAAGGCGGCAAAGGCTACTTTGCCGTCAGCTTTTTATCGGGCAGACGGCAAAGAATTTGCCGACAGCCAAATACAGATTTGCCGTCTGCCATAAAAACTACAGACGGCAAAGGAAAGTGTCTTTGCCGTCAGCAAGAATCTTTTTTCGCCATCATCCTCACATATTTACAGACGGCAAAGAATTTTGTTTATTAAAATAATCCAAACCCATAGTCCAACTGCAGAGGACAACAATTAACGCCACACCACAGTATACATCAACACTTCACCACAGTATACATCAACACTTCGTTCCAAGAATCTACGATGAATGACAAATTTCACAATAAAAGACTAGACATAATACATCATGACTTGCTGATCCAAGGCAAAACTGCTCTATTCATTAGACGAACGGATTACACATGAAAATATTACAACTGAGCAGTGACAATTATAGCAGCCCGAGCTCCAGCATGCGCGGCCATCTTGCAACCAACCGCGCCAACCTGCAACCACCTCTTGTGCCCGCACTCGCCGGAGCAGCCGTACCACTCTTCCTTCCCCTTCCGTTCGTCAAGGACAGAGCGCACTGATGCCCGAGGAGCTGCCGCTGCTCCTCGAGGTGGGAGGCGGTGCAGCATTGAGGGATGGGGTCGAGGCCAGCGAAGACACGCGGGGGCGACGTGGCCAGGGCCGGTAGAAGCCGACGGGGGGCGACGGGGCCGGCGGCGCCATGGGCGAAGCAGAGGCCGGCGGGGCGGCGAGGCGGCTGCGCCATGGGCGGCAGAGGCGGCTGGGCGGCGGGGGGCGGCGGCGCCATGCGTGAAGCAGAGGTGGGCGAGAGGCGACTTGGCCGGCGTGGGCGAGAGGCGATGTGGCTGGTGTGAGCGAAGTAGAGGTGGGCTAAGGAAGAAGGGGCCGGCGTGGGCGAGAGGCGACGTGGCCGGCGGCGCCGCCTGGGCCAAAGGGCGAAGGCGACGAGATGGCGTGCACCGGCGGGCCTGTGGGGGTGACGGTGCCGGGTCCAGTAGCGGCCTGGACGAAGGGGAAAGTGGATGGGGCCGGCGGCAAGGTGGTGGCTGGCGAGGTCAAGCGAGGTGGTGGCGGGCGCTTCTCGAGCCGGATCGAGGTGCGGCCTTCTCGATCTGGATCGACGAGAGAGAAACTAGAGGGAGAGAGATCGTGGTGGGGGTGGGCTGGTCGAGTGGATAAGGACGGAGCAGTGCGTGGGGCGCGTGGGTGGGCATGGGTGCGCGTGGGTGCGTGGGGTGCGGGGGGCACGTGGGGATGTGTGGCTCAGATCCTGCCATGTCATCGATCCATGTGATCAATCCGTGTGTTGTGTTTCTTCTTTGCCGTCTGCGTTTTTTAATACAGACGGGAAAGTATGCTCTTTGCCGTCTGTAATAAAAAACGCAGACGGCAAAGATCTTTGCCGTCTGCATTTTTTATTACAAACGGCAAATTATACTCTTTGCCGTCTATATTAAAAAACGCAGACGGCGAAGAGTTTTGCCGTCTGGGGTTTTTATTGCAGACGGCAAAGAAAGCTCTTTGCCGTCTGTATTTTTTTCCGTAGACAGCAAAGTCTTCTTTGCCGTTAGTTTTTCTGTGCTGTCTTCTAATGACGGCAAATCCACTCTTCGCCGTCTACCCGACCAAAAGCTGACGGCAAAGGCGCCTCCTGACGGCAAATTAGCAGTTTCCTGTAGTGTATAGATAGATAGAGACTAGGGAGTACTAGTAAGGACACCATCTACTGCTTCGTGTGCTACTCCTGTGCTCAATTCAGTGGCCGCAACGTCCCCTACAACCACTCCCTCCCACGCTCCATTCGGCGGGCGCTGTTGAAATCTGGGGAGCGCACTCTCGCAACTGCTGGCAGCCACGACTTCACCGACGACGACTTCTTCCCCGATCTCGACAACCTCTTCCTCAACGACATGGGCGACAACCTCAACACCAACTGTGCTGCTCCCATTGCACCGTATGTGTTTCTATCCTTCCTATTCGAAATCGTGGTAGAATTCATGTTTCTACTCTGTATCCTACTACTATGCTAGTCCACATGATTAGTTTCATCTCTGTTATAGCCGTCATGATGTATTTTGTGCTTATTTGGATTAAATCTCGTAATAACTTGCTCATATATTCAACTGGCGCAACGTCCCCTACAACCACTCCCGTTTCATGGACGGCCTGGTCGATGCCTCCAAGGAGCCCTTCATGCACTGCTATGAGTGCCCGATGCCGTTTTGTGGCTCGCCGACGGACATGGTGCATCACCTCACGGATGCGTGCAGCGGTCACTGCTGGCCCTTGGCGGAGAACATCAAGTACGACACGTGCTACCGGTTCACCATGCCGGAGTCGCTTGAGGATCACCGCCGCCTGCTAGTCTCAGATGAGGACGGCAACGTCTTCCTCTTGATCGTGGGAACCGGCGAGGCCCGCGCAGGCCGCCGCCCCGTCTCTGTAATGTGCGTCAGGGGCATCGCCGCTGACGCTGATACTGACACGAGGCAGATGTACGGGTGAGTGGTCACTGTTACTACCCCTCCGGGTCGCGTGGGCGGCGACACCGGCCTCATCGGACAGACTTGGACTCTGGGGAGTTGGGACTATCCCGCCAATGTGGACTTGGAAAACCCATGGCATCCGTTCCATCCTTTATCCGCCGACGCAATGCACGGGGACTCCAAGGAGGTTCACCTAGACATACGCATTATCAAGTGCACTTAGAAAACATGTAGTGTGTGTGTGGGCGCTTATGGCCCGTGTCTTTGCCGCTTTTGATTCTGGAAACTTGTCGTTAAACTTGACTGGCTTTCGCCGCAGTCCTTCCTTTGAAATGCTCCTATCAGTGAGCTGATGTAAGACACTTTGGGTTTCATTTGATAATGGAAACGGGAGGAGCCTCCCTGTTCTTCTGAATTTTTTTTACGCATTATCAAGTTAAATGTTGATCATTAGTCTTCGCTCAATGTAATCCGCTGTCTAAGCATGTGGAGACTTCCATGCAGGATCTTGCTCTATTGGATTATCACGCATGAATAAAAGTGTATCCGTTTATGGTTTAGTCTAGAATCTTCCATGTATGAATTTTTACTACAGTACTGGTGAAAGACTTATGATGAACCATTTCTTACATCTCCTCTGCCCCCTTGCAAGTCATCCTGATTTAATCCCTCCGTCTAGGTGTATAAGGGCATGGTTAATATTACTTAATAGTATAGCCAACTGTTGACTATAAGAAAGTGCCATGTCATCTGTAGCCAACATGTATAACAATCGATACTCAAAAACTAATTCTTAAAGATCATTTCTTGCAAAGCACAATAAGTGTTATTTCTTCACAAGTTTTGGATGCAGGTTGAACAGTTGAACGCTTTTGTTTGCAAAAGATACCTTTTTATCTATTTCACCCGGATGTTTGTGAGCTCTAGAGATGAGATAATATCCGAAGAAACCTATCGATACCCGTTACACATGAGATGACCCCCACATCCTTTGTCAAAATAAACAACTCCCCGATCAATGCATTTCACTCTTCGATGCAACGCACGGGCACCTTACTACTATAGATTAGTACAACCAAAAATTGAATTAACATTATATATAGTACGATAAATACTGATGCATGTCACCTAAAATTATATCATTCAAAACTATGTTCAAATACGAATCCAACGATATAGTTTTTGTTGACATGCACTAACATTTTGTCAGTTAAATCTTCAGTCAAATTCAATGGGGGACTAATAAACCACGACCGATGTAGTACAAGTGTAGAGGGCGGCACTGCACGGGAGTCTCACCTCTCACCCCGCTCGTGGCGCGGCAGTAAAGCCGTCATATCACAAAACCCAACCACTCCCAGTAATAAGTGGCCTGGTAAAATAAACGGACAAGCAACCATCACATCCCTCCGTCTTTTTTGCATTTCATCTCTCTGCATTTACTTTCTCCGGTTCATCTCCCACACTCGATCCCTAGCTACTACTCCTAGGGCCAGTTCTTTTGGCGGCTTCCCCAGTTTTTCCCACAAGACTAGTCACAGTGGAGAGTAACAATAAGGCGCCTCACTCATTTATTTGGGCTTCTAAACTACTACTTTGTCCTGGTTTATTCCTCACCATTGTAATTTGTGCTAAATTTTGACCAAAGATTTAACTGATAAAATGTTACTCAAAAC
Organism: Aegilops speltoides; assembly: GCA_021437245.1. NCBI lineage: Eukaryota > Viridiplantae > Streptophyta > Magnoliopsida > Poales > Poaceae > Aegilops > Aegilops speltoides. Next base: position 586,289,366 of record CM038147.1, read on the forward strand.
ACTTAGGCGCGGTGCATCTAGGTGTGTATGTCATCTTACGAAAACCAAATAATCCCAAAACACTTAGGCGTGGTGCATTAACTTCTACCTCGGTTCTTATTTCTTGACATATCAACCAATAAGAGATAATGAGTATGCATGCTTTTAATGACTTGAGATATGAAACACGACATGCAGTGGTTAGTTCATTGCATGCAATACTATTAACTAGCAAATAAACATTAACGTTTCTCGTTTTCTCCTCCTCCTTGGTCACGGTGCACAGCCTAAGATGACTTAGTCACCTAGACAGATGGAGTAGTGCATGTGACATGCACTAACATTTCATTAGTTAAATTTATGATCAAAATTTGACACAGATTATAATGGGGACCAATAAACCAGGACGGAGGTAGTAGTTATGGGATTACTAATCTAGAAGCCTAAAAGAACTGGCCCCTGGTACTCCTACTAGTAGTAGTACTCAAGTTGGAATTCCAATTGCACGACACAACTTGTTAGGCAAAAAAATCGATACAGGGTGTAGGAAGCGGTTTGGGAATTTGCATGCCTTTCCAACCAGTGAGATACTCCGTACAAAGTATGACAGAGAAATAACCACAGAGAAGGAAGCTAAAAGTAAACAATCAAACGAGCATTTTTGCATTTGTTTTGCATTGAATCGTTTCACAAGCTTGACTAGTGCTGTTTTTCTACTTTTACAAAAACCGCATCGTAATGTTAAAACGTGCATTTGCACGTACATAAGTAATAGTAGTACTCCCTCCGTCTGGGTGTACAAGTCTTCCCTCCTTGGTCACCGTGCACAACCAAAGATGACTTATTGACCTGGACGGAGGGAGTAGCACAGTCTGCAAGCATATATCGAGAGAGACGTGTAGTCCGATAGTATATAGTAAAGTTTGTGCTATATGCATGTACTTGCAAAATGCGTAATAATACACAATGTTTGCAAACTTTCCCTTTTACATACTTAATTAAGGACGCTAAAAATTCCTGAACGTTCGGGATTTATCATTTGCGTCCCAAAACTATTGAGATCACCTTAGGAAACAAAAATTATACCCCTCATAAAAGCCACGATGCTCGCAGGAGCGCTTGCGGCGCGCCACGAGTGCCCTAGTGCGCGGCCGTTTCCGAGCGCGCCGACACAACGCCTCTTCCTCAGCCTCGCAACTCGCAAGGTGCTGATTGGCGGCTTGCCGGCGGGCGAGCGCGATCTCACCGGTGTGGTGATCCGGCGCCAACAAGTACTCCTCCTGGCTGGAAGCGTGCACCCGGTCCACGTACCGCCAAGCATAGATGAGGTGCTTGGGCCCGACTGCACTCAGGGCGTCGGTACGGGCGTCCTCCAACACCCTCACGGCCCTCGCACGAGCCTTCTGCCAAAGAGCCAATTGCCTGACTCTCTCGGACGCGACATAGATCTCCCAGAAAGCTTGTTGAGCGGCGCGCTTCTCTTCCTCGGCCTTCTTCTCCGTCTCTATTTTGGCGCGCTCTGCTGGAGGCAAAGCCTCCCACAAGGCGACATCCATTTCTTTCCAAAGCTCCTCAAGGCTGGGGGGCTCCGCGGGCGGCGTGGCATTCTCCTTGTAGCGGGGAGCCGTCGCGTCCTCCGACGCACGTGCTGGCGAGATTGGGAACGCCGACGCGTCCACCTCGACGCATCGCGGCGAGGAGCGGAACTCCAACGCGGCCTCCTCGACTAGTGGCGGCAAGGAAGGAATGGCGACGCGTCGCGTTGCGGCGAGGAGCGGAACGCCGACACGTCGTCCTCGGCTAGTGGCGGTGAGGAATGGAACGGCGACGCATCGCGTAGCAGCGAGGAGGAACACCGACGCGTCCTCCTCGACTAGTGGCGGCGAGGAACGGATCGGCGGCGCGTGTCTGTCCGCGCGGTGCAGCGAGGGGCTCCTAGGGCTTGGGAGGGGCGGTTCCATGGTGGTCGACGTGAGAGGGAGGGGGAGGAGATAGCGATGAAGGTGAACGTGAGGGGGAGGATATAGCGATGTCGTGGGAGGCGCAATATTTATAGCAAGCAATGGCACACCTACGTAAGATGTGGGTGAGCTGCATGCGACTTAATCTGCAGGTCGATTCGTCAGCGACATGTGGGCGATACCTGCTGGGCCCATATGTTAGTGACCCAATGCACCTGAAGTTAAGTAAAAGCTACGTGGGCATATTTGTTGGATTAAATTATGGGGGAGCGAAGGGGTGGAAATATTGCTGGTCACAACGGATTGGACGAGCGTGGGGGGAGGAGAGTCATGCATGCAGATTTTTTCACACGGGGTGGAATGGTGGGACCGCCGGAGGGAGAAGGAGAGTTTGGTAGGCATATTGTTTCCACACATGGAGAGGAAAAGATTTGGAGATGAACGGGCTTCCTGCAGGTATGGGGAACGGTGCATAATAAGTCATCTTGCATGCCGGGCTAGGTATAGTCTCAAGTCATTAAAAACATACACGCCCCACACATGTTCATATTTCAAGGTGCACTAAATTATTGCATGCGATGATTAAGGCTGGCCATAATGGTGGTATCGTAGCTGGTATCATGCACACGGGAATAGCAAACATGCTGATGTGGCAAAGAGTTAAAGAAGAGAGGGGGGTTAGAGTAACTAGTGTTCATGCATGCATTGGTAAACACATTTTTTTGTGAAGAACGACAACATTAGTTGAGTACTTTTGCAGACTTCAAAAACTATTCCACCGCCTCTACTATCTTGCTAAGAGTAGGTGAAATTTTTGAGTCGAGCCCTTTAAACTAGAAGGGAGGTAGTGGTACTCTAATAGCTAGGTGTGTAAGTCATCTTACGAAAACCAAATAATCCCAAAACACGTAGGCGTGGTGCATTAACTTCTACCTCGTTTCTTGTTTCTTGACATATCAACCAATAAGAGATGAGGGTGTGCATGCTTTTAATGACCTGAGACTATCAAACATGACATGCAGTGGTTAGTTCATTGCATGCAATACTATTTAATTAGCAAATAAACATTAATGTCTCTCGTTTTCCCCTCCTCCTTAGTCACCTAGACGGAGGGAGTATCAACATTCACAATGTCAAATCAATATTTTTACACTCATTATAAAACATAGTTCTTATATATACTCATTATAATCAGTATTGTAGATATTGATATTTTTAGTATAAATTTGGTCGTGGGATTTCATTGATGCCTGTCAAAGCGTGGAGGGAGCGGAGCTTAGGGCTTGCATTGCCGGTCTCTACATAGGTATTTCTCTTCATAATCCTGTAATTTTAGAGACTGATTGCGCTTTTGTGGTAGTGACTCTTGCATCGGGGGACTATGACAGGTCTGCTATGTGTGACCTGAAGATGAAAGCGTTGAGCATCTCGACGTTGATCAACAATCTTCAATTGTCAAAGATTAGCCGTTCGGCCAATAAGGTGGCACACTTAATCGCTAAGTATAGCTTTGACAATAGATTAGATGGTATTCTTGTAAATAACGCACCGCCCTGTGTGGTGAATATTGTATCAAATGAGTATACTTGTGTGGCTGGTTAATTAATATAAGGTGGTTTTCAAAAAAAGTATAAATTTGGTCAAACACTTTGCAAACGGTTGACGGGAGTAAAAAGGACCAGAGGGAGTATCATGCATGCGGAGTAGGCAAAAAAATTGCTCATTTATAGCCGGTCGACGTCTCAAAGGGCGCGACCACGCGAGGGAGGCGAAGGTCGTGGGAGGCGAGACGGTTGACGGAATTAAGTGAAGTTACATTCACGCGCCGGCATGGCGTGCGAAATAGCAGAAGCTATACCGCCAGGCCTACGATATGGGTCTAGTAGACATGACATCTAGTGGGTCCCGCATAGTTCTCGAGAACTCTTTGGGGGCTTGCAGCCGTTTATCCACCGGGCAAGCCAGCAACCCCATGCCATTCGCACGCCCTACTCGTCCCCGTCTTCTACCTCACAACAGTTCGCTCCCAGTCGTCCCGTCCTTTCACATTAGTTCGCTCCTAGTTTTTGTGGGGTACAACAGTTCAACTTCTCCTAACCCTCCTCCAAAATCCATGGCCTCCCAAATCTCCATGGTCGCCGCTGATTACCAGGTTAGAGCCATCACCGGCGATTAGTTCATCGTCATCTACATACGTGGATCCGCGACGGTGAAAGCATGGCTTGCTCGCTTCCTACACATGTTCAACAGTTCAACGGATGAGTGGGTCGCTGGGCTAGATGTTGAGTACACCACAGTCCGGGGACGAGAGAAGGATCTAAAGGACGAAGAGAGGAAGAAGCCCGCCGTGATCCAGGTTTGCGGACATAACGTTTGCTTGGTCTACCACATATGCCATGCTGATGTTGAGTGCCAGGATTTTAAGAACTTCCACAAGGACAAAAGAGTGAAATTCGTTACTGTAGGCTTTAAGAACGACAAGGATGTCCTGCGTCGGATAGGTCTCTTTGTAGGCCAGCCCTTCGATCTCCAGAAGGCAAGCCTTGTTTCCTCCTCTCAACCTTCAATGCTGACCCTGGCAGCAGCCATGATTGATCCTTCGTACGCTAAACTGAAGAAACCTCATCACAAGTTTCATCATGCATGGGATTCGAAGAAATTAGATGAAGATCACATCCTGTACGCAGCAATGGATGCCTACCTTTGTTTAAATATCTACAAGGGTTGGATGAAGCAGCAGAGCCCAGTGTCCGGTTCAAGCAAAGAAGCGCCAGCGAAGAGGAAGAGGAAGAGGGACGAGGACAAAGTCAAGGACGTGGACTCGGACTCCGAGTTGGTGGCAGTGCTATCGCTCATGCTGGTTCTACTGCAGTGTCAAGCGGACTAGTTGCTTAGTTTATTTTCAAGGGTGTGTTGTGCTGAGACCCCAGCAGAACTATGTTTATGTTCTTTCTTGTTATTTGAACTCTTTAGTACGTAGAGTAGTACTAGTACTATGTCTTACTACTGTTCTTCTTGCAGTTGGTACTACTGCACGTATCTTCGTGTTCCTACTGTACTTAATACATTCGTACTAGTAGTATAATTTGGGTCAGTCAATTTGTGAAAGAAGTTTGATGGAGCGAAGGAAGAAGACGGCAGAAGAAGTGGAAGAAGCCCTTCTAGCCATCCATGTTGCATCAAACGGCTCACATGAGTCGACTGACCCAAATTGCTCCTTAAGATTGCAGGATCCACGTGGCATTCAAGGTCTCGAAGGTAGATTCCACGTCTGCACCCGGTTTGTGGGCTCGACGCGTGCGTGACCGGCTTCCGCCGCGACAGCCACCATGCGCGCCTCCTCCGCGCGGGCGGAGACGACAATGACATGCTAGTTTCTCCTCGCCGGCGTGCTGGAGCACGCGCTCGTCCTCCTCTTCATACGCTGCGTGCATAGACGCGGCTCCACCAGCTGCTCGCGTGCTTGGCAGCATGGCGGCATGGCGAGGAGGGACTGCAGACGACGTGAGCGGGCGAGCCTTCGACTTCATGGCACAGGGATGGCGGCGTCACGACGGTGATGGGCGAGAAATTGTTGGCCGGAGCAGGAGGGCGCCGGCAGGCGCAACGGCGGCGGTGGCATATTGATGAGTGCACGTGTGGGAGCTTACTTTAGTTTTATATAAGGTTGGTCAAACTTAAAAGAAAATCGTACTTGTACACGTAAACATTAGACTTAGGCAGCGCTTTTTTGAAGTTAGTACCACAACCACGATACGGAATCCCGTGCAAGCGCGTGAACCGCGGTCGCGCGGTCGATCGAACGGTGTGTCACCGGGTCGCGCTCGAAGGACATCCACCGAACCTTTTTGTGTGTGTGAAAACAATCCTCAAATATTACTCAACTTTTTTTACTGGGAAAGTTCTTGACGCTGCAATATTTCCATATATTTGAATTTAGCTCCAGTTTGTGTTTATTTGGATTTGGACGTTTTAGGTGCGCCCTAGTTTTTTTAATACTTATTTTGTGTGTGTGACTGAGAGAGAACGTGTGTATGTGTCCATATGTGTGTTGTGGTGGAAGGGCAATGTGGAGGCAGGTGTGCGTGTGATCTGAGACATAGAGAGGTGTGAATGTGCAAATGATCATGCATGAGTGAGACATAGACAGATGCCGATACGTTGTGTATACATGAGAGAACGGTCTTCTAGTTTACTTATGTGTGTGTGTGTGAGTGAGAGAGAGAGAGAGAGAGAGACAAAGAGAGAGAGGAGCATCCGTAACACAACAACCATCTCTCTCGATTCGTCTGTCCCTCGCACGATCGCATGCAACACATGCATCAGCGCACACATTTTGACATGCTCACTCGGCCCCTACCCACCTCAAGGCCCGCACAATCTCTTCGTGAATACCCATTTCTCTCCGTAGGGTTGTTTTCGCTCAATATCACACACACACACACACAGACACACGCAGCACACACACACACACACACACACACTCCCCCGAGCACACAATTCATCCCCATCCAAGGTTATATGGCGACCACTCTCACTTGTGCTTCTTTGCACCCCAACATGCACAACACCTCAATACTTAAAGAGGGCATCGAGCAGATCAAAGACGGCGACCACACCGCGCTAGAGAATGCGGGGTCATTTGGAAGTAGGGTGATGCGACGACGGCTGACTGACTCCTCCCCCACCCTCTCTCTCTCTTGCACAAAACTACCAATCCCTCTCTCCCCCGCACAAAATTGTCAATCCCTCAACCCATGAGATCCTTCCCCTCTCGTCCATGTTTTTCCAGCTCTCTCATCAAACATGTTGTCTCTTCTCTTTCCACGTATACAAAATCCGGACGCACACGCATCTCACGTATATTACATGTCTCCATCTTTCTCACAGACCTAACTTCTTCCTCTCTCTCTCTCTCTCTCTCTCTCTCTCCCCCTCTTGTTAGGTTTGTCTCCTACTCTCTCATCCACATACATACAATCTTTCCCGCCCTATCTGCTCCATCTTCAAAAGATCTCTCTGCACGTTTCATTCACACATTGGGATATGTCAAAATGTTGCTTCTATAATGGCTGATGTAGAGTTTTGGTTGTTTTTGTTGCATCCTACAAAGTAATAACTATGAAATGCATTTAGTTTTCATATATAAGACCTCCCCGGCAACGGCGCCAGAAATTCTTCTTGCTACGTCTTGAGCTTGCATTGGTTTTCCTTGAAGAGGAAAGGGTGATGCAGCAATAGTAGCGTAAGTATTTCCCTTAGTTTTTGAGAACCAAGGTATCAATTCAGTAGGAGGCTCCTCAGAAGTCCCACGCACCTACACAAACAAACAAGAACCTCGCAACCAACGCAATAAAGGGGTTGTCAACCCCTTCACGGCCACTTGCGAAAGTGAGATCTGATAGAGATAATATGATAAGATAAATATATTTTGGTATTTTATGATATAGATAGGAAAAGTAAAGATGCAAATAAAAGTAGATTGAAAGCTTATATGATAAAAGATAGACCCGGGGGCCATAGGTTTCACTAGTGGCTTCTCTCAAGATAGCATAAGTATTACGGTGGGTGAACAAACTACTGTCGAGCAATTGATAGAAAAGCGAATAATTATGAGATTATCTAGGCATGATCATGTATATAGGCATCACGTCCATGACAAGTAGACCGACTCCTGCCTGCATCTACTACAATTACTCCACACATCGACCGCTATCCAGCATGCAACTAGAGTATCAAGTTCATAAAGACAGAGTAACGCATTAAGAAAGATGACATGATGTAGAGGGATAAACTCATGCAATATGATATAAACCCCATCTTTTTATGCTCGATGGCAACAATACAATACGTGCATTGCTGCCCCTGCTGTCACTAGGAAAGGACACCGCAAGATTGAACCCAAAGCTAAGCACTTCTCCTATTGCAAGAAATATCAATCTAGTAGGCCAAACCAAACTGATAATTCGAAGAGACTTGTAAAGATAACTTAATCACACATAAAAGAATTCAGAGGAGATTCAAATATTTCTCATAGATAAACTTGATCATAAACCCACAATTCATCGGATCTCGACAAACACACCACAAAAAGAGTTACATCGAATAGATCTCCAAGAAGATCGAGGAGAACTTTGTATTGAGATTCAAAGAGAGAGAAGAAGCCATCTAGCTGATAACTATGGACCCGAAGGTCTGTGGTAAACTACTCACAACTCATCGGCTATGGTGTTGATGTAGACGCCCTCCGTGGTCAATTCCCCCTCCGGCGGAGCGCCGGCGAAGACTCCAAGATGGGATCTCGCGGATACAGAAGGTTACGGCGGTGTAAATAGTTTTTCGTGGTCGCTTCTGATGTTTTCGGGGTACATGGGTATATATAGGAGGAAAAAGTAGGTCGGTGGACGCCCGAGGGGCCCACAAGACAGGGGGCGCACCCAGCAGGGGGGACGTGCCCTCCACCCTCGTGGCTGCCTCGGTTGTTTCTTGACTTCCACTCCAAGTCCTCTGGATCACGTTTGTTCCAAAAAGATCGCTCCAGAACGTTTCATTCCGTTTGGACTCCGTTTGATATTCCTTTTCTTCGAAACACTGAAATAGGCAAAAAAAACAGCAATACGGGATGGGCCTCCGGTTAGTAGGTTAGTCCCAAAAATGATATAAATGTATAAAGTATAGCCCATAAACATCCAAAACGGGTAATATAATAGCATGGAACAATAAAAAAAATTATAGATACGTTGGAGACGTATAAAGCATCCCCAAGCTTAATTCCTGCTCGTTCTCGAGTAGGTAAATGATAAAAACAGAATTTTTGATGTGGAATGCTACCTAGCATAATTCTCAATGTAATTTTCTTTATTGTGGCATGAATGTTCAGATCCAAATGATTCAAAATATAAAAGTTCATATTGACATAAGAAATATTAATACTTCAAGCATACTAATCAAAGCCATCATGTCTTCTCAAAATAACATGGCTAAAGAAAGTTATCCCTACAAAATTATATAGTCTAGCTGTTGCTCTATCTTCATCACACAAAGTATTTAATCATGCACAACCCCGATGACAAGCCAAGCAATTGTTTCATACTTTAATAATCTCAAACTTTTTCAACTTTCACGCAATACATGAGCGTGAGCCATGGACATAGCACTATATGTGGAATAGAATGGTGGTTGTGGAGAAGACAAAAAGGAGGAAGATAGTCTCACATCAACTAGGCGTATCAACGGGCTATGGAGATGCCCATTAATAGATATCAACGTGAGTGAGTAGGGATTGCCATGCAACGGATGCACTAAAGCTATAAATGTATGAAAGCTCAAGAAAAGAAACTAAGTGGGTGTGCATCCAACTCGCTTGCTCACGAAGACCTAGGGCATTTTGAGGAAGCCCATCATTGGAATATACAAGCCAAGTTCTATAATGAAAAGTTCCCACTAGTATATGACAATGACAACATAGGAGATTCTCTATCATGACGATCATGGTGCTACTTTGAAGCACAAGTGTGGTAAAAAGGATAGTAGCATTGTCCCTTCTCTCTTTTTCTCTCATTTTTTATTTGGCCTTTCTCATTTTTTTGGTGGGCTCTTTGGCCTCTCTTTTTTAAAGTCCAAAGTCTCATCCCGACTTGTGGGGGAATCATAGTCTCCATCATCCTTTCCTCACTGGGACAATGCTGTAACAATGAAGATCATCACACTTTTATTTACTTACAACTCAAGATTACAACTCAATACTTAGAACAAGATATGACTCTATATGAATGTCTTCGGCGGTGTACAGGGATATGCAATGAATCAAGAGTGACATGTATGAATATTATGAAGGTGGCCTTGCCACAAATACGATGTCAACTACATGATCATGCAAAGAGCAATATGACAATGATGATAATGTCATATGAACGGAATGGTGGAAAGTTGCATGACAATATATCTCGGAATGGTTATGGAAATGCCATAATAGGTAGGTATGGTGGCTATTTTGAGGAAGGTATATGGTGGGTGTATGGTACCGGCGAAAGTTGCACGGCACAAGAGAGGCTAGCAATGGTGGAAGGGTGAGAGTGCGTATAATCCATGGACTCAACATTAGTCATAAAGACAATTGGCATATTCTCAGCTGGACATATTCTTTTTTATTATTTTTGTGTCTGATTTCTTTTCCGATTTCTAGTTGCGGTCAGAGTTTATCACCAGTGGCCAGTCTTCCTCGTGCTCCTGTGCCTCTGATTTTGATCAAAGTCGCGGCACTAGTGGTGCCGCGGAGACGGGGGAGGAAACGAGGGTGGCGGCGATGGGTTGTTGGGCTCGAAGATGAGGCGGTCCTTGAAGGAGGATGCGGGTGCTGCTTGTACCTACCATACTACTATTTGTGTGACTATTCATGCTTTAGCTTTTGCAAAGTTTCAGGTCAACCCTATGCCAAGTTCTTAGTTAGTATTTCCTTACATACTATCTACATCATTCTCTAGGAAAAACATATTATATGCATGCTCTCTTTTCTCTGTCTAAAAAATCCATTATGTTGTCCTTATCAGCCAAAACATTGAGGTTCCCCGCCAAATTATTATGTTGTCCTTTTCTCATGGATCAGTGGCAAAATCTGTGAGAGATGTTCTCCCGTCCCTTTCAGCCAAATCCAACATCGCGAAAAAAGTCAAAAGACCAAAGAACACAACCAAACATTGAGGTGCGTTTGGCTACTTCTGACATTCAGTTTGTTCACCAAAATGGATCCTTGAGAAGATCTCCCTTTCACGTGAAGACATGTATTTCCTTACATACTATCTACATCATTCTCTAGGAAAAACATATTATATGCATGCTCTTTTCTCTGTCTAAAAAATCCATTATGTTGTCCTTATCAGCCAAAACATTGAGGTTCCCCGCCAAATTATTATGTTGTCCTTTTCTCATGGATCAGTGGCAAAATCTGTGAGAGATGTTCTCCCGTCCCTTTCAGCCAAATCCAACATCGCGAAAAAAGTCAAAAGACCAAAGAACACAACCAAACATTGAGGTGCGTTTGGCTACTTCTGACATTCAGTTTGTTCACCAAAATGGATCCTTGAGAAGATCTCCCTTTCACGTGAAGACATGTCACTTGCCTGCATACCTATGGACTACATATCCTTGAGAAGTACTAAACTTTCTGCTAACTTTTGAAGTACAAGTTCTACTGTATTGGCTTGGGAAAAGCATATACATTACTAATTAAAGTTGAGGAAATGTTTCTGCAAAGAACATTCATTTTCATATTGCTTATTTCCGTTGCTGAAAGTTGTACTTAGGTATGCTGATAGCTTCACTCGAATAGTTCTCTCTAGATTTTTTGGTAATTCATCTCCTCCAATAGTTTGATATGTTTGTCATTATTCTAAAAGTTGATTTTAGCAGATTAAAAACAATGTCATCCAGTAGTTTGATATTTGTTGTCATTATTCCCAAAAATGATATGTGTAGCGTACTGAAAATTATTGGATGCTGATGCGATCATGGAGTGAGGACATGTATTGGTGTGCTTTCTAATGGTACATAAATCCGTAATGAAAACAAGAGTAACATATCTCCTTTACCCAATGATTGTTGTCCTCACAGTACAGACTTTGCCACCGTTGACACACTACGCAGATGCCACATCCTTTCTTCTGCACACAGCGCACGACATTCCGATAAGCCTTGTACTGTCAGGATGCTTGATGTGGTGGAGTGGGTCCTGGCTGCAGTGGTGTACCTGTTCCTCCACATCAAGGGCGATCCCCAAGTAGCTGGAACATGTACAATTTTGGTGTAACAGGGGTGTTGATTTGTCTCTCTCTTTGTAGTCTTCTGAATTTCACAACCGGAAACAATTTGGGTGTAAAGATGTACTTCAGCATGTGCTTTCTTCTCTAAAATTTTATTCAGAACGGGAGTACCAGACTTTTGTCTCGAAGAAGATACGTGCATGTTCCACAACTCGAAAATGGCAGTGTATAGGAGAATTGTGATCCCTCTTTCAGTGCAGCCAAAATGCATGCACAGCTTTGTATACATGAATTGCAATCTAAAATCTATGAACTTGAACATTTATCTCACCTACATAAAGAGAGAGAACACACGTTGTATACTCGATGAGATGATCTGATCCTATACTGGTAACATTAGTATCAGGTTCCCTTTTTGGGCCTACAACATTTTGTGCTCGCACTTGATTGTTTCTTCATGTACAACAATATTTTAGTTTCAAATAGATTAAAATAGTCTGAGTACAAGTTATGTAGTTTTCATTATAGTTATTTTGATTCCATAGCCAAGGACGAGGAAATCTGATGGTGCAAGACAACGCCACGTTGAAAGAGGACTTATGAAGATTTTGCTCGAGAATTGCTGAGGGTTCTTCTTGTCACATTTATTTGCTCTCACACCATGGGCATCGTGTTTTCCTGTTGCATCGCACGGGCATGTTTACTGATAACAGTAATAATAATATGACTTTGATAATACAACTAATGTTTATTTCACAACACATAAAAGAAAACAATAGCAAAATAGGATGCTGCACGCGCATGTGCTCGCGCTACTATTTGCTTGAGGATTCTTCTTGTCACATTTGTTCTCACACCTTGGGCGTTGTGTTTTCCCGTTGCAATGCACGGGCATGTTTACTAGCAAAAGTAATAATAATATGACTTCCATAATACATCTAATTTTTATTTCACAACATATAAAAGAAAACAATAGAAAAATAGGATGCTGCACGCGCATGTGCTCGGGCTACTATCAAAGTTATTACAATAGGCATGTATATGTATATGTATATAAGACATAGACATATAAAACAACTCATATGTCCAGAGTTCTATTTGATCGTCCAAAGCTTATTCATCAAGGCACATATAGCCAAGGTTTGTAGCCCCTTTAGCTGTCTCAAAACTTATAAGGGCATCGAACGCAGCATATATGATTCTTTCAAAGCTCAATGGAGCAATCTCCCATCCGGAGTTCTTCAGTTGATTGCACTCATTGCCCTTCTCCAGATTCGTTCCCAACACAAAATTTGCTAGGTCAAATAGCGACGGTGTAGGTTTACTGCAAATTTCAACTGGTATATCAATGCGTGTCTGTAGGTCAATGGGATTTTTGACATGGAGACCGTATGGCTTAAGCATTTTTACGTCATTGCCAATTGCTGCTCCACAAAGAAGATATCCTCACGAGCAAGAAATTTGTTGAGCTTGTCTGGTACGCGAGGCGAGTGAACGATGTGGTACACCAAGCAATAATCTGCAAAACACAGTTGAAGTACAGCGGCGCTGTCGCTGCATTTCTGGGGGCAGGTCCTTCTGCTTCACCCCATGGACTTGGTCGGTGAACTCAGTGTCTAGACCAACAATCTTCATTTCCACCGATTGGAGGGAGTTCAACACAGTCTTGACCCATTCCTCAACGACGCCTGGTTCATTGGAGACCGTCACGGTTACCTTGAAGCCAGCAAGTTTATCAAAGCGATGAATAATAGCAGCAGGCTGAGCCACCAGAATGGCAGCAGAGCGATCATCATCCTCTGGACCTAGCGGAGGCAGCAGAGTATAATCAAAGATGGAAATAGTCTGCGGCTGCAGTATCTCCAAGGAGCATGGCGAAGCGAGCATATCATTGGCATTGGTCTCCGTAGGAAGCACCCTGTAGTCATAGACCAAGTGAGCGACAGGAGATAGCATGAACAAATAAAACATGTCTTTTTTTAGTATTACAACATGTCAACGCCCACTGAGTAGAACTATAAATAACTCAACACAAATTACTCCCGGTCAATAGATGAAGAGTTCTTCTGAAAAGAAAAACTGAACTTGCTCAGAAACAAAATCCTAGATCTATAATGTGAAAATGAATCTGAGTGCCCATGTTTTTTTGTTTTGCAAGAAGAATTAAAGTGCTCATCTTTGCCGTCACGCCGTATACCGCTTGAAAATCTAATCTTCAAATGCATGAACTTTAAAAGAAAGCTCGGACTAAATTGGACCAGATAAATTTTTCAAGACATCGTACAGAGAAAAGTTCACAAGCAAAACACCTCAAATACGTCCAGAAGATGGCAAAACAAGAATGCATGAGCACTCTTCCTATCATAAAATAAGAAGACAATAAAATGAGTTGCAGTAGTATATTATTATACCTTGCTGACTTGGTTTTGGCTTGCAGCAGCGCCATAGTCAGGTGTATTGCAAATTGCAATATCAACTACACGTACGTCGGAGATGTTGCTTCTGAGACTGCTGGATTGTATGTGATGTGATCGTGGGGATGGTTTGTCAATCCGGCCAAAAGGCTGCTTATAAGCTAGCCGATTGGGACAAAAATAGCAAGTATTGATATTCGTATTTCGGGAAGGAAACAGTAAGGATTTTGGCGCATTGCTTGTTCGCAGCAATTTTTTAATAGCTTCCTTTATGTTTCATTCACATCAAATAGCAAGCATTGATATTCGCGTCACCTCTTTTTTTTATGTGAACGTGGTAGCTTTGGTTTACCATTTTTGGATGTGAACGTGCTCTAATTTTATTTAACATTTTTGCATGCAAACATGGTCTATTTATCCTTTTTGTTTTAGGAATGTGGTCTATTTCACATTCATATAGGATGTGTTTGGTTGTTCGGAGCAATTTTGCCTGGATTCCATGTGTGTCTCAGTTGGGCCTGATTGAGAAAAAAAATCATCATCTGCATATCGTTTCACTTCTAGAAAAAGGCTTATAGGTGGCCCCTAACGAGTGGCTGGCACGGATAAGCACCCGCCACAGCCCTTTTGAAAAATGTGCAATGGCGGGTACTATAAATTGCTCTCCACTGGCTATCCACATAACAGTGGCGGGCATAAGTAAGGACCCGCCACTACGTCAGTCTTGCTAATTTCTTCATGGTCGAAAAGCAACAGTGGCAGGCACGTAAAACAGGCCCATCACTGGTGCCATGCTAATCAGTGGCGGGCAGTTTCTAGCGACCGCCATAGACCCGCCCCCACCAGTTTCAAATTTTGTAAGATTTTGCAGTGGCGGGTCCTATTATGTGCCTGCTATATGGCTATATTTGGTCACCGTACCACCTACCACTCAAATATAGCCATGGCGGATGCTATATGCCGCCCGTTACTCTTCTGCATGACCTTATCCACCCCACCCCCATCCGCAGCCAGTCACACATTATTCCTGCCACCTACCACTCAAATCTCTCTCTCTCTCTCTCTCTCTCTCTCTCTCTCTCTCTCTCTCTAGCTGCCGTCGCCAAGCTGCAGACGCGTCCTCCGCCGACGCCACCGACAAGGTCGCCGTCCGCCGCCTCGAACGACGTCGCGGACCCAATCTTCCCTGTCGCCCGCGCCATCCATCGCTGCCTCGAAGTCCTCGCCCGTGCCTTCCTCTGCCTCCAACGTCATCGGCTTCATCAAACTCGCCGTTCACCTCTTCCATCGTCCCCGTCCTTCCCACCATCTCCGTACGCCCCGGTAGCCACACCTCCCCTCTCTCTAGTAATGGAGATTATTGTTGTTCTTGTTTATTGTACTTGTACATTAGCAACATTTTGGTAGTGTAGTTAAACTTTGTAATAGGGTGTACTATAGTAGTCTCTTGTTATATGATGTACCATTTAATTTTTGTAATTGCATGTCTTAAATTTGATTGTTTGCACTAGAGTACTATGTACTGCATATATGGATCAACATATAGTACCATATTTTATTCATGATGCCTATATTCATAATGAGTGCCAATGTTTTCGCTAAACGTGAATTAAGTTCCATTTCTCTTAATTACTGGCAGTCAGTATGTCCAATTTCTAGCAAAGGTCATGCCAATTTTTCAGTAATTTTTTAAATTTTTATGGATGAGCTACTTAATTATATTTTCCATCGCCTGGAGAATACTCACTCTTAATCCACAAGTTGATATGAGAGTTTTTCTAAGAGGAGGATACCGACTGTTGTCGTAGGGGGTTGTCCTTCTTCTCTTCGTCTTAGACTTTGGTAAAGCGGCAGGAGAAGATGAAGGACAACCATCACCGACAGTCAAAAATAAAGTGACTAAGTGAGGGTACACCATATATATAACTACTTGAGAGATGAACCGACTGTTGTTGTAGGATGTCATTCTTCTCCCTCTTCTCCCCTAAGACCTTGGTAAAGCAGGAGGAGAGAGGGGGGGGGGAGAACGACCATCACCGACAGTCGAAATTATAGTAAGTGATTGTACACCATATATACAACCACTTACGAGATGAACCTACTTAAGAGCTAGAAATGTCCACCCGAAGGACAAATATGGACTGCTGTCGTAACAATTCTACATTTTATATTGTCATAAATCTTCTTTCATGCAAATGTCTTCTATCTAAATGTCAACTTGTCTAATGCATTTAGATGGAGAAGCCGAGATGCCTTGTTACGACTCCTCCACCTGTAGACAGAATTCCTACAGCCGTAGACATCGTCATGAGGATGGATGAGATACACGGAGATCATGTCCGCCTATGCCGAGAGCGCTCGAGCAGCCACCAAGCGGTCATACGTTAAGAATACTGCATCATATGCCGAGAGCGTCAGAATAGCTGCTGAGAGCACAAGAGCAGCCACCGAGAGTGCGCGATCACCTGGCGAGAGTGTGTGACTAGCCGTCAAAGCTGCAAGGACCGCCCAAGCCAAGATCACAAAGATGTTGGAAGGAGAGGAGACCTCGTGATGGAGCTCAACGTTTACTTCTGAACTACTAGGGCACTTTATGTGATCTATATGATCGATGCGTGTGAACCTAATTTCTATGTTGCTATGATGGAGTTGAAATTTTGCTTCTGAACTACTAGTGAACTGCATTTATGTCATTTGTATTGTCGATGCTTCTGAACGTATTTTCTATGATGCTCTCAAGATTGTTATATGACTTTTCTCTATGCGATTGGATAACTACGAAATTGACTTGTTAGCTTGTTTATTTATCTTTGTAGATGAAGTGGAACTGGTATGTGGTGTATTATGGGTAGAATCCAGGAGTCTATGATTCATGAAAGAAATGCAATGGACAAGTGGAAGCTTACGGGAACAACTGCTATAAAGGATATAAGACTAAAAAAGAAGCATAGGATCGTTACGCCAACTTCATCCGCAAAGAGAAAATCAACTATGAAGTATGCAAGACCGTGTGGACAAGTGGACGAGTAAAGAATTTGATTATCTTTATCCAGTTAATTTTCATTATGGTGGTGTTTTTATCATGTGGTCTTGTATGTATGTAATATGACGGAGGCTTCTATCTATGCGAATCTATCTATCTATCTATCTATCTATCTATCTATCTATCTATCTATCTATCTATCTATCTATATCTATACCTATACTAATTACAGACTCCCAAGAAATTACCGCGTTAATTAGAAATTACCGGCCGTTCATCTGACGGGACCGAGTTATAACGGTGTAGATCCACCCATATAATCCTTGCAATCTAGGAAAAAGAAAACTTAAAGTAGCTGTAAAAAACTAATCTAGGTTGCCCGTAGAAAACCAACTCTAGGCTAGCTGTAAGAAAAACCGATCTATTTTAGCTATAAAAAACCAATCTTGGTTACCTGTGGAAAAACAAATCTAGGCTAGCGATCCATCCCCAAAGAATCCTCACGCTATAGTTTTCTCCCTACGCCTCTCCTTCCGTTTCATCCTCCGATGTATCCTCTATCTCATCCACGAAGTCCACCTCCTCTCCGTCTTGCCATGCTCCCTCACGACTTGCTGCGCTGGGACTATCAGGGCTGCAGCACCCAACAGGAGGTTATCCCCATGCTTTCTCAGGTAGTCACAGCTACGGGGTTTATCAGCTACGAGCCTGAGCACAATAGCTACTACTTTGGAGGTGTTTGTAATCTGATTGAGCATTTATTGTTAAATTTTGATGCATCTCAACACTCGATTTAACATCTGGAGGAGGTAAAGGGAGGCCAGGGGCAAGACTAAACTGAAGGACCAACGCATTGTGGAGGGAAGAGCGGGCCGCTGGCTGGCTGCTTTTAGCGTGGCTGGACTCGATGAAAGATTGGAGAACAGTCCGTGCGTTCCTGCTACTTCGGAGGTATTTGTAATCAGATCAAGCAATTGCTGATAAACTTTGATGCGGCTCAACACTCGATTTAACGTATAGAGGAGGTAGAGGGAGGACAGCGGCATGACTATCCTGAAAGACCAACGCATTGCGGAGGGGACAGGGGGCCGCTGGCTGGCTGCTTTTAGGGTGGCTGGACTGCAAGAAAGATTGCAGAACAGTTCATGCATTCCTACTTCTCCCCGTTTGAGGAGAGTCTACAGAGAAGATCTGGGGCAGAGGATGGAGGAGGACGTGATTGCAGAGATGATTGGCTAGGAGACGTTGTTGCTCCCCTTGGCAGGAGGGTCGGAGGATCGACGAAGGAGGTGTGTAATCTCTTGACCTTGGGTCGATGCTACAACATTGTCGACAGCTTAAGCCAGGTTTCTGCAGATTTCGTCGTCCTCTGTGCTGCCCATTCTTAATTTATTATCTAAATATCATGACATGGCTTTCTGTATTGTTTATCTTCCATGTTAACTCAGGCTTTTGCTTGCATTCTATCGAGCCTAATCTCCAGCATCAACTTAAGATGGTACTATCTATACTCGGTTCATGTATCATCTAAGTTACATGCCAACAATTGGGACCTTCCACCCCAAACATCTCCTACATTAACTGAAATGTATATGCATTTTTTGTGGATCCTGATTTAATGTAGATGAACTGTGTTAATGTGGAAGTCTAATCAATTTTTTTCAGAACTTCAATTGTAGTTCCATGGTTCAGTTGTATTTATTTTCTACAGTTTTAATTAAGGTATACATATTTTAATATTATCGCCGTCAATCGATTATTGTACCATCAAGGTAAGGAGCTATTATAGATTCTTCAATATTTATCCTACCTAACTTCAGTGCGATTTTATTCAGACGCATGTGCACAAGTAACAGATGTCAATCATTGACAAATCTGGCATTTCATAAGTTTCTACATTGGAGCGCTCGACATGTGCGTAAAGATTGACTATACCGGAGTGTGGGATCCCTACTGAAGTTTCTAATTATGAATGATTTGCAACATGACCGTCGCAGGGTGCATCGTCAGTTACGGATGTTCCCAATCTTTTGTACAGTAGCATCGAATTCATGGTCAAAGGCCAGCCAAGGGCACTACCAACAGTGGCACTGATCCATCGATGCACTTCCTTGAACGCGATTCTCCACTAATTTTTCCTTTACTGCATGCGTTTTTCCTTTTATTCTTTGAACAAAAGGATCAAGCCATGCAAACATGCAGATTAGTTACATAAGTCAATCATGGCCGAGCTGTGTTAGGAAGAAACTCCAAATGATTGTTCTAATTCCACGCCAAAGTCTCTTATGGTCACTGCCTACATGTGCTCTCCCCCTAAACAATTAGTGGAGCACCATTGTGAAGTCGGCTAAGTAGGAAGGTAATGTGGTTGTTGTCACCTTGCAAGTACTGCAGCTAAGAAAGATGGGAGAGAAAAATGCCAGTGGAGAACACTTAAAGTTGGAGGTGCACGAATCTGTGAGTATTTTTATATACTTAGTTGATACACTTACAAATAAATTCTTTTAAGGAGGATTGAATATTAAAATCATTTCCTGATGAGCTCTTCCGCATGTGTTCCTAGATTTCTAGCTTGATTCATCATCATATAATTGAAGGGCTCCATCGATGATACTGCCTTTCTTTCTCTTAATAACCCAGGTGGACTGATCGGTGTGCAGTATCTTCATAGGTTTGTAGCACAATATATCTAGCGTCTTTGATTGTCAAAGCATTACCAGATGACACGCATATCCCGTCACTGTTAGACACACCTTCCTCCAGAGAAGATTGCTTCATGGTCTCAATGCTGACAGGAAGAAAGTAGTCCAGGCTAACTGCTCAAACACCCCAACAGCGGTAGTCTAGCCATCTTTCCGCAAGTTCTTCATCTGATTTTTTCTTTTAAGTTATGCATTTCACATGTAAAGATCAATAAAACGGAAGCAACTTCACATAATATTCATATCAGCAGTGCATAGTTCTAGATCGCTTTTTTTCTGTCCGTATTGAATATAGATGTTCTTGTGGTCAATAAATAAGTTTGAACGAACAGTAAGACTCATACACATTAGAAATTCTTATGTCCAATAGAGATGAAAAAAGGTAAACACATCTTCCCTTCTATCAGGTAAGACTGAATTTCTTTCCCTGCCTTGGATATCCCATTATTTCACAAAGTAATAAGAACCTTGAGGTATCATTGGTGCTATATCTGATACAAGAAAGAGTTTGTGTTCCATATATACATTTAGTTATCCGTATCAAAGAGATTATTTTGCATAAAAGGATAGTGCAGCGGCTATGCCTTTGTAGACTCCGTATCAAGTCTATTCTAACTTGAGTACCTATAAGCCACCAGAGATATTAATTTGTTGTGCATGTTTGTTATCGATTTGTGTACGCTAATTGACCAAATTTCCCTTTCCATTAAAGAAAAAAAATATCAAAGCAATCTACTAGACATCTATCTATAGGTCCCTATTTTATGATTTTACTATACATCGATGCTAAATAAGATTCATATACGCTAATCGATCAAATTTCCGAAACAATTTTGTTTATCTATATAATCTTAAAACTATATCATTTATTAATATTATGAGGGCAGAGTACATGTGCTAAAGATCTAATATAACTAAACTGCTTTGCGAATAACCAACACTCGCACATTATTATGATTTTTTTCCACTCACAACCTTATTTTCTTATGTGTTCCCGTTATCATGTTCCTTTCGAATACTTCTGGTTAAAAGTGACAAATATTTTTGGAATGAAATTTTGGCACAATTACTTTACAATTGTATATATGTCTAGCCCGTGCAAGCGCACGGGTTGACGACTAGTACCTATACTAATTCCTGACTCCCAAGAAATTCCCACGTTAATTAGATTTTACGAGCCGTTAATATGGTGGGCCCGAATTATTACGGTTGAGATCAAACTAGAAAATCCTAGGAAAAAACAATCTATCTCACACGGTTGAAATAGACAGAAGAAAAAAACTTCAAATAGAAGTACACAATGAAACAGAACTCCTAGCACAATCTATGTCTTTCACGATTGTTGAAATAGAAGAAAAAAAAATCTCTCATATCAATCTCAATCTGTCTAGACTCTAGACTATAGAGCTCTACGTACAACCTACCGAAAGCCCACAATCGTTTCTGGTCGTGAAAACAGAATCCACCAAAGGCACGATACTACTACTACGTTTCCAACTTTCCTAATTAAAGCAATCTATAGAGCTAATTTTTTTAAACCAATACTTCATGGTTTGTTGTTCTTATTACTCCAGGCTTTGTAAATCACGATCTAGAAATTCCAACGTCGTGGCGTACAGTGCAGGGAATAAGTTATCCAGTAGCAATCAAATCCCTACTTCTTTGGGCATAACCTCTGTGTGTGATCTTAGGCATCTTCTCTCCCGGTTATGGCCGGCTTGGCTTCAGCCCCCTGGTGCCTGCTGGCGGCTGTCGCCAAGTGGTACCTCTGCAGCCATGGACTTGCTGTTGCGCTGATGATATGGCTAGTCATCGAACACATGGATGCAGTGCGCGCCGTCGTAGAAAGCTGCAGTTGATCTCCGTTGTCCTTTTTCTCACAATATTAACGGCCAGTGCCATAAGATTAAGACCGGCATGATGAGTCGCCTACTTGTTGACTGAGTGCCACGACATCAACGAGACAATGAGCATCCCCGTCAAGGTTGGAGATCCAGATCACTCATGGCGCCTATCGTCTAGGTTAGAAGATCAACTTGCATGTGTCGTTGTGGGTTCCGTACGTCAGTGATATATATAGGAGCTGTGATGATCAGTCTTGAGAGAAATCCCAAAAGCAATTGCATGTGCAGCCCTGTGCTATATATTCTCAGTGGAGAAAGAAAAGTACTTTCAGAATTGAGTTTAGTCAGAGAGTGTTACCCAGGATGGCTGCTCAAGATGGCACGACATGTTTCGGTTCTGATGTTAATTTTTCTGAATTAAAACGAGGAGTTTTCTGTCAATATTCTTCTTTTCATGTTGTCTCTTTAAGGTAATTTGTGTAGTCTTCTGTTTGTTGATCTGGTATGCGGATGTTTTAGTTTGGTTCATGAGTTCTCATGTTAACATTCTTCATTTAATACGTTTGGGATACAACATTAATCACTTTGTTGTAACATGTGGTTTCTAATCCATGTTTATGTCATGATTGTGTATCTTCTCCATCAGGTCCTGCAGATAAACACATAAATCCACCCAAACCATGCACCATTGGTGAGCTCATCTTTGACAATTCCTGCAAGCAAGAAAATCTTCATTGTAGTAGAGGTCGAACTTCCCAAGCATTTTAGCTGTCTGACGTTACTGCACTAACGCATCAATCTGGTGTTCTTCGACATCACATGCACCATATATCATGTATGCAACACTTTTCATAGTTCAATTTCTATCCGTTACGTCGAATGTAATGTGTTCTTTTTCCTATATGTTTGTCTTCTCCATAATGAGGTCTCACATGTCCGTTTGATCTATATTTATTCACATTTTCCTTCCAGTATGCATGGTTTGCGGGACAACATGGCAACTAATGATCTACCTTTGAAAGTTCGACAGACTTACCAGCGTCAATGAATAAATTACCGACACATAATTAGCAGTTTTGCATTAGATGCTGCTAAGCATACGACGATGTTCGACTTCGTCGTTGAGGGGCAGGCCGTGTTAATGTTGTTATTCTCCTATTGGTTCTTAATTACCATTACAACCAGTAGTTAAGACTACACCCATATGTTCTACTAATCCATGTCTTTCCAATATCTCCTTTATTTCTATCATCTCCTATATGTCAGCATATATGTGTGTTGGAGCACACATAGCTTTATCTTGGGCTATGTTGTCAAGGATGGTGAGGATAGATGCTTGATATAGGCACATGTTCGTATTTAGTGTTAGATAGTGGAATCAATATTCTGTTCGTTTGTAAGTCTGATTTGTCTCTGTACTTCATAAATAATTGTAAGTAGAAGCATTTCCCTTATTGGAACTGTTGTGCAAAATGTAGGTCTCTTCAGGGTTTTAATTTTCACTCATATTATGTAGTGCTTCAAAACCCATGCTGGGATAAGCCCTCTCCCCTGACGAAGCAACAAAGTGCATTTCTTTAACTCAGAACAAAGAGCTATTATACAAACGGGAAAATATAGAACACTCATTCCACCATTTGTTTCAGAACAATGCAGAATATTGTCATGTAGTCCGTATGTAAATATCAAAGTAAATTCGTCACATAAGACCATCATCTATGTACCACATCAATACTATGTATGGGTCCAAAATAATTCTATACATATTCTAATATATTGTTCAAGTAACGTTTAATGCAAATCTGCTATATGTAAGGTTCTATGATGTTAAACAAAGCTCTTGAAGTTATGGCTTCTATGATGTTCAGCAAAGCTCTTTAATAAGTAGGAGTATTTCTTTAATTGAAACTTAGTTTCTATATCGTTGCTTGGTTTTTTAACACATTTCAAAATTTTCCCCTCTCAGTTAATTTCAACGATATATGAAGTGTGAAGCATAAAGTATATGAGAATGTTCTTTTTTTGTTTTTCCCAAGAATGAAATTGTGTATAGGGGTAACAGATTTACCATTAAGGGAAATATAAGATTTGTGTAGTATGTTGTAGTTAATACAATTTAATATTTTCGTAGAGAACTATAATTGGCAACCATGCTATTATTCTGACATAGTTATATGTATAAGATTCAAGACTTTACACATATGAATAGTCTTAGCAAGTAAGCACTATATTTGGCGACTACACAGATTACCAGAATAAGGGGTATTTTTGTAAGATCTTCATATAGACATAGGATGCTTGAGCTCATTGCAACGAAACATACTAATTTCAGGTCTCATTGTACTAATTATAGTGGTTCCACCTTACTAACTCATTTGCAGAAATGTACTCACCCTTCAATCCCCGTGTTTCAAATTCTGTAGGTTTTATTAGATGGCAGGTCCCAGTGTAACTGTACACAGCTTTGTATGTTAATACTATAGACAACAATGTAATATTTAGAACATAGACCGTGCGAATGCATGGGTTGACGACTAGTGTGTACTAATGATGTTACGTGAGATGTAATCTAATGCGTACATCTATTGTATTTTATTTGGGTTATTGTTATGATAAAATGTGTTTCTTGTTAAGGTACATTGTGATGCGGCTAATCTGAGAAATGTCTATTGTAATGTGTATTATCGCATACATTAGTTGTTGTTACCGTTTGTTGTCGGATTTCTGTTGGCGGATGGACATGTAGTTGTGGTGGGCGTCCCGGATTGCCTACACAAGTAACAATATATTCCGGTGGCGGGGTGCAAGATATGCCTGCCATTTCAGAGTCTCTGAGTGGCCCGCATCTAGGCTGCCTACTTCAACATTGCATGTATGCTTGTGCACAAATTTGGAGTAAGCATCCACTATCTGCTGCCTAGTCTTAAACCCTTTGTAGGAGCTCCCTGGGTAATGGTTGACTTGTTCTTCGCATGTGTCCAATGAACGGTAAGCCCCTAGAACCCTTCATTCGCACACCACATACAACTTCTCCTACCGTGATAGAAGAGCAACAATTCAAGCAGCAATCAATGGAGCATAGTAGACATGTAACATAAGAAAGCATGCATGATCATATATAGGGCATAGTAAGTTTATCATGCCACTATTATTTTGTCATCGTACCACAACATCCAAAAGAGGGTGTGATCGTACCACCGCAAGTTAGCCATCAGCGTGAGGGGTTAGTATATACCACATCATCAAAATATGCAAGCCAACAATAGTTTTCCAGCCCTAGCTACCACAAAATATAGATCGTCATCATCATCATCACCATCAAGGATCATGCACGTTGAGATAGGTCTGAAACATATCTAGAATATTTTATTGCTTCATGAAATTTTATTATCACTTCTATATACCTTTCTAGTAATTTATATTAATTTTCCAGACTAATTAATTGAGTGCCCAATGCCAGTTCTTATTTTTCTGCATGTTTTTGGTTTCGTAGGGAATCAGTATCTATGGAGGTCCAAATCACTTGCCGGTTTAATACGAATTTTATCTGGGCAATACAAAACCTGTGAGCATTTTGAAGAGATCGAGACGAGCAGTAGGCGGTAGGGCGCACCACCTAGATGTCTGGGCCCACCTGCACCGCCTTACATCCATTCCTCTGCCATAGAGTCCTGTAAATTCTTAAATGCTCTTCCATATTTATAGAATTTTTTATCACCACCGCAAGGTCGTGCTTCGCGAACAACCAATCTGAATAGTGTTTTGACACTATTCACATATGATTTTGTCTTTTTTTTGCTTCTATTTGTGTAGTTCAAATTAGGAGCTCCATCTTCTTGATTTTGTACATCAACCATTGATGTTTGTCTATAAATTTTTCTCAGAATGGTTGAAGATGTTTTGTACTTTTTAAATTTATCTCGTTTAATGTGAGATCCTATACTAGTAACCCCCAATTGTTGAGGTAGACTTTTTACGGGGTGAGGATTCCTACGAAGTGGAGTGCTGATCATATAGGGGCTCCACACATGGTTATTCCCTTTGGCCATGTCCACCTTCTAGAAGTCTGGTGGCTCCAAGTTCAGATTACTGTTGGCTGCCCCAGCAAGGACAACGCGGTGTTGTTAGATGGTCCCTCTTGCGTGTTTGGCAGCGCTAAAAACCTCTTGCCTTTGTTCTGGGTCCCACATGGTGACATACATCCTCTTCATTTGTGGTAGTGGGTGTTGCGTCTTGGCAGCTCACTTATGTGCGTGCGGCTATGAGTCACGTGACACTGTTCACATCAAGGTTGTGTGCGTGAGTCGCTATCTCTCGAGACATACATTCCCATCCTGGACATACTTGGATACATCATCTTTCTCAAGGCTATGACATATGGAGGTGCCAACTCAACAAATGGAGGCGACAGCACAATGTGACTTTAGTTTTGTGGTATTTTTTAGTACCAGATCTCGAGACAGGTTGTACCTCGCAATGCGGTGATCCGCATCAATTCTATGTAATCGATGGTGTTTGTTGGGATATGATAAATTGTCACTCTATGATGAGATTTTTCATTGAAATAAAGTGAATCTTTTGTGGTTTCTTTTCTGTATAATTAAATAGCTTTGCATGCTCTTTGATCTATCTATTTTCTTTGGTCATGTTCGATGGGTTTTTATTTAGAGGGAGTGGTGCTTTGTAGTGGGTTCAATCATGCGGTGCTTTAACCCGGTGACAATAGGGGCCATGAAAATTATTGTATTGTTGCCACTAAGGATAAAACGATGGGGTTTTGTCATATTGATTGACTTCTTTCTGTCTACATTATGTCATCTTGCTATAGCGATACTCTGTTTCTTGCAAACTTAATACCTTGAGATGCATGTTAGATAGCGGTTTTGCGGTAGAGTATTAGTAGTAGGTGTAGTTGGATTAACGGTCTACTTATCACAGACGTAATGCCTATATAAGATTATGCCATTAAATAAAACTAGCGGTGTGACCCGCACATTTGCGTGGCTAGATTTCGTACATATTTTTACATATTGTAATTCTTTCGATAAAATAATTGGTCCAACGGTGCATAGATAGCCTGTATCTGAACGAAGATCTTCTTGTCGATTGTCCTTGTCCGTGAATATAATGCAATACTACTTTTTATTGATATAATATAAGGTCCATTTGCTACTATGCTCTAGAGCATTGTCATATATTGTTTGGTCATTGCATTAGAGGTGGATTTATTTGTATAAAAATGTAATATGGCCAAAACGTTTTATACCATGTCCTCACTCATTGTTAGAAACATTTTCTACTGTGTCATCGCACATTGTTTTATCTTATCCTATCTATGTTTCCTTTGATTTACTTCCATGGTTTTAACACAACTAAGTGTCTTTACATGATTTATATGATTATTCTTGAATCTTTTGCTGATACCTTTTCTCTATTGCTCAAACTATAGATTGTTTTCATCACACACATGTGGTTTTTCCTATTTCACCTGGCCTTCTATGGATATTTAATCTTATGACATAGATTCAAGCAACAACATTAGGTACTCATATATGTTATACTATGTTTTTGGGGTATGTCGTAGTTTTAGGATCTTTTAGGATCTCACCTGCACACTACAGAAAAAAACTATAATTACAAATATACATTCATTAATAGTTTTGTAAAAACACCCACCTTTCACTCACTCCTCTAAATAGCCTTATTCCCTCTTATTGCACCCATATTGTTTTTCAATGAATTTTAAATTTGAGGACAACTAAAATGATATTGCATACTTGACATGATTATTATTTAAATATATTGTTGGACATAAAATAGTTTTTATCTTCGGTCGTAAAATAGTAGTGATTTCTTTGTCGGAGCAATCATAGACGTACCGCACTCTAATCGATCCATTGTCTTCGTAGCACCGAGCATGCATGTCTTGCATGTAATTTGGAATCTGGACATATATTTTTATTTTACTTGTATGTACCATTTGACCGGCGGTCTTGATATGACCACAAATTGAAGAATTGACTTCCATGTTTCAACTGATCTAAGCATTAACTAATCATATTTTATTGTACATTTAGGTTTCGGGTTTTGTTTGAATTTCCACATTTTCTAAAGTCCAGCAATTCTAAAACTTCGAAGCATGCTATGGAAATATATTTTTATTTCATTTTCATATTTAAAGTAGAGTTGGAAATTTTCTCTAGATACTAAAAAGTAATTCTACCAATAATTATGTGATGAGCCTGGGCTCATCTACTTTCTCATCAACCATTCGTAATAATAGTAAAAAAATCTGACTTTCTCCGTCGAAGATGCTAGAGTGTGCTAGGAGCACAAATTCTTATGGTGAAATGACATTAGAATAGCTATAGCGAAATAATAAAACAACATCAAGTCTCCAAACTGTCTTTTTGAGCTCTTTTCCCCTAGAGATTCTCGAATGTTATTTGTCGAAGAAATTTTGATTCTCCTAGAACTCCTGAGCACATTTTCCTAGTTTACTATTCATACTGAGTGCAATGTTGTTGTCCTTGTAATTGTATGCATGGTGATATAGTTGTTAAATTGAAATCCAACATATGCTAACTAAATTTGTATTCTGGAAAAGGATGTACCAAGCAAAGTAACAATTCTCTTTTACACCGGCAGTGATGGCATCACATGCAGGGCAACTCCTATCCGTTTGTATAGCCTTGAGCAGCTCTAGATTACCGCTCAGTTATACCTATGGCAATGGATTTTATCTATGTGAGATTAGAATTTGAGTGCCATCATTCATCTCGTGGTATCTTGTTCTCTGAGATTAGAATTAATTAGTAATAGCAGTTTGGATTGCTCTGTCTTCACAGTGCTCAAATGGACTAGATTTACAAATCAATGGTGAACACTAATCTAGTGAACGAAATAATGGAACTAAAACATGTCCCCTTTTTCTTCAAATGACATACTGAAGTAAAACCCAACTGAAGCTGAAATGTTCATGTCAAGGGATTAAACACAACACATGCAGTTTTCTGCTCCCTTTAATATACTTGTGCATGGTGTGCTTATACTACCATTTGCTTGGTTCTTAACACAGGTGAAGTGTCCAGCTATGTTTCATGATGATTATGCAGTAATGCTCCTCTTCTTCCTCGACCACCTGAACCACCACGCCGGCGGGCTCCTGAAGCATCAACTTCAGTAACGGTGACCATCCATTCCTCCGTTGCTTGCTGCATCTTTGTTGATAGTTTCTGTGCAATTTTTTCTTGGTGTGCCTGATAGTTATAGCTAGGCTGCAGTTGATTTGATATGACCATGCGGTGATCATTTGTCTGTTGTCACAGATATTTCATAGTCTGATTTGGGCATTTATTGTACGTGATTCAACATCACCATTGATTGTATTGTTTCACAGAGTTAATGTGGCTTGACGATGCTGCTGAACACTAAATTAACATGTCCCTGCATCTTACTGTCAACAATTTGTGCATGACTTGCCTTGGTGATGTAGTTTTACTTGTTGTGTATGCTTGCTTAGTTGTTCACCGGGCCGCTCTCTTGTATCATTTGAGTGCGCCAATTAGTTCGGCCAGCCTCTATGATTTATTCTGATATCTTCTGGTTGTTATAGGTTTTGGTTATACATGCACATTTGGGTCTTAATTCCTGCCTATTTTCTCTGAAAAACTAAGACGTGTTTGAGCTGACAACTTCCAGCGGATGTTTATTATACTATTGAGTTGAATTCATGTACTGCTAGCTGCAAGATGCTATTGTCTAGATACATAATGCAAAGTATATTGTATTTACACACTTACATCCAACTGCAGTAGCAACATGGGCGAGTTGAGGTGGGGGACAGAGAGGCTGTGTCGTGCGGGTTCTGATCATGGTATAGCAGCACAATTTCCAGTGTCGATCTGAGAAAAAAATGATGCAAGGCTGCTCCTCCTTGTACTACATGTCTTCATCGACTTGAATCTTTGACAGGGAGATATTTAAAGCCTTCACTTGTTCATTGTGTCATCTGCTGATTACTTTTTCTATTATTTCCTTGCAAAGCATGTAATGGTTTGGAGTAGTTGATCATGGCCTGATGGAACATTCCTGTTGTTAGCATTTCTATATCTACACTATTACAGCAGCTTGTTGATCAAGCACTTCTTTCTATCTAAATGTGTGCACAGAAGTTCAGTTACCTTCTAAAAAATTATTACAGCAACAGCAACAGAGCTAGTGATGCTAATTCTACCTCTTGTTACAGAATCAGAATTCCTCTTGTTGCACAGGACAACTCCGTTTCCTCTTGTTACAGAATTAGAATTCCTCTGCTTTTTATGCTACTCTGCTAGAACTCTGCTTTTCTACTTGTCATATTGAATATACATGTTCTAAACATTATACAGTACTTTCGTTGTTAACTCCAAACAACTTGGGATCTTCTCTTCTGCATGCAGTAGCTGGCTTACCAGTACGCTGCCAAGGGGGCATGCCTTGCCCTGGTAGCCTGTGGCAGGTCGCCGACCGCGCCTTCGAGCTCAGCGCGCCAGACGTGATCATTCTCCTCGGGGACGTCGCAGACCCAAACGACTACAACAGATTTGTTCAGGCCATAATCGACCACTACGGCCAATGTAAGTCAGCCCCTCTCCGTTACAACTAACCTGTGTGGATCTTGTTATACTGAGGGTGTTATGCTGTTGGTGGCTTGAAAGAAGGGCAGAAATGCTTAGCAATCTATTTCCTGTAGTATTTACCTGTTTACATTATGAAATGTGTGGACAGTAGGTATGTTTTCTAGGTTATATGGTAATAATTGTACACCTTATCGTTGAGTTTGGTTTGTGTTTATAGAATGACAAGGTTGGTTAATTAAGCCCTGCCTGTATCTTTTAGAGTTTACTTAATTGGTAGCATATTCAGCTGTATTAATTAATATTGTACATGTTGGAGAATTTAGACGATGATAACAAACTGTAACCATGAATACTCAAATAGAAACTTGAACAACCATCTGGTTTAATTTGGTGATGTTCCTCCATGCTAAGAGCTAATCTGCTGCACTGTTATTCAACTTACATCGACAATTTTAATTTCGCTGAAATCATGTTTTCTTTTCTATGTTTATCTCCCTGGACGACCACTACTACCTCCGTGTTTTTTATTCTAGCTTATATTGGTGTTTGGCGATCCTGTTCTAATTAATGTGTATAGTTCTAGCCCTTGTTTCTATCTAAATGTGTGCACAGAAGTTCTGTTACCTTCTGAAAAATTATTGGTGCATTTTTTTTGTCTCTCAAAAACAAAATAGCTTGCTCATTTAAGCCGTGGCATCCCTACTATTAGCTTTAATATTTTATCTCTGCTTTCTTGTATGAGAGTATCTCATTTTAACTAGCTGGAGAACAAAAAGCATGGTACTAGCTCAGTTTGTGTTATTATTATAAACAACTATCATTTTCTTGAATGGTCTGTTCATAATATATTTGCCCCAGTTTTCTGATTCTTCTCTACTGATTAATGTAACAGGGCGACCAGGAAGGCATGTTGCCGTTTTGTTTGTTCCCAGCCCGACTATGGTTGTCCAGCGAGTCCAGCATGTTGTTATTTGCCCCAGTTTTTCTGGTTCTTCTCTGTTGATTCATGTAACAGTGCGAATGAGGAACCATTTTGTTTGTTCCCAGCCCGACTATGGTTGTCCAGTGAGTCCGGCATGTTGTTCATCTGTCTATGGTCGTCCAGGTATTTTGGCATGTTGTTCATGACGCGAGCGGGTGCCTAGTTTGTGGTTGCTATGGAAGGAGCTTGTAGAGCTTCTAAAGTACTGTATTACACTTGTAGTCGTTACTGTGATTTCCATTGTATTACATTATCTCTGGTTGCTCTTATTTGGAGTATCATGTGTGTTTTCTATCTCTGCCAATTTAAATAGTAGTTGAAATATCAAGACTGAGCTTGATAGATGGGACCCAGTTACCAGAACCTAACAAATGGGACCCAGTTACTAGAACCTGACAACAGGGACCCACCTGACTAGTTGACCCATTTAAAAAAAATAAAAATGAAACTCTTGAGATAAAAAGGCCATGGCCCAAAAATAAAAAGGCTGTAATGTTGGGCTTGGCCCATGAAGTCGATCAAAAATTAACAGAAAAAATAAATATTAAAAAGGCCGAATTAATGGGCTCGGCACATGTAAAAAACCGAATTGGACCGGGCTGAATCTTATGCCACATCAGCTTGCCACGCTGGATGCCTACGTGGCCTGGGGGAGGTTGCTAGTGACCAAAACGCCACAGCAGGAATATTTTGGTCGTAAAAGTCTTTGACCATTCCAGAAGAAAGGTCACTATAGTCAGTTTACGACGGCCAGCTTTTGACCTTCTGTTTTTGGTCACAAAAAGGTCATAAATGGAAATTTGTGACCTTTCAGTGACCAATAGTGGTGGTCATAAGTTCACATATTTCTTGTAGTGTAGGAAGGGGACGACGCTTAGCCGGGGAAGACGCGGCAGTGGATGCCCACGCGGAGAGGAGTACGAGGGTTCACTGGTTCAGCTGCGGTGTGAGGCTGCCATCGCCGTAGGGCCTGGCTAGTGGTGGGAGTAGTAGGGGGCGATGAGGCCTCAACGGCAGCACAACCGGCCAGTGGAGGCAGGAGCAGGCGGTCTCCCCGGCGCTGGTTTGGGCGGCTAGTGCAAGAAGAGCAGCGATTGAAGAAGCAGCAGGACCGTTCGATTCAAATCCAACGGTTACTGCTGCTAGAATCGTTTGTTGACTAAGTTGACAAGACCTGCGTACGCGTCAACGTAGTAGGCCCACAGGTCAGCCTCCCAACCAGTGCGCCCCAGATGTCAGTGGGAGGAATCATTTTTTTCGCGTAATAAGGAGGCAGTTGATTGCGTGCGGCCTGGCCAGCGGAGGGAGTAGGGTGGGCCGGGGAAGCCTGCGCGGCATCACAGCGGGCCACAAGAGGAGGGAGCAGGCAGTCCCACTGGCGCTAGTTTAGGCGGCTGGAGCAGGAAGACCAGAGATTGAAGAAGCATGTCGGCCGTTGGATGGACATCCAACAGTCACTGCTGCTAGAATCGTGTGTTCACTGACAAAGCCTTGCGTAAACAAGTCAGCCTCAAAATCTGTGGCGTGTAAAACCCATTTGCTATTATTTTTATATTTTTTACTCATTTTCTAATTCATATGGAATTTATTGCAGCCCGTTTTCCATTTTTAGAATTGCGGCCATTTTCTCGTCAAACACTGTGGTCAAAAATTAACTAAATATGTGGGAAATTTTGAAAATTCAGAAATTTGTGGGGAACTAAATATTCTTAATCCAAAATTAATAGCCATACTAAAACAAATTTAAAAATAAATTAGTACTATGTCATGTTAAATCCAATGAAATACGTATAAGATATCAGTGAAGAACAAAAACAAAAAAAACTAATATCCCATTTGCTATAATTTTTGGAATTTTCAACCCCTTTTGATATTACTTTTAACAGACATTGACCATACTCTTTGGCCAAGACGGAATGCGTCCCTCCTCGTCTTGAAAAATTTGCAGCCCAGTAATTCGGAGAAAACAAACAGGCCTAGCTTGGGTATTCTTCAAAAAGAAATATCGGGCTACCTTTTTTCCCAAAGAACTGGTGCATGAGCATTTAGCTATATTTATTTATTTACTTATTTATGTTTAGGGGACTATGAGCATGTACCTGGGCCGGATTCATGTGAGAGCCTCCCTTCAAGTAATTATGGGCTTCTCTATTGGGCCTTCATCAGTGGGCTGCATGTTATCAATAAGTGGAAAATGTGTTCCGTACGAAAAATAGTATGAGCTACGTACGGTACGGGGCACTAAAGGATCGAACCGTGCAACGACTTCCAAAACATTGTGTTTGTCGTTCTAACAACACATTTATTCAACCAACAAACGAAATATACTACTGATTGTACATTGATAACAGCAGCAACAGCAACCAGGGCTGGGGGTCCAACTGAAGCAGTAAGCAGGCCAGAAGAGTGAAGACGCAGCTCTCTCTTCCAAACCAAACATCAGCCATCATTACAAAAGGGCTACCAAAAAAGAGAAAGTGTATGCATCAAACTAAATAAAGATCCTACTACACCAAGTGTACGCATCTAACTAACTGGCTCAGTTAGATGTTACTATTTATTAAGCTGTGGAGATTGGCTGACGGCTTGAACCAGATTGGTGCCTGACGGGGGAAACTCCAGCCAGCAGGTCGAAGTCTGATACTTGCGACCCTCTCTCCTACTTTGGGCTGCAGAGCGTGGCGGCACATATCAGGGTATGGTGCATGTAGAGACGCATGGTACGCTGTGTACACACAGTTTTGCCTGATGAACGAAACCGCGCTACCATCATGATCCTTGCCGTCGGTTATCTCCTGGTTAATCGGATAATTCAGTCCGACAAACAGAGAGCGTGTACCAAGGCTACTTACCAGCCTCCAGTCAAAAATTCCTGAAGGCCCAGAGAAGCTGGGTTCCTGCTCAAAGACCTTCCAGTGACTGTGATTGTATTCCACGAAACAACATGTCCGGTACGTGCGAACGATCATCAATCTTTCGCCATCGTCTGATCGAGCCAGGAACCACCTGCAACTGCCATGCCGCTTTTATTTGAAAGGTTCTGGGATTAGGAAGGGTAGGGACACCAGGCGGCCTACAACATCATATCAAGTTGGAGTCAAATAAAAAAGGGCTCTTGATTTAGTCAATCTTAAGAACAGCATGTTATGAGCATGAATATTTTTTCAGTAAATGTTGACAGTAATATAAGAAAGCAATCATGATATCATAGGAAACTAACATACTGTTGTAACAGCTGTTTGTAGCGATGACTGGAGTAGGCTAGCAATACGTCCAGCCATAGAAGGAGTCGACAGCGTAAATGAAGCCCTTGTGTTCAATGGCATCAGAGAACCATGGAGGATGTATGATCCTGCGATGGGCGTGCAGATTTATCCACTTATCGCAGTGACCTGTCAGATAGGCGAGATCGCGGTTGAAGAACGCAATTAGCCTACAATCTTTATAATTCGCAGATCTTGTGGGCACTTGGAAGATTACAACCTTGAGCAAATCAAACTTGGTATCATGTTGGCTACTGTAAGATTCCGAGTATTCTGGGCTGCGGCGCCAAAGTAGTGCAGTGTTAATCGAAGGAAGGGGGATCAATCACCGGGTTTAGACCTCCACGAGCATCCAGCTGCCGCGACCGTCGATGAGCACCATCCAAGACGTGTTCATGCCGACCCAGTACATACCGTTAATGTAGCTGAGGCTGACGGGGATTGGATCTCCGTGAAGGGGGTTGGTGCTTGCCACCCTACGATCGTTATGCTGCGTGACATGCCGTTTCTGAAGATCAGGCGGCATCAGCAAGCAAAGAGCTGGCTTAAAAAGCTCCGGCCTGAGGGCTTTGAGTAAACGGTACAGCCCCGACGAGCACGCGGTGAGCGGCATGGTACTGAGATTGTCCACACGCGAAACAGTGAGCTTGATTACCTCTGTGGGGAGCGAATTCCAGCCACTCTTTCGGCGGACACTGCTCGATTCTGCCATTGTTAGTGCTTGGGTTTCAGACGAGGGGGGAGGCGCCTTAGCGGGGATGGAAGCTTGGACGAGATTATATGCGGGCAAAGATGGAGAAGCGAATATGTGCTGCGGGAAG
The DNA here is from genome assembly GCA_021437245.1 of Aegilops speltoides. NCBI lineage: Eukaryota > Viridiplantae > Streptophyta > Magnoliopsida > Poales > Poaceae > Aegilops > Aegilops speltoides. The sequence continues at coordinate 586,324,694 of CM038147.1, forward strand.
TGGACAGGTGATGATGACTACAGCACGCCGCTTGACTTACGAGACACATACCAGCAGCGTAGGGTTGTATCGATGCCAGACAAGTTGCTTGAGTGATCACAGTACTGGTACTCCCTACAGTACCAACTACAGTACTATGCCCTAGCTTGCTAGAGTAGAGTAGTAGAGTAGGACACTGTTCTACTAGCACCGGAGGAGTAGTATATTCTTATCTAAAATAGTTACAAACTTCAATGCCCGATCGTGGAACGACTACGAACCATGCTCAAAGACCGTGTCTACATGGTGTTTGGACTTATATGCAAAAAAAAGCAAGATGCCCGTGCATTGCACGACACACCATCATCACCAACTCGGTTTTTTCTCTACTCCTACTCCTATAAAAGACTCATTTGGTGATGATGGAGGCGAGGAGACATGTTTAGCCAGGCGTGCAGCGGACGGCGCAACACTATTCAATTTTTATAAAAAATAAGAGTAGTAGAGATAGACACAGAGAGGAGCACGAGGTTGTGGGAGATAAGGATGAACGAGGGAGGGCCTTATCTGTAAATGTGGAGAGAGGTGCGGGTATCTTTTGTAAAATTTTCAAAGTTGGCTTTCTATCCATCAGATATAGATCAGACGGTCTATATTATAAGATGGCAGGCATACCATCATCACCAACTCGGTTTTCTATAAGAGTAGATATATATTGATATAGATAGATAGAGACTAGGGAGTACTAGTAAGGACACCATCTACTGCTTCGTGTGCTACTCCTGCGCTCAATTCAGCGGCCGCAACGTCCCCTACAACCACTCCCTCCCACGCTCCATTCGGTGGGCGCTGTTGAAATCTGGGGAGCGCACTCTCGCAACTGCTGGCAGCCACGACTTCACCGACGACGACTTCTTCCCCGATCTCGGCAACCTCTTCCTCAATGACATGGGCGACAACCTCAACACCAACTGTGCTACTCCTATTGCACCGTATGTGTTTCTATCCTTCCTATTCGAAATTGTGGTAGAATTCATGTTTCTACTCTGTATCCTACTACTATGCTAGTCCACATGATTAGTTTCATCTCTGTTATAGCCGTCATGATGTATTTTGTGCTTATTTGGATTAAATCTCGTAGTAACTTGCTCATATATTCAACTGGCGCAACGTCCCCTACAACCACTCCCGTTTCTTGGACGGCCTGGTCGATGCCTCCAAGGAGCCCTTCATGCACTGCTATGAGTGCCCGATGCCGTTTTGTGGCTCGCCGACGGACATGGTGCATCACCTCACGGATGCGTGCAGCGGTCACTGCTGGCCCTTGGCGGAGAACATCAAGTACGACACGTGCTACGGTTCACCATGCCGAGTCGCTGAGGATCACCGCCGCCGCTAGTCTCGAGATGAGGACGGCAACGCCTTCCTCTTGATCGTGGGAACCGGCGAAGCCAGCGCGAGCCGCCGCCCGTCTCGTAATGTGCGTCGGGGCATCATCACGACGCCGACATCGACACGAGGCAGATGTACGGGTGCGTGGTCATCTGTTATTACCCTCCGGTCGCGTGGGCGGCGACACCGCCTCATCGGACGGACTTGGACTCTGGGGAGTTGGGACTATCCCGCCAATGTGGACTTGGAAAACCCATGGCATCCGTTCCATCCTTTATCCGCCGACGCAATGCACGGGGACTCCAAGGAGGTTCACCTGGACATACGCATTATCAAGTGCACTTAGAAAACATGTAGTGTGTGTGTGGGCGCTTATGGCCCGTGTCTTTGCCGCTTTTGATTCTGGAAACTTGTTGTTAAACTTGACTGGCTTTCGCCGCAGTCCTTCCTTTGAAATGCTCCTCTCAGTGAGCTGATGTAAGACACTTTGGGTTTCATTTGATAATGGAAACGGGGAGGAGCCTCCCTGTTCTTCTGAAATTTTTTACGCATTATCAAGTTGAATGTTGATCATTAGTCTTCGCTCAATGTAATCCGCTGTCTAAGCATGTGGAGACTTCCATGCAGGATCTTGCTCTATTGGAGTATCGCGCATGAATAAAAGTGTATCCGTTTATGGTTTAGTCTAGAATCTTCCATGTATGAATTTTTACTACAGTACTGGTGAAAGACTTATGATGAACCATTTCTTACATCTCCTCTGCCCCCTTGCAAGCATCCTGATTTAATCCCTCTGTCTAGGTGTATAAGGGCATGGTTAATATTACTTAATAGTATAGCCAACTGTTGAGTATAAGAAAGTGCCATGTCATCTGTAGCCAACATGTATAACAATCGATACTCAAAAACTAATTATTAAAGATCATTTCTTGCAAAGCACAATAAGTGTTATTTCTTCACAAGTTTTGGATGCAGGTTGAACAGTTGAACGCTTTTGTTTGCAAAAGATACCTTTTTATCTATTTCACCCGGATGTTTGTGAGCTCTAGAGATGAGATAATATCCGAAGAAACCTATCGATACGCGTTACACATGAGATGACCCCCACATCCTTTGTCAAAATAAACAACTCCCTGATCAATGCATTTCACTCTTCGATGCAACGCACGGGCACCTTACTACTATAGATTAGTACAACCAAAAATTGAATTAACATTATATATAGTACGATAAATACTGATGCATGTCACCTAAAATTATATCATTCAAAACTATGTTCAAATACGAATCCAATGATATAGTTTTTGTTGACATGCACTAACATTTTGTTAGTTAAATCTTCAGTCAAATTCAATGGGGGACTAATAAACCACGACCGATGTAGTACAAGTGTAGAGGGCGACACTGCACGGGAGTCTCACATCTCACCCCGCTCGTGGCGCGGCAGTAAAGCCATCATATCACAAAACCCAACCACTCCCAGTAATAAGTGGCCTGGTAAAATAAACGGACAAGCAACCATCACATCCCTCCGTCTTTTTTGCATTTCATCTCTCTGCATTTACTTTCTCCGGTTCATCTCCCACACTCGATCCCTAGCTACTACTCCTAGGGCCAGTTCTTTTGGCAGCTTCCCCAGTTTTTCCCACAAGACTAGTCACAGTGGAGAGTAACAATAAGGCGCCTCACTCATTTATTTGGGCTTCTAAACTACTACTCTGTCCTGGTTTATTCCTCACCATTATAATTTGTGCTAAACTTTGACCAAAGATTTAACTGATAAAATGTTACTCAAAACACTTAGGCGCGATGCATCTAGGTGTGTATGTCATCTTACCAAAACCAAATAATCCCAAAACACTTAGGCGTGGTGCATTAACTTCTACCTTGGTTCCTGTTTCTTGACATATCAACCAATAAGAGATAATGAGTATGCATGCTTTTAATGACTTGAGATATCAAACACGACATGCAGTGGTTAGTTCATTGCATGCAATACCATTAATTAGCAAATAAACATTAACATTTCTCGTTTTCTCCTCCTCCTTGGTCACGGTGCACAGCCTAAGATGACTTACTCACCAAGACAGATGGAGTAGTGCATGTGACATGCACTAACATTTCATTAGTTAAATTTATGATCAAAATTTGACACAGATTATAATGGGGACCAATAAACCAGGACGGAGGTAGTAGTTATGGGATTACTAATCTAGAAGCCTAAAAGAACTGGCCCCTGGTACTCCTACTAGTAGTAGTACTCAAGTTGGAATTCCAATTGCACGGCACAACTTGTTAGGCAAAAAAATCGATACAGGGTGTAGGAAGCGGTTTGGGAATTTGCATGCCTTTCCAACCAGTGAGATACTCCGTACAAAGTACGACAGAGAAATAACCACAGAGAAGGAAGCTAAAAGTAAACAATCAAACGAGCATTTTTGCATTTGTTTTGCATTGAATCGTTTCACAAGCTTGACTAGTGCTGTTTTTCTACTTTTACAAAAACCGCATCGTAATGTTAAAACGTGCATTTGCAGGTACATAAGTAATAGTAGTACTCTCTCCGTCTGGGTGTACAAGTCTTCCCTCCTTGGTCACCGTGCACAACCAAAGATGACTTATTGACCTGGACGGAGGGAGTAGCACAGTCTGCAAGCATATATCGAGAGAGACGTGTAGTCCGATAGTATATAGTAAAGTTTGTGCTATATGCCTGTACTTGCAAAATGCGTAATAATACACAACGTTTCCAAACTTTCCCTTTTACATACTTAATTAAGGACGCTAAAAATTCCTGAACGTTTGGAATTTATCATTTGCGTCCCAAAACTATTGAGATCACCTTAGGAAACAAAAATTATACCCCTCATAAAAGCCACGACGCTCGCAGGAGCGCTTGCGGTGCGCCACGAGTGCCCTAGTGCGCGGCCGTTTCCCAGCGCGCCGACACAACGCCTCTTCCTCAGCCTCGCAACTCGCAAGGTGCTGATTGGCGGCTTGCCGGCGGGCGAGCGCGATCTCACCGGTGTGGTGATCCGGCGCCAATAGGTACTCCTCCTGGCTGGAAGCGTACACCCGGTCCACGTACCGCCAAGCGTAGATGAGGTGCTTGGGCCCGACTGCACTCAGGGCGTCGGTATGGGCGTCCTCCGACACCCTCACGGCCCTCGCACGAGCCTTCTGCCAAAGAGCCAATTGCCTGACTCTCTCGGACGCGACATAGATCTCCCAGAAAGCTTGTTGAGCGGTGCGCTTCTCTTCCTCGGCCTTCTTCTCCGCCTCTATTTTGGCGCGCTCTGCTGGAGGCAAAGCCTCCCACAAGGCGACATCCGTTTCTTTCCAAAGCTCCTCAAGGCTGAGGGGTTCCGCGGGCGGCGTGGCGTTCTCCTTGTAGCGGGGAGCCGTCGCGTCCTCCGACGCACGTGCTGGCGAGATTGGGAACGCCGACGTGTCCACCTCGACACATCGCGGCGAGGAGCGGAACTCCAACGCGGCCTCCTCGACTAGTGGCGGCAAGGAACGGAATGGCGACGCATCGCGTCGCGGCGAGGAGCGGAACGCCGACACGTCCTCCTCGGCTAGTGGCGGTGAGGAATGGAACGGCGACGCATCGCGTAGCAGCGAGGAGCGGAACACCGACGCGTCCTCCTCGACTAGTGGCGGCGAGGAACGGATCGGCGGCGCGTGTCCATCCGCGCGGTGCAGCGAGGGGCTCGTAGGGCTTGGGAGGGGCGATGCCATGGTGGTCGACGTGAGAGGGAGGGGGAGGAGACAGCGATGAATGTGAACGTGAGGGGGAGGAGATAGCGATGTCATGGGAGGCGCAGTATTTATAGCAAGCAATGGCACATCTACGTAAGATGTGGACTGAGCTGCACTGACTTAACTGCAGGTCCAGTTACGTCACTGACATATGGGCCAGTACCCTGCTGGGCCCATATGTTAGTGACCCAATGCACCTGAAGTGAAGTAAAAGCTACGTGGGCATATTTGTTGGAGTAAATTACGGGGGAGCGAAGGGGTGGAAATATTGCTGGTCACAACGGATTTGACGAGCGTGGGGGGAGGAGAGTCATGCATGCAGATTTTTTCACACGGGGTGGAATGGTGGGACCGCCGGAGGGAGAAGGAGAGTTTGGCAGGCATATTGTTTCCACACATGGAGAGGAAAATATTTGGAGATGAACGGGCTTCCTGCAGGTATGGGGAACGGTGCATAATAAGTCATCTTGCATGCCGGGCTAGGTATAGTCTCAAGTCATTAAAAACATACACGCCCCACACATGTACATATTTCAAGGTGCACTAAATTATTGCATGCGATGATTAAGGCTGGCCATAATGGTGGTATCGTAGCTGGTATCATGCACACGGGAATAGCAAACATGCTGATGTGGCAAAGAGTTAAAGAAGAGAGGGGGGTTAGAGTAACTAGTGTTCATGCATGCATTGGTAAACACATTTTTTTGTGAAGAACGACAACATTAGTTGAGTACTTTTGCAGACTTCAAAAACTATTCCACCGCCTCTACTATCTTGCTATGAGTAGGTGAAATTTTTGAGTCGAGCCCTTTAAACTAGAAGGGAGGTAGTGGTACTCTAATAGCTAGGTGTGTAAGTCATCTTACGAAAACCAAATAATCCCAAAACACGTAGGCGCGGTGCATTAACTTCTACCTCGTTTCTTGTTTCTTGACATATCAACCAATAAGAGATGAGGGTGTGCATGCTTTTAATGACCTGAGACTATCAAACATGACATGTAGTGGTTAGTTCATTGCATGCAATACTATTTAATTAGAAAATAAACATTAATGTCTCTCGTTTTCCCCTCCTCCTTACTCACCTAGACGGAGGGAGTATCAACATTCACAATGTCAAATCAATATTTTTACACTCATTATAAAACACAGTTCTTATATATACTCATTATAATCAGTATTGTAGATGTTGATATTTTTAGTATAAATTTGGTCGTGGAATTTCATTGATGCCTGTCAAAGCGTGGAGGGAGCGGAGCTTAGGGCTTGCATTGCCGGTCTCTACATAGGTATTTCTCTTCATATTCCTGTAATTTTAGAGAATGATTGCGCTTTTGTGGTAGTGTCTCTTGCATCGGGGGACTATGACAGGTCTGCTATGTGTGACCTGAAGATGAAAGCGTTGAGCATCTCGAGGTTGATCAACAATCTTCAATTGTCAAAGATTAGCCGTTCGGCCAATAAGGTGGCACACTTAATCGCTAAGTATAGCTTTGACAATAGATTAGATGGTATTCTTGTAAATAACGTACCGCCCTGTGTGGTGAATATTGTATCAAATGAGTATACTTGTGTGGCTGGTTAATTAATATAAGGTGGTTTTCAAAAAAAGTATAAATTTGGTCAAACACTTTGCAAACGGTTGACGGGAGTAAAAAGGACCAGAGGGAGTATCATGCATGCGGAGTAGGCAAAAAAATTGCTCATTTATAGCCGGTCGACGTCTCAAAGGGCGCTACCACGCGAGGGAGGCGAAGGTCGTGGGAGGCGCGACGGTTGACGGAATTAAGTGAAGTTACATTCACGCGCCGGCATAGCGTGCGAACAGGCAGAAGCTATACCATCAGGCCTACCATATGGGTCTAGTAGACATGACATCTAGTGGGTCCCGCATAGTTCTCGAGAACTCTTTGGGGGCTTGCAGCCGTTTATCCACCGGGCAAGCCAGCGACCCCACGCCATTCGCACGCCCTACTCGTCCCGTCTTCTACCTCACAACAGTTCGCTCCCAGTCGTCCCGTCCTTTCACATTAGTTCGCTCCCAGTTTTTGTGGGGTACAACAGTTCAACTTCTCCTAACCCTCCTGCAAAATCCATGGCCTCCCAAATCTCCATGGTCGCCGCTGATTACCAGGTTAGAGCCATCACCGGCGATCAGTTCATCGTCATCTACATACGTGGATCCGCGACGGTGAAAGCATGGCTTGCTCGCTTCCTACACATGTTCAACAGTTCAACGGATGAGTGGGTCGCTGGGCTAGATGTTGAGTACACCACAGTCCGGGGACGAGAGAAGGATCTAAAGGACGAAGAGAGGAAGAAGCCCGCCGTGATCCAGGTTTACGTACATAACGTTTGCTTGGTCTACCACATATGCCATGCCGATGTTGAGTGCCAGGATTTTAAGAACTTCCATAAGGACAAAAGAGTGAAATCCGTTACTGTAGGCTTTAAGAACGACAGGGATGTCCTGCGTCGGATAGGTCTCGTTGTAGGCCAGCCCTTCGATCTCCAGAAGGCAAGCCTGGTGTCCTCCTCTCAACCTTCAATGCTGACCCTGGCAGCAGCCATGATTGATCCTTCGTACGCTAAACTGAAGAAACCTCATCACGAGTTTCATCATGCATGGGAGTCGAAGAAATTAGATGAAGATCACATCCTGTACGCAGCAATGGATGCCTACCTTTGTTTAAATATCTACAAGGGTTGGATGAAGAAGCAGAGCCCAGTGTCCGGTTCAAGCAAAGAAGCGTCAGCGAAGAGGAAGAGGAAGAGGGACGAGGACAAAGTCAAGGACGTGGACTCGGACTCCGAGTAGGTGGCAGTGCTATCGCTCATGCTGGTTCTACTGCAGTGTCAAGCGGACTAGTTGCTTAGTTTATTTTCAAGGGTGTGTTGTGCTGAGGCCCCAGCAGAACTATGTTTATGTTCTTTCTTGTTATTTGAACTCTTTAGTACGTAGAGTAGTACTAGTACTATGTCTTACTACTGTTCTTCTTGCAGTTGGTACTACTGCACGTATCTTCGTGTTCCTACTGTACTTAATACGTTCGTACTAGTAGTATAATTTGGGTCAGTCAATTTGTGAAAGAAGTTTGACGGAGCGAAGGAAGAAGATGGCAGAAGAGGTGGAAGAAGCCCTTCTAGCCATCCATGTTGCATCAAACGGCTCACATGAGTCGACTGACCCAAAATTGCTCCTTAAGATTGCAGGATCCACGTGGCATTCAAGGTCTCGAAGGTAGATTCCACGTCCGCACCCGGTTTGCGGGCTCAACGCGTGCGCGACCGGCTTCCGCCGCGACAGCCACCATGCGCGCCTCCTCCGCGCGGGCGGAGACGACAATGACATGCTAGTTGCTCCTCGCCGGCGTGCTGGAGCATGCGCTCGTCCTCCTCTTCATACGCTGCGTGCATAGACGCGGCTCCACTAGCTGCTCGCGTGCTTGGCAGCGTGGCGGCATGGCGAGGAGGGACTGCAGACGACGTGAGCGAGCGAGCCTTCGACTTCTTGGCACAGGGATGGCGGCGTCACGGCGGTGATGGGCGAGAGATTGTTGGCCGGAGCAGGAGGGCGCCGGCAGGCGCAACGGCGGTGGCGGCATATTGATGAGTGCACGTGTGGGAGCTTACTTTAGTTTTATATAAGGTTGGTCAAACTTAAAAGAAAATCGTACTTGTACACGTAAACATTAGACTTAGGCAGCGCTTTTTTTTGAAGTTAGTACCACAACCACGATACGGAATCCCGTGCAAGCGCGTGAACCACGGCCGCACAGTCGATCGAACGGTGTGTCACCGGGTCGCGCTCGAAGGACATCCACCGAACCTTTTTGTGTGTGTGAAAACAATCCTCAACTTTTTTTTCCTGGGAAAGTTCTTGACGCTGTAATATTTCCATATATTTGAATTTAGCTCCAGTTTGTGTTTATTTGGATTTGGACGTTTTAGGTGCGCCCTAGTTTTTTTAATACTTATTTTGTGTGTGCGACTGAGAGAGAACGTGTGTATGTGTCCATATGTGTGTTGTGGTGGAAGGGCAATGTGGAGACGGTGCGCGTGTGATACAGACATAGAGAGGTGTGAATGTGCAAATGATCATGCATGAGTGAGACATAGACAGATGCCGATACGTTGTGTATACATGAGAGAACGGTCTTCTAGTTTACTTGTGTGTGTGTGTGTGTGTGTGTGAGAGAGAGAGAGAGAGAGAGAGAGAGAGAGGAGCATCCGTAACACAACAACCATCTCTCTCGATTCGTCTGTCCCTCGCACGATCGCATGCAACACATGCATCAGCGCACACATTTTGACACGCTCACTCGGCCCCTACCCACCTCAAGGCCCGCACAATCTCTTCGTGAATACCCATTTCTCTCCTTAGGTTTGTTTTCGCTCAATATCTGACACACACACACAGACACACGCAGCACAACACACACACACACACACACACACACACACACACTCCCCCGAGCACACAATTCATCCCCATCCAAGGTTATATGGCGACCACTCTCGCTTGTGCTTCTTTGCACCCCAACAAGCACAACACCTCAATACTTAAAGAGGGCATCGAGCAGATCAAAGACGGCGACCACACCGTGCTAGAGAATGCGGGGTCATTTGGAAGTAGGGTGATGCGACGACGGCTGACTGACTCCTTCCCCACCCTCTCTTTCTCTTGCACAAAATTACCAATCCCTCTCTCCCCCGCACAAAATTGTCAATCCCTCAACCCATGAGATCCTTCCCCTCTCGTCCATGTTTTTCTAGCTCTCTCATCAAACATGTTGTCTCTTCTCCTTCCACGTATACAAAATCCGGACGCACACACATCTCACGTATATTACATGTCTCCATCTTTCTCACAGACCTAACTTCTTCCTCTATCTCTCTTTCTCTCTCTCTCTCTCTCTCTCTCTCTCCCCCTCTTCTTAGGTTTGTCTCCTGCTCTCTCGTCCACATACATACAATCTTTCCCGCCCTATCTGCTCCATCTTCAAAAGATCTCTCTACACGTTTCATTCACACATTGGGATATGTCAAAATGTTGCTTCTATAATGGCTGATGTAGAGTTTTGGTTGTTTTTGTTGCATCCTACAAAGTAATAACTATGAAATGCATTTAGTTTTCATATATAAGACCTCCCCAGCAACGGCGCTAGAAATTCTTCTTGCTACGAATTGAACTTGCATTGGTTTTCCTTGAAGAGGAAAGGGTGATGCAGCAATAGTAGCGTAAGTATTTCCCTTAGTTTTTGAGAACCAAGGTATCAATTCAGTAGGAGGCTCCTCAGAAGTCCCACGCACCTACACAAACAAACAAGAACCTCACAACCAACGCAATAAAGGGGTTGTCAACCTCTTCACGGCCACTTGCGAAAGTGAGATCTGATAGAGATAATATGATAAGATAAATATATTTTTGGTATTTTATGATATAGATAGGAAAAGTAAAGATGCAAATAAAAGTAGATTGAAAGCTTATATGATAAAAGATAGACCCGGGGGCCATAGGTTTCACTAGTGGCTTCTCTCAAGAAAGCATAAGTATTACGGTGGGTGAACAAATTACTGTCGAGCAATTGATAGAAAAGCGAATAATTATGAGATTATATAGGCATGATCATGTATATAGGCATCACGTCCATGACAAGTAGACCGACTCCTGCCTGCATCTACTACTATTACTCCACACATCGACCGCTATCCAGCATGCAACTAGAGTATCAAGTTCATAAAGACAGAGTAACACATTAAGAAAGATGACATGATGTAGAGGGATAAACTCATGCAATATGATATAAACCCCATCTTTTTATGCTCGATGGCAACAATACAATACGTGCATTGCTGCCCCTGCTGTCACTGGGAAGGGACACCGCAAGATTGAACCCAAAGCTAAGCACTTCTCCTATTGCAAGAAATATCAATCTAGTAGGCCAAACCAAACTGATAATTCGAAGAGACTTGCAAAGATAACTTAATCACACATAAAAGAATTCAGAGGAGATTCAAATATTTCTCATAGATAAACTTGATCATAAACCCACAATTCATCGGATCTCGACAAACACACCACAAAAAGAGTTACATCGAATAGATCTCCAAGAAGATCGAGGAGAACTTTGTATTGAGATTCAAAGAGAGAGAAGAAGCCATCTAGCTGATAACTATGGACCCGAAGGTCTGTGGTAAACTACTCACAACTCATCGGCTATGGTGTTGATGTAGAAGCCCTCCGTGGTCAATTCCCCCTCCGGCGGAGCGCCGGCGAAGGCTCCAAGATGGGATCTCGCGGATACAGAAGGTTACGACAGTGTAAATAGTTTTTCGTGGTCGCTTCTGATGTTTTCGGGGTACATGGGTATATATAGGAGGAAAAAGTAGGTCGGTGGACGCCCGAGGGGCCCACAAGACAGGGGGCGCACCCAGCAGGGGGGACGTGCCCTCCACCCTCGTGGCTGCCTCGGTTGTTTCTTGACTTCCACTCCAAGTCCTCTGGATCACGTTTGTTCCAAAAAGATCGCTCCAGAACGTTTCATTCCGTTTGGACTCCGTTTGATATTCCTTTTCTTCGAAACACTGAAATAGGCAAAAAAACAGCAATACGGGATGGGCCTCCGGTTAGTAGGTTAGTCCCAAAAATGATATAAATGAATAAATATAGCCCACAGACATCCAAAACGGGTAATATAATATCATGGAACAATAAAAAAAATTATAGATACGTTGGAGACGTATCAAGCATCCCCAAGCTTAATTCCTGCTTGTTCTCGAGTAGGTAAATGATAAAAACAGAATTTTTGATGTGGAATGCTACCTAGCATAATTCTCAATGTAATTTTCTTTATTGTGGCATGAATGTTCAGATCCAAATGATTCAAAATAGAAAAGTTCATATTGACATAAGAAATATTAATACTTCAAGCATACTAATCAAAGCCATCATGTCTTCTCAAAATAACATGGCTAAAGAAAGTTATCCCTACAAAATTATATAGTCTAGCTGTTGCTCTATCTTCATCACACAAAGTATTTAATCATGCACAACCCCGATGACAAGCCAAGAAATTGTTTCATACTTTAATAATCTCAAACTTTTTCAACTTTCACGCAATACATGAGCGTGAGCCATGGACATAGCACTATATGTGGAACAGAATGGTGGTTGTGGAGAAGACAAAAAGGAGGAAGATAGTCTCACATCAACTAGGCGTATCAACGGGCTATGGAGATGCCCATTAATAGATATCAACGTGAGTGAGTAGGGATTGCCATGCAACGGATGCACTAAAGCTATAAATGTATGAAAGCTCAAGAAAAGAAACTAAGTGGGTGTGCATCCAACTCGCTTGCTCACGAAGACCTAGGGCATTTTGAGGAAGCCCATCATTGGAATATACAAGCCAAGTTCTATAATGAAAAGTTCCCACTAGTATATGACAATGACAACATAGGAGATTCTCTATCATGACGATCATGGTGCTACTTTGAAGCACAAGTGTGGTAAAAAGGATAGTAGCATTGTCCCTTCTCTCTTTTTCTCTCGTTTTTTTATTTGGCCTTTCTCATTTTTTTGGTGGGCTCTTTGCACTAGTAGAAAAGGGGGCAATGGTCCAGGCCGGTCCAGCCTATTAGTCCCGGTTCAAATCAGAACCGGGACCAATGGGGGCATCGGACCCGGTTCGTGAGCCCCGGGGGCCGGCCGGGCCACGTGGGCCATTGGTCCCGGTTCGTCTGGACCTATTGGTCCCGGTTTGTGGGACGAACCGGGACCATTGGTCCTGCTCGAGCCCAAACCTATTGGTCCCGGTTGGTTGCTTGAACCGGGACCAATGGGCTCCATTAGTCCCGGTTGATGGCACGAACCGGGACTAAAAGTTGGTGCCCGTCATGCGACGAGTTTAGTCCCACCTCGCCAATCAAGGGGAACGGACTGGTTTATAAGCCCTCCTCTCTACTTTATCGAGCTCCTCCGATAATGAAAATAGATGCGCTTATATAGGTAATTTAGCATAAATTCATACGGATTTCTCTTGAAATTGTTATGAATTTAAGTTGAATTCCTCTATAAGTTTATCTCGCACTCATTTCGAGTAGTTTTTTTTCTTTTCTGCTATATTTATTTTTTCTTTTTATTTCTGAGTTGTAATAAGCCATAAAAAATAAGCATATATGCTCCTTTTTACTATAGTTAATCACAACTATTTTTTGCTTCTATTCATTTATGAGTAGTTTTTATATAGTTTTTCTTTTTCTGCTATATTTATTTTTTCTTTTTATTTCTGAGTTGTAATAAGCCATAAAAATAAGCATATATGCTCCTTTTTACTATAGTTAATCACAACTATTTTTTGCTTCTATTCATTTATGAGTAGTTTTTATATAGTTTTTCTTTTCTGCTATATTTATTTTTTCTTTTTATTTCTGAGTTGTAATAAGCCATTAAAAATAAGCATATATGCTCCTTTTTACTATAGTTAATCACAACTATTTTTTGCTTCTATTCATTTATGAGTAGTTTTTATATAGTTTTTCTTTTTCTGCTATATTTATTTTTCTTTTTATTTCTGAGTTGTAATAAGCCATTAAAAATAAGCATATATGCTCCTTTTTACTATAGTTAATCACAACTATTTTTTGCTTCTATTCATTTATGAGTAGTTTTTATATAGTTTTTCTTTTTCTGCTATATTTATTTTTCTTTTTATTTCTGAGTTGTAATAAGCCATTAAAATAAGCATATATGCTCCTTTTTACTATAGTTAATCACAACTATTTTTTGCTTCTATTCATTTATGAGTAGTTTTTATATAGTTTTTCTTTTCTGCTATATTTATTTTTCTTTTTATTTCTGAGTTGTAATAAGCCATAAAAAATAAGCATATATGCTCCTTTTTACTATAGTTAATCACAACTATTTTTTGCTTCTATTCATTTATGAGTAGTTTTTATATAGTTTTTCTTTTTCTGCTATATTTATTTTTTCTTTTTATTTCTGAGTTGTAATAAGCCATTAAAAATAAGCATATATGCTCCTTTTTACTATAGTTAATCACAACTATTTTTTGCTTCTATTCATTTATGAGTAGTTTTTATATAGTTTTTCTTTTTCTGCTATATTTATTTTTTCTTTTTATTTCTGAGTTGTAATAAGCCATAAAAAATAAGCATATATGCTCCTTTTTACTATAGTTAATCACAACTATTTTTTGCTTCTATTCATTTATGAGTAGTTTTTATATAGTTTTTCTTTTTCTGCTATATTTATTTTTTCTCGAGTTATAATAAGTCATTACAAATAAAAAGAGACGCAATGCTCGTTAATCTGCTTCAACCCTTCGGGATAGTGTCAATCTGACCGCACATAGCTCTGTGCAGTCCACCGTATCCCGCAAGGGTTGAAGCCGACCAACGTCTTGAGGAGCATTGAGCATCTTCGTCATTGTATCTCGCACTCGGGGCTTATAAACAGCTGCGAAAGTGCCTCTCGCTTGGCGAGGTGGGACTAAAACGAAACCTGCTGGAAGAATCAAAAAAAAACTTGCAGAGACCATTGGTCCCGGTTGGTGGCACCAACCGACCAATCTCGGCTTTGTCCGGTTCGTGGCGCAACCGGGACCAATGCCCTCTTTAGTCCCGGTTTGTGCCACCAAGGGACCAATGGTTCGTTCCGCCCTTTGGGCTGCTGAAAAAAAGTCTTTGGTCGGTTGGTGGCACAAACCGGGACTAAAGAGGGCATTGGTCCCGGTTGCTGCCACGAACCGGGACAAAAGACTTTGCTATATAAGTAGCACTTAGGATTTCAGAACCGCATCCCCCACTTCGATCTCCTGCTCCTCGCCGCGCGCGCCCCTGCCCCCGACACGTCGCCGCCGCCCGCCGCCGCCGTGGCGCGCTTCGCCTGCGCCGCCATCGCCGCCGCCTGCCTCATTGCCATTGCCGTCCTGCCAGGCCACGGCCCCGACACGACGTCGTCGCCGCCCGCCCTTGACCCGATCGACCGCCCGACGACGCGTCGCCCGCCCGCCCGCCCGGCGCCGTCGACGCCCTACCAGACGCCCTGCCCGCCCCACCAAGACAAGACGCCGTCGCCGTCGCCGTGCAGGTTTTTTTATTTTTCTTAGATTTGTTTTAGATTTTTTTAGTTCATAGATATTTTGTTATATTAGATTGTGTAATTTAGATATGTAGTTAATGTAGATTGTGTAATTAATTTGTTAGTTTTTATGTTAGATTTTTTTTCCTGTAAAAGATTTGTGCATATTATGTAAGATTTTTATGTTAGATTTTTTATGTTAGTTTCTTTATGTTAGTTTCTTTATGTTAGTTTTTTTCTGTAAAATTTGTTCATATTATGTTAGATTTTTATGTAAGGTTTTTATGTTAGTTTTTTTCTGTAAAAAGAATTGTTCATATTATGTAATATTTTTATGTTAGTTTCTTTATGTTAGTTTCTTTATGTTAGTTTTTTTCTGTAAAATTTGTTCATATTATGTTAGATTTTTTATGTAAGGTTTTTATGTTAGTTTTTTTCTGTAAAAAGAATTGTTCATATTATGTAATATTTTTATGTTAGTTTCTTTATGTTAGTTTCTTTATGTTAGTTTTTTTCTGTAAAATTTGTTCATATTATGTTAGATTTTTTATGTAAGGTTTTTATGTTAGTTTTTTTCTGTAAAAAGAATTGTTCATATTATGTAATATTTTTATGTTAGTTTCTTTATGTTAGTTTCTTTATGTTAGTTTTTTTCTGTAAAATTTGTTCATATTATGTTAGATTTTTTATGTAAGGTTTTTATGTTAGTTTTTTCTGTAAAAAGAATTGTTCATATTATGTAAGATTTTTTATGTTAGTTTCTTTATGTTAGTTTCTTTATGTTAGTTTTTTTCTGTAAAATTTGTTCATATTATGTTAGATTTTTTATGTAAGGTTTTTATGTTAGTTTTTTTCTGTAAAAAGAATTGTTCATATTATGTAAGATTTTTTATGTTAGTTTCTTTATGTTAGTTTTTTTCTGTAAAATTTGTTCATATTATGTTAGATTTTTTATGTAAGGTTTTTATGTTAGTTTTTATGTTAGATTTTTTCTGTAAATAGATGTGTAGTAATTTAGATCTTTATGTAGGATTAGATGTGTAGTAATTTAGAAAAAGGAAAAAAGAAGAAGTAGTTTATATATGAAGTAGTTTGTTTTTAGTAAGTACTACTTATTTATTTATAGTAAGTGTTTAGTAGTTGAGCTAGATAGATTTAATTAATAAGACTACTTTTATTTAACTATATATAGAAGTAGTTCAGCGTCGACGTCGGCGATGCCTATCCCGCATCCTCGTCGTCGTCGAGTCGGCGATGGAGGCCTGCTTGATCAGGGTCATGTTCGGGACTGGGCTCCGCCGGTTGGTATTGGGAGGTGTTACCTTCGGGGACGTAGTAGGTTGGTGAGGAGGCAACCCGTTGTTGACCCGATCCTTGTTTGGTGGCGGTCGCGTGGGCGATGACGGTGGTGAGCATCCGGACACCGCCAGCGTCGATACCGTCGGGCGCCACGGTTCTAGTTTTATTAGTGATAATATTCGATGATGTACGGACACCAAGAGATGATGTAGTATTCAACCCGTATGTACATCGATCATCTATAGTCAACCCGTGATTTATAATAATGATCTAGTTTAATATTTGAATTATGAACGAGGTCGGAAATGTCGTCCTCATCGACGCACGAAAATCGCTGGGAGTGCGATGGTGCCACGATGACCGAGGTATGTGCGATGATTCATTGAGCTGGAGGAAGATCGGCGATTCAGCATTAAGCTCGAGGAGACTTGCGATGTTCATACGGATGCAACGCAGCGACAATAGTTTTTTTCGTAATTAAGCACGACTTCAACTATTTTAACGTGTAATTTTCATCTTTTTCAATTTGACTAGCTTATCCCATGCTTTGCAAGACGCTATGTCTTGGAGAGGATGGATTTTGAAGACCATGAAAATTTCAAACAAAAAATTGTCCTAAGTACCGAACATGATGTGGATTTTCAAGTAAAGCTGTACAATGCTCAGAGTGTAACCCATTTTGGTTGCAAAATTGGGATGCATTTTGCAAGATGTATGGTCTTGATGAGGGTATGATTATCACCATGGATCTTGGTGATCCTACAATCGAGCAAGAGACACCTACGATTTGGGTCTTTGTGCATACACCTCCAGTTCTTCCCTCATGTGAGCTAAGCATAGTTATTAAGTAATTTATATTGTTTATTTCAAAATATATAGTTGACAACTTATCTCCATTGACAGCTTATTTTCATTCTTCAAAGAATGTGCGGAAGATGGTAGACAGAACATACTACAACGAAGGCTGCGAATTAACTTATCGGGAGAAACGACATCTAGTCGGATTTTGTAGAGATCTTGAGAATTACAATATCTACAATCAAACTCCTCAACATTATGGTCAATACGTGCCACTAGTGCACGTGTTGAACTACGGTAACTACCATGGAGATACCTTGGTACGATTATTTTTTACTATTACAACATCCGTGCATCTTTTTGCACACTTCTAATTAAACTAGTACATCATTGCTAACTACGGTTATTACTATGTTTTTCAACAGATAATCCCGAATGAGTGTGTCCCTCATCTGATGTATACGCGTGGTAGCCTTCATGTTTTGAACATACTACCAGGTCGTCCTCTGAATCTCAACTGTCCATATCGGGTTTCTAAAAGAAGTGGAGACATAACAATCAAAGAATGGAAAAATGTATGGACAATCGTAAGGAGCTTCTTGGAAGCAATAAGCAGCGAAAGGCAAGAATTGGAGACAGGATGATCGCCATTCTTCATAATGGAGAGTCGGGTCTATATTGTTTTATGCTATTTTACCTTAAGGGTGTTTTAGGTCCTATACCTAGTAATCTTGATGATCATGTGCTAAGAACAATTATATATGTAGGGTTGGGTTCGATGACTATATACGAGGATGATGATCGTATGACTTATTATTAATAACGAGCTAGTAGAAGTAGTATGATGATGCATGATTAGTAGGACTTTATTATATACATATATATGATGATGATGCAAAGCATGCATGAGCCATGTCATATATATATCATGGGTGCAATGAACATATAAGCGTTGATAAACCAAGGACGAAGATAAGAGAGGACACTTCTCTCTATTAGCTAGCTATAAATAACAACCTAAAATAAACCACAAAACCCTAAAGCAGCCACTTTCTTAAAAAAAAGAAGACTTTTGGTCCCGGTTGGTGCCACCAACCGGGACCAAAGACCCTCTGACTGGGCTCGGTGCACGTCGCCACGTGGAGTTACATTGGTCCCGGTTCGTCTCTGAACCGGGACTAATGTCTGGTGGCATTAGTAACGACCCATTAGTCCCGGTTCATGAACCGGGACTAAAGGCCCTTACGAACCGGGACTAATGGGTTGTTTTCTACTAGTGTTGGCCTCTTTTTTTTAAGTCCAAAGTCTCATCCCGACTTGTGGGGGAATCATAGTCTCCATCATCCTTTCCTCACTGGGACAATGCTGTAACAATGAAGATCATCACACTTTTATTTACTTACAACTCAAGATTACAACTCAATACTTAGAACAAGATATGACTCTATATGAATGTCTTCGGCGGTGTACCGGGATATGCAATGAATCAAGAGTGACATGTATGAAGATTATGAAGGTGGCCTTGCCACAAATACGATGTCAACTACATGATCATGCGAAGAGCAATATGACAATGATGATGCGTGTCATATGAACGGAATGGTGGAAAGTTGCATGGCAATATATCTTGGAATGGCTATGGAAATGCCATAATAGGTCGGTATGGTGGCTATTTTGAGGAAGGTATATGGTGGGTGTATGGTACCGGCGAAAGTTGCACGGCACAAGAGAGGCTAGCAATGGTGGAAGGGTGAGAGTGCGTATAATCCATGGACTCAACATTAGTCATAAAGACAATTGTCATATTCTCAGATGGACATATTCTTTTTTATTATTTTTGTGTCTGATTTCTTTTCCGATTTCTGGTTGCGGTCAGAGTTTATCACCAGTGGCCAGTCTTCCTCGTGCTCCCGTGCCTCTGATTTTGATCAAAGTCGCGGCACTAGTGGTGCCGCGGCGGCGGGGGAGGAGGCGAGGGTGGCGGCGATGGGTTGTTGGGCTCGAAGATGAGGCGGTCCTTGAAGGAGGATGCGGGTATGCTGCTTGTACCTACCATACTACTATTTGTGTGACTATTCATGCTTTAGCTTTTGTAAAGTTTCAGGTCAACCCTATGCCAAGTTCTTAGTTAGTATTTCCTTGCATACTATCTACATCATTCTCTAGGAAAAACATATTATATGCATGCTCTCTTTTCTCTGTCTAAAAAATCCATTTTGTTGTCCTTATCAGCCAAAACATTGAGGTTCCCCGCCAAATTATTATGTTGTCCTTTTCTCATGGATCAGTGGCAAAATCTGTGAGAGATGTTCTCCCGTCCCTTTCAGCCAAATCCAACATCGCGAAAAAAGTCAAAAGACCAAAGAACACAACCAAACATTGAGGTGCGTTTGGCTACTTCTGACATTCAATTTGTTCACCAAAATGGATCCTTGAGAAGATCTTCCTTTCACGTGAAGACATGTCACTTGCCTGCATACCAGAAAAATAATGTTAAGCTCTTTATGGACTACATATCCTTGAGAAGTACTAAACTTTCTGCTAACTTTTGAAGTACAAGTTCTACTGTATTGGCTTGGGAAAAGCACATACATTACTAATTAAAGTTGAGGAAATGTTTCCGCAAAGAACATTCATTTTCATATTGCTTATTTCCGTTGCTGAAAGTTGTACTTAGGTATGCTGATAGCTTCACTCGAATAGTTCTCTCTAGATTTTTTGGTAATTCATCTCCTCCAATAGTTTGATATGTTTGTCATTATTCTAAAAGTTGATTTTAGCAGATTAAAAACAATGTCATCCAGTAGTTTGATATTTGTTGTCATTATTCCCAAAAATGATATGTGTAGCGTACTGAAAATTATTGGATGCTGATGCGATCATGGAGTGAGGACATGTATTGGTGTGCTTTCTAATGGTACATAAATCCGTAATGAAAACATGAGTAACATATCTCCTTTACCCAATGATTGTTGTCCTCACAGTACAGACTTTGCCACCGTTGACACACTACGCAGATGCCACATCCTTTCTTCTGCACACAGCGCACAACATTCCGATAAGCCTTGTACTGTCAGGATGCTTGATGTGGTGGAGTGGGTCCTAGCTGCAGTGGTGTACCTGTTCCTCCACATCAAGGGCGATCCCCAAGTAGCTGGAACATGTACAATTTTGGTGTAACAGGGGTGTTGATTTGTCTCTCTCTTTGTAGTCTTCTGAATTTCACAACCGGAAACAATTTGGGTGTAAAGATGTACTGCAGCATGTGCTTTCTTCTCTAAAATTTTATTCAGAACGGGAGTACCAGACTTTTGTCTCGAAGAAGATACGTGCATGTTCCACAACTCGAAAATGGCAGTGTATAGGAGAATTGTGATCCCTCTTTCAGTGCAGCCAAAATGCATGCACAGCTTTGTATACATGAATTGCAATCTAAAATCTATGAACTTGAACATTTATCTCACCTACATAAAGAGAGAGAACACACGTTGTATACTCGATGAGATGATCTGATCCTATACTGGTAACATTAGTATCAGGTTCCCTTTTTGGGCCTACAACATTTTGTGCTCGCACTTGATTGTTTCTTCATGTAAAACAATATTTTAGTTTCAAATAGATTAAAATAGTCTGAGTACAAGTTATGTAGTTTTCATTATAGTTATTTTGATTCCATAGCCAAACACGAGGAAATCTGTTGGTGCAAGACAACGCCACGTTGAAAGAGGACTTATGAAGATTTTGCTCGAGAATTGCTGAGGGTTCTTCTTGTCACATTTATTTGCTCTCACACCATGGGCATCGTGTTTTCCTGTTGCATCGCACGGGCATGTTTACTGATAACAGTAATAATAATATGACTTTGATAATACAACTAATGTTTATTTCACAACACATAAAGAAAACAATAGCAAAATAGGATGCTGCACGCGCATGTGCTCGCGCTACTATTTGCTTGAGGATTCTTCTTGTCACATTTGTTCTCACACCTTGGCGTTGTGTTTTCCCGCTGCAATGCACGGGCATGTTTACTAGCAAAAGTAATAATAATATGACTTCCATAATACATCTAATTTTTATTTCACAACATATAAAAGAAAACAATAGAAAAATAGGATGCTGCACGCGCATGTGCTCGGGCTACTATCAAAGTTATTACAATAGGCATGTATATGTATATGTATATAAGACATAGACATATAAAACAACTCATATGTCCAGAGTTCTATTTGATCGTCCAAAGCTTATTCATCAAGGCACATATAGCCAAGGTTTGTAGCCCCTTTAGCTGTCTCAAAACTTATAAGGGCATCGAACGCAGCATATATGATTCTTTCAAAGCTCAATGGAGCAATCTCCCATCCGGAGTTCTTCAGTTGATTGCACTCATTGCCCTTCTCCAGATTCGTTCCCAACACAAAATTTGCTAGGTCAAATAGCGACGGTGTAGGTTTACTGCAAATTTCAACTGGTATATCAATGCGTGTCTGTAGGTCAATGGGATTTTTGACATGGAGACCGTATGGCTTAAGCATTTTTACGTCATTGCCAATTGCTGCTCCACAAAAGAAGATATCCTCACGAGCAAGAAATTTGTTGAGCTTGTCTGGTACGCGAGGCGAGTGAACGATGTGGTACACCAAGCAATAATCTGCAAAACACAGTTGAAGTACAGCGGCGCGTCGCTGCATTTCTGGGGGCAGGTGCTTCTGCTTCACCCCATGGACTTGGTCGGTGAACTCCGTGTCTAGACCAACAATCTTCATTTCCACCGATTGGAGGGAGTTCAACACAGTCTTGACCCATTCCTCAACAACGCCTGGTTCATTGGCGACCGTCACGGTTACCTTGAAGCCAGCAAGTTTATCAAAGCGATGAATAATAGCAGCAGGCTGAGCCACCAGAATGGCAGCAGAGCGATCATCATCCTCTGGACCTAGCGGAGGCAGCAGAGTATAATCAAAGATGGAAATAGTCTGCGGCTGCAGTATCTCCAAGGAGCATGGCGAAGCGAGCATATCATTGGCATTGGTCTCCGTAGGAAGCGCCCTGTAGTCATAGACCAAGTGAGCAACAGGAGATAGCATGAACAAATAAAACATGTCTTTTTTTAGTATTACAACATGTCAACGCCCACTGAGTAGAACTATAAATAACTCAACACAAATTACTCCCGTTCAATAGATGAAGAGTTCTTCTGAAAAGAAAAACTGAACTTGCTCAGAAACAAAATCCTAGATCTATAATGTGAAAATGAATCTGAGTGCCCATGTTTTTTGTTTTGCAAGAAGAATTAAAGTGCTCATCTTTGCCGTCACGCCAGATACCGCTTGAAAATCTAATCTTCAAATGCATGAACTTTAAAAGAAAGCTCGGACTAAATTGGACCAGATAAATTTTTCAAGACATCGACAGAGAAAAGTTCACAAGCAAAACACCTCAAATTCGTCCAGAAGATGGCAAAACAAGAATGCATGAGCACTCTTCCTATCATAAAATAAGAAGACAATAAAATGAGTTGCAGTAGTATATTATTATACCTTGCTGACTTGGTTTTGGCTTGCAGCAGCGCCATAGTCAGGTGTATTGCAAATTGCAATATCCACTACACGTACGTCGGAGATGTTGCTTCTGAGACTGCTGGATTGTATGTGATGTGATCGTGGGGATGGTTTGTCAATCCGGCCAAAAGGCTGCTTATAAGCTAGCCGATTGGGACAAAATTAGCAAGTATTGATATTCGTATTTCGGGAAGGAAACAGTAAGGATTTTGGCGCATTGCTTGTTCGCAGCAATTTTTTAATAGCTTCCTTTATGTTTCATTCACGTCAAATAGCAAGCATTGATATTCGCGTCACCTCTTTTTTTTATGTGAACGTGGTAGCTTTGGTTTACCATTTTTGGATGTGAACGTGCTCTAATTTTATTTAACATTTTTGCATGCAAACATGGTCTATTTATCCTTTTTGTTTTAGGAATGTGGTCTATTTCACATTCATATAGGATGTGTTTGGTTGTTCGGAGCAATTTTGCCTGCATTCCATGTGTGTCTCAGTTGGGCCTGATTGAGAAAAAAAATCATCATCTGCATATCGTTTCACTTCTAGAAAAAGGCTTATAGGTGGCCCCTAACGAGTGGCTGGCACGGATAAGCACCCGCCACAGCCCTTTTGAAAAATTTGCAATGGCGGGTACTATAAATTGCTCTCCACTGGCTATCCACATAACAGTGGCGGGCATAAGTAAGGACCCGCCACTATGTCAGTCTTGCTAATTTCTTCATGGTCGAAAAGCAACAGTGGCAGGCACGTAAAACAGGCCCATCACTGGTGCCATGCTAATCAGTGGCGGGCAGTTTCTAGCGACCGCCATAGACCCGCCCCCACTAGATTCAAATTTTGTAAGATTTTGCAGTGGCGGGTCCTATTATGTGCCTGCTATATGGCTATATTTGGTCACCGTACCACCTACCACTCAAATATAGCCATGGCGGATGCTATATGCCGCCCGTTACTCTTCTGCATGACCTTATCCACCCCACCCCCATACGCAGCCAGTCACACATTATTCCTGCCACCTACCACTCAAATCTCTCTCTCTCTCTCTCTCTCTCTCTCTCTCTCTCTCTCTCTCTCTCTCATCTCTCTCTCCTAGCTGCCGTCGCCGGCGTTGTGACGTCCTCCGCCGACGCCACCGACAAGGTCGCCGTCCGCCGCCTCGAACGACGTCGCGGACCCAATCTTCCCTGTCGCCCGCGCCATCCATCGCTGCCTCGAAGTCCTCGCCCGTGCCTTCCTCTGCCTCCAACGTCATCGGCTTCATCAAACTCGCCGTTCACCTCTTCCATCGTCCCCGTCCTTCCCACCATCTCCGTACGCCCCGGTAACCACACCTCCCCTCTCTCTAGTAATGGAGATTATTGTTGTTCTTGTTTATTGTACTTGTACGTTAGCAACATTTTGGTAGTGTAGTTAAACTTTGTAATAGGGTGTACTATAGTAGTCTCTTGTTATATGATGTACCATTTAATTTTTGTAATTGCATGTCTTAAATTTGATTGTTTGCACTAGAGTACTATGTACTGCATATATGGATCAACATATAGTACCATATTTTATTCATGATGCCTATATTCAGAATGAGTGCCAATGTTTTCGCTAAACGTGAATTAAGTTCCATTTCGCTTAATTACTGGCAGTCAGTATGTCCAATTTCTAGCAAAGGTCATGCCAATTTTTCAGTAATTTTTTAAATTTTTATGGATGAGCTACTTAATTATATTTTCCATCGCCTGGAGAATACTCACTCTTAATCCACAAGTTGATATGAGAGTTTTTCTAAGAGGAGGATACCGACTGTTGTCGTAGGGGGTTGTCCTTCTTCTTCTCTTCGTCTTAGACATTGGTAAAGCGGCAGGAGAAGATGAAGGACAACCATCACCGACAGTCAAAAATAAAGTGACTAAGTGAGGGTACACCATATATATAACTACTTGAGAGATGAACCGACTGTTGTTGTAGGATGTCATTCTTCTCCCTCTTCTCCCCTAAGACCTTGGTAAAGCAGGAGGAGAGAGGGGGGGGGGGAGAACGACCATCACCGACAGTCGAAATTATAGTAAGTGAGTGTACACCATATATACAACCACTTACGAGATGAACCTACTTAAGAGCTAGAAATGTCCACCCGAAGGACAAATATGGACTGTTGTCATAACAATTCTACATTTTATATTGTCATAAATCTTCTTTCATGCAAATGTCTTCTATCTAAATGTCAACTTGTCTAATGCATTTAGATGGAGAAGCCGAGATGCCTTGTTACGACTCCTCCACCTGTAGACAGAATTCCTACAGCCGTAGACATCGTCACGAGGATGAATGAGATACACGGAGATCATGTCCGCCTATGCCGAGAGCGCTCGAGCAGCCACCAAGCGGTCATACGTTAAGAATACTGCATCATATGCCGAGACCGTCAGAATAGCTGCTGAGAGCACAAGAGCAGCCACCGAGAGTGCGCGATCACCTGGCGAGTGTGTGTGACTAGCCGTCAAAGCTGCAAGGACCGCCCAAGCCGAGATCACAAAGATGTTGGAAGGAGAGGAGACCTCGTGATGGAGCTCAACATTTACTTCTGAACTACTAGGGCACTTTATGTGATCTATATGATCGATGCGTGTGAACCTAATTTCTATGTTGCTATGATGGAGTTGAAATTTTGCTTCTGAACTACTAGTGAACTGCATTTATGTCATTTGTATTGTCGATGCTTCTGAACGTATTTTCTATGATGCTCTCAAGATTGTTATATGACTTTTCTCTATGCGATTGGATAAGTACAAAATTGACTTGTTAGCTTGTTTATTTATCTTTGTAGATGAAGTGGAACTGGTATGTGGTGTATTATGGGTAGAATCCAGGAGTCTATGATTCATGAAAGAAATGCAATGGACAAGTGGAAGCTTACGAGAACAACTGCTATAAAGGATATAAGACTAAAAAAGAAGCATAGGATCGTTACGCCAACTTCATCCGCAAAGAGAAAATCAACTATGAAGTATGCAAGACCGTGTGGACAAGTGGACGAGTAAAGAATTTGATTATCTTCATCCAGTTCATTTTCATTATGGTGGTGTTTTTATCATGTGGTCTTGTATGTATGTAATATGACGGAGGCTTCGCTGCGAAGGCTATCTATATCTATCTATCTATCTATCAATCTATCTATCTATATCTATACCTATACTAATTACAGACTCCCAAGAAATTACCGCGTTAATTAGAAATTACCGGCCGTTCATCTGACGGGACCGAGTTATAACGGTGTAGATCCACCCATATAATCCTTGCAATCTAGGAAAAAGAAAACTTAAAGTAGCTGTAAAAAACCAATCTAGGTTGCCCGTAGAGAAACAACTCTAGGCTAGCTGTAAGAAAAACCGATCTATTTTAGCTTTAAAAAACCAATCTTGGTTATCTGTGGAAAAACAAATCTAGGCTAGCGATCCATCCCCAAAGAATCCTCACGGTATAGTTTTCTCCCTACGCCTCTCCTTCCGTTCCATCCTCCGATGTATCCTCTATCTCATCCACGAAGTCCACCTCCTCTCCGTCTTGCCATGCTCCCTCACGACTTGCTGCGCTGGGACTATCAGGGCTGCAGCACCCAACAGGAGGTTATCCCCATGCTTTCTCAGGTAGTCACAGCTACGGGGTTTATCAGCTACGAGCCTGAGCACAATAGCTACTACTTTGGAGGTGTTTGTAATCTGATTGAGCATTTATTGTTAAATTTTGATGCATCTCAACACTCGATTTAACATCTGGAGGAGGTAAAGGGAGGCCAGGGGCAAGACTAAACTGAAGGACCAACGCATTGTGGAGGGAAGAGCGGGCCGCTGGCTGGCTGCTTTTAGCGTGGCTGGACTCGATGAAAGATTGGAGAACAGTCCGTGCGTTCCTGCTACTTCGGAGGTATTTGTAATCAGATCAAGCAATTGCTGATAAACTTTGATGCGGCTCAACACTCGATTTAACGTATAGAGGAGGTAGAGGGAGGACAGCGGCATGACTATCCTGAAAGACCAACGCATTGCGGAGGGGACAGGGGGCCGCTGGCTGGCTGCTTTTAGCATGGCTGGACTGCAAGAAAGATTGCAGAACAGTTCATGCATTCCTACTTCTCCCCGTTTGAGGAGAGTCTACAGAGAAGATCTGGGGCAGAGGATGGAGGAGGACGTGATTGCAGAGATGATTGGCTAGGAGACGTTGTTGCTCCCCTTGGCAGGAGGGTCGGAGGATCGACGAAGGAGGTGTGTAATCTCTTGACCTTGGGTCGATGCTACAACATTGTCGACAGCTTAAGCCAGGTTTCTGCAGATTTCGTCGTCCTCTGTGCTGCCCATTCTTAATTTATTATCTAAATATCATGACATGGCTTTCTGTATTGTTCATCTTCCATGTTAACTCATGCTTGTGCTTGCATTCTATCGAGCCTAATCTCCAGCATCAACTTAAGATGGTACTATCTATACTCGGTTCATGTATCATCTAAGTTACATGCCCACAATTGGGACCTTCCACCCCAAACATCTCCTACATTAACTGAAATGTATATGCATTTTTTGTGGATCCTGATTTAATGTAGATGAACTGTGTTAATGTGGAAGTCTAATCAATTTTTTTCAGAACTTCAATTGTAGTTCCATGGTTCAGTTGTATTTATTTTCTACAGTTTTAATTAAGGTATACATATTTTAATATTATCGCCGTCAATCGATTATTGTACCATCAAGGTAAGGAGCTATTATAGATTCTTCAATATTTATCCTACCTAACTTCAGTGCGATTTTATTCAGACGCATGTGCACAAGTAACAGATGTCAATCATTGACAAATCTGGCATTTCATAAGTTTCTACATTGGAGCGCCCGACATGTGCGTAAAGATTGACTATACCGGAGTGTGGGAACCCTACTGAAGTTTCTAATTATGAATGATTTGCAACATGACCGTCACAGGGTGCATCGTCAGTTACGGATGTTTCCAATCTTTTGTACAGTAGCATCGAATTCATGGTCAAAGGCCAGCCAAGGGCACTACCAACAGTGGCACTGATCCATCGATGCACTTCCTTGAACGTGATTCTCCACTAATTTTTCCTTTACTGCATCCGTTTTTCCTTTTATTCTTTGAACAAAAGGATCAAGCCATGCAAACATGCAGATTAGTTACATAAGTCAATCATGGCCAAGCTGTGTTAGGAAGAAACTCCAAATGATTGTTCTAATTCCACGCCAAAGTCTCTTATGGTCACTGCCTACATGTGCTCGCCCCCTAAACAATTAGTGGAGCACCATTGTGAAGTCGGCTAAGTAGGAAGGTAATGTGGTTGTTGTCACCTTGCAAGTACTGCAGCTAAGAAAGATGGGAGAGAAAAATGCCAGTGGAGAACACTTAAAGTTGGAGGTGCACGAATCTGTGAGTATTTTTATATACTTAGTTGATACACTTACAAATAAATTCTTTTAAGGAGGATTGAATATTAAAATCATTTCCTGATGAGCTCTTCCGCATGTGTTCCTAGATTTCTAGCTTGATTCATCATCATATAATTGAAGGGCTCCATCGATGATACTGCCTTTCTTTCTCTTAATAACCCAGGTGGACTGATCGGGTGTGCAGTATCTTCATAGGTTTGTAGCACAATATCTCTAGCGTCTTTGATTGTCAAAGCATAACCAGATGACACGCATATCCCGTCACTGTTAGACACACCTTCCTCCAGAGAAGATTGCTTCATGGTCTCAATGCTGACAGGAAGAAAGTAGTCCAGGCTAACTGCTCAAACACCCCAACAGCGGTAGTCTAGCCATGTTTCCGCAAGTTCTTCATCTGATTTTTTCTTTTAAGTTATGCATTTCACATGTAAAGATCAATAAAACGGAAGCAACTTCACATAATATTCATATCAGCAGTGCATAGTTCTAGATCGCTTTCTTTTTCTGTCCGTATTGAATATAGATGTTCTTGTGGTCAATAAATAAGTTTGAACGTACAGTAAGACATACACATTAGAAATTCTTATGTCCAATTGAGATGAAAAAAGGTAAACACATCTTCCCTTCTATCAGGTAAGACTGAATTTCTTTCCCTGCCTTGGATATCCCATTATTTCACAAAGTAATAAGAACCTTGAGGTATCATTGGTGCTATATCTGATATAAGAAAGAGTTTGTGTTCCATATATACATTTAGTTATCCGTATCAAAGAGATTATTTTGCATAAAAGGATAGTGCAGCGGCTATGCCTTTGTAGACTCCGTATCAAGTCTATTCTAACTTGAGTACCTATAAGCCACCAGAGATATTAATTTGTTGTGCATGTTTGTTATCGATTTGGGTACGCTAATTGACCACATTTCCCTGTCCATTAAAGAAAAAAAATATCAAAGCAATCTACTAGACATCTATCTATAGGTCCCTATTTTATGATTTTACTATACATCGATGCTAAATAAGATTCATATACGCTAACCGATCAAATTTCCGAAACAATTTTGTTTATCTATATAATCTTAAAACTATATCATTTATTAATATTATGAGGGTAGAGTACATGTGCTAAAGATCTAATATAACTAAACTGCTTTGCGAATAACCAACACTCGCACATTATTATGATTTTTTTCCACTCACAACCTTATTTTCTTATGTGTTCCCGTTATCATGTTCCTTTCGAATACTTCTGGTTAAAAGTGACAAATATTTTTGGAATGAAATTTTGGCACAATTACTTTACAATTGTATATATGTCTAGCCCGTGCAAGCGCACGGGTTGACGACTAATACCTATACTAATTCCTGACTCCCAAGAAATTCCCACGTTAATTAGATTTTACGAGCCGTTAATATGGTGGGCCCGAATTATTACGGTTGAGATCAAACTAGAAAATCCTAGGAAAAAACAATCTATCTCACACGGTTGAAATAGACAGAAGAAAAAAACTTCAAATAGAAGTACACAATGAAACAGAACTCTTAGCACAATCTATGTCTTTCACGATTGTTGAAATAGAAGAAAAAAAATCTCTCATATCAATCTCAATCTGTCTAGACTCTAGACTATAGATCTCTACGTACAACCTACCGAAAGCCCACAATCGTTTCTGGTCGTGAAAACAGAATCCACCAAAGGCACGATACTACTACTACGTTTCCAACTTTCCTAATTAAAGCAATCTATAGAGCTAATTTTTTTAAACCAATACTTCATGGTTTGTTGTTCTTATTACTCCAGGCTATGTAAATCACGATCTAGAAATTCCAACGTCGTGACGTACAATGCAGGGAATAAGTTATCCAGTAGCAATCAAATCTCTGTGTGTGATCTTAGGCATCTTCTCTCCCGGTTATGGCCGGCTTGGCTTCAGCCCCCTGGTGCCTGCTGGCGGCTGTCACCAAGTGGTACCTCTGCAGCCATGGACTTGCTGTTGCGCTGATGACATGGCTAGTCATCGAACACATGGATGCAGTGCGCGCCGTCGTAGAAAGCTGCAGTTGATCTCCGTTGTCCTTTTTCTCACAATCTTAACGGCCAGTGCCATAAGATTAAGGCCGGCATGATGAGTCGCCTACGTGTTGACTGAGTGCCACGACATCAACGAGACAATGAGCATCCCCGTCAAGGTTGGAGATCCAGATCACTCATGGCGCCTATCGTCTAGGTTAGAAGATCAACTTGCATGTGTCGTTGTGGGTTCCGTACGTCAGTGATATATATAGGAGCTGTGATGATCAGTCTTGAGAGAAATCCCAAAAGCAATTGCATGTGCAGCCCTGTGCTATATATTCTCAGTGGAGAAAGAAAAGTACTTTCAGAATTGAGGTTAGTCAGAGAGTGTTACCCAGGCTGGCTGCTCAAGATGGCACGACATGTTTCGGTTCTGATGTTAATTTTTCTGAATTAAAACGAGGAGTTTTCTGTCAATATTCTTCTTTTCATGTTGTCTCTTTAAGGTAATTTGTGTAGTCTTCTGTTTGTTGATCTGGTATGCGGATGTTTTAGTTTCGGTTCATGAGTTCTCATGTTAACATTCTTCATTTAATACGTTTGGGATACAACATTAATCACTTTGTTGTAACATGTGGTTTCTAATCCATGTTTATGTCATGATTGTGTATCTTCTCCATCAGGTCCTGCAGATAAACACATAAATCCACCCAAACCATGCACCATTGGTGAGCTCATCTTTGACAATTCCTGCAAGCAAGAAAATCTTCATTGTAGCTGAGGTCGAACTTCCCAAGCATTTTAGCTGTCTGACGTTACTGCACTAACGCATCAATCTGGTGTTCTTCGACATCACATGCACCATATATCATGTATGCAACACTTTTCATAGTTCAATTTCTATCCGTTACGTCGAATGTAATGTGTTCTTTTTCCTATATGTTTGTCTTCTCCATAATGAGGTCTCACATGTCCGTTTGATCTATATTTATTCAAATTTTCCTTCCAGTATGCATGGTTTGCGGGACAACATGGCAACTAATGATCTACCTTTGAAAGTTCGACAGACTTACCAGCGTCAATGAATAAATTACCGACACATAATTAGCAGTTTTGCATCAGATGCTGCTAAGCATACGACGATGTTCGACTTCGTCGTTGAGGGTCAGGCCGTGTTAATGTTGTTATTCTCCTATTGGTTCTTAATTACCATTACAACCAGTAGTTAAGACTACACCCATGTGTTCTACTAATCCATGTCTTTCCAATATCTCCTTTATTTCTATCATCTCCTATATGTCAGCATATATGTGTGTTGGAGCACACATAGCTTTATCTTGGGCTATGTTGTCAAGGATGGTGAGGATAGATGCTTGATATAGGCACATGTTCGTATTTAGTGTTAGATAGTGGAATCAATATTCTGTTCGTTTGTAAGTCTGATTTGTCTCTGTACTTCATAAATAATTGTAAGTAGAAGCATTTCCCTTATTGGAACTGTTGTGCAAAATGTAGGTCTCTTGAGGGTTTTAATTTTCACTCATATTATGTAGTGCTTCAAAACCCATGTTGGGATAAGCCCTCTCCCCTGACGAAGCAACAAAGTGCATTTCTTTAACTCAGAACAAAGAGCTATTATACAAACGGGAAAATATAGAACACTCATTCCACCATTTGTTTCGTAACAATGCAGAATATTGTCATGTAGTCCGTATGTAAATATCAAAGTAAATTCGTCACATAAGACCATCATCTATGTACCACATCAATACTATGTACGGGTCCAAAATAATTCTATACATATTCTAATATATTGTTCAAGTACGTTTAATGCAAATCTGCTATATGTAAGGTTCTATGATGTCAAACAAAGCTCTTGAAGTTATGGCTTCTATGATGTTCAGCAAAGCTCTTTAATAAGTAGGAGTATTTCTTTAATTGAAACTTAGTTTCTATATCGTTGCTTGGTTTTTTAACACATTTCAAAATTTTCCCCTCTCAGTTAATTTCAACGATATATGAAGTGTGAAGCATAAAGTATATGAGAATGTTCTTTTTTTGTTTTTCCAAGAATGAAATTGTGTATAGGGGTAACAGATTTACCATTAAGGGCAATATAAGATTTGTGTAGTGTGTTGTAGTTAATACAATTTAATATTTTCGTAGAGAACTATAATTGGCAACCATGCTATTATTCTGACATAGTTATATGTATAAGATTCAAGACTTTACACATATGAATAGTCTTAGCAAGTAAGCACTATATTTGGCGACTACACAGATTACCAGAATAAGGGGTATTTTTGTAAGATCTTCATATAGACATAGGATGCTTGAGCTCATTGCAACGAAACATACTAATTTCAGGTCTCATTGTACTAATTATAGTGGTTCCACCTTACTAACTCATTTGCAGAAATGTACTCACCCTTCAATCCCCATGTTTCAAATTCTGTAGGTTTTATTAGATGGCAGGTCCCAGTGTAACTGTACACAGCTGTGTATGTTAATACTATAGACAACAATGTAATATTTAGAACATAGACCGTGCGAATGCATGGGTTGACGACTAGTGTGTACTAATGATGTTACGTGAGATGTAATCTAATGCGTACATCTATTGTATTTTATTTGGATTATAGTTATGATAAAATGTGTTGCTTGTTAAGGTACATTGTGATGCGGCTAATCTGAGAAATGTCTATTGTAATGTGTATTATCGCATACGTTAGTTGTTGTTACCGTTTGGTGTCGGATTTCTGTTGGCGGATGGACATGTAGTTGTGGTGGGCGTCCCGGATTGCCTACACAAGTAACAATATATTCCGGTGGCGGGGTGCAAGATATGCCTGCCATTTCAGAGTCTCTATGAGTGGCCCGCATTTAGGCTGCCTACTTCTACATTGCCTGTATGCTTGTGCACAAATTTGGAGTAAGCATCCACTATCTGCTGCCTAGTCTTAAACCCTTTGTAGGAGCTCCCTGGGTAATGGTTGACTTGTTCTTCGCATGTGTCCCATGAACTGTAAGCCCCTAGAACCCTTCATTCGCACACCACATACCACTTCTCCTACCGTGATAGAAGAGCAACAATTCAAGCAGCAATCAATGGAGCATAGTAGACATGTAACATAAGAAAGCATGCATGATCATATATAGGGCATAGTAAGTTTATCATGCCACTATTATTTTGTCATCGTACCACAACATCCAAAAGAGGGTGTGATCGTACCACCGCAAGTTAGCCATCAGCGTGAGGGGTTAGTATATACCACATCATCAAAATATGCAAGCCAACAATAGTTTTCCAGCCCTAGCTACTACAAAATATAGATCGTCATCATCATCACCATCGAGGATCATGCACGTTGAGATAGGTCACACGGCGCTTCGTGGTCCAAAGACCGGATGAGGAACCCATATCACGACCATGCTTGCGTGTTGCTTCAAATCAGTCTGACCAGTTTCAGCGCTGATGGCTTTGTTAACAAGCTTCGAAAGAGGTGCACTCATGCGCACGGAGATCTCGGCGGAGCTCGGGCTAAGTCCCTTGCGGAACCTTGCCTGCTTTCTTGGCGCCTGGAGACCTCTTCAGCTTGCATAGCGTGCGAGGTTACCGAACTCTACTATAGGCGCCCACAGAGAGACGACCTTGGGTGAAACGCAGAACTCCTCACGCTTATGCATCCATGAGACCTCCGAATGTGATGTTCACGAAAGCCTCGCTGAATTCTGCCCAAGTAGTGACATGGCCAATCAAGATAGCCATATAGTTCTCCCACGAGATCGGATCAAGGGCCTTCAAGATGATATGCAGCAAAGGTGACCTTGTCCGCCTCAGCTACCAAAGCAGTAACGCAGCTTGTGGGTAATGCCGGGTTGACCATCGCGCCGAGAGGCTCGACGGAGTGGTGGAAGGTAGGTGGGTGTAACTTGATGAAGTCACCGAGCGCACACCAAGTTGTTTCTGATGATGGGCTGTGTTCTGCTCGATACGCCCAAAGAAACGGTTGGTCTCCTGCTTGTTTCTCTCTGCCTCTAGCATAACTCTCGCCGAGAAGGAGGGTGAGGCAGGTTCTTCTCCAACTCCATCGCTTTCGCCTGCCTCTCAAGCGAGCAGGTTGTTATGGGTGTTAACCATCCTAGGGAAACAAAACAAGGATTTAGTCCAGATGGCAAGTTTCGACATAGAAAGGTAGAATGTAATGGATAACTTGGAATGCGAGATGATCATCCGTATGACATGGCGTATATGTAAACCGCCTTATTCCATCGTCATACACACCATACAAGGTTTAGTACAAGACCAAACAAAGTACTACTACGGTGAAAGGAAGATTACATCTCATCGAAGGCACACCAAGCTCCTATACATTATTTTTGTTACACCCGGATTAGTACACACTAAGTCATATTCCACGGGTCACGCAGACGGTGGAAATACAACTATTACAATACTAGAGGGACTACTACTAACTCGGACGCCTCCGTAGTAGTTCTCATAGAAGTCTCCTCCAGAACTCGGGAGTTCAACGTGATCGTTCGGGGGAACAAAGCGGTCCCGAGGAGCCTCAGTGGACCGTAAGGGCAAGGGTGAGGTCTTGGACCTACGAACGGTGGCAAGCGAGGACCACGAGGTGGGGTGATGCCCCCACATCACGCCACCATCATGTCCGCAGATCAGCCCCGACAGGATACAAGTCTCTCATATCCATATAACCAGCTTGAACAGCCGTGCAAAACGAGTCAAGGTAGCCCAGTTGATCAAGACGGCATTGAAGAGCTCCATCCTCAAGGCCCGACTCTCCCGGTCCTTGTCCTCGAGCAACTCAGCGGTAGTACGGGTTAGGGAGTCCTCCCGACCGAATCAAGATAGATGGCTCAAGATAACCAAACGCCCAGAAGTGAACTCGCATATACCGAAGTCGGTGTTATGGAGCAGCCCACCCCGCTCGTATAATGGTCATCATAGAATATGCAGCATCTTGAACCGCCATATCAATAGTAACACCAAGCCCATAGGAGCTGTGAAGGGCCTCGTGCAACCAGATAAGAGGGGAACACCGACGGTGCAAAGATATCGACTTTGATTAAAGTCTCGACATCGCTTCTTCAACTGCGGTATTCAGGGTACCAACGGTATCCCGCTTCGATCATAACCCTAACTAGCATGGATGTATGACCGTCACACCAATGCATCTGGTCGATTTAACCACTTGATTGTGATCACGAGTGGCCATCCGAAGCACAACCACAATGCAAAGACATTAGTATTTCTAGCAGAATTTGGACAGATAACGATCGTAAATGCTCTGCACGGAGCGAGAGAGAGGGCTGGAGGTAGCTGAGCTCACAGAGCTCACGAGAGGCCTTCGGGTCGCAATAGTTTTCCAGCCCTAGCTACCACAAAATATAGATCGTCATCATCATCACCATCGAGGATCATGCACGTCGAGATAGGTCTGAAACATATCTAGAAAATTTTATTGCTTCATGCAATTATATTATCACTTCTATATACCTTTCTAGTAATTTATATTAATTTTCCAGACTAATTAATTGAGTGCCCAATGCCAGCTCTTATTTTTCTGCTTGTTTTTGGTTTCGTAGGGAATCAATATCTATGGAGGTCCAAATCACTTGCCGGTTTAATACGAATTTTATCTGGGCAATACAAAACCTGTGAGCATTTTGAAGAGATCGAGACGAGCAGTAGGCGGTAGGGCGCACCACCTAGATGTCTGGGCCCACCTGCACCGCCTTACATCCATTCCTCTGCCATAGATTCCTATAAATTCTTAAATGCTCTTCCGTATTTATAGAATCTTTTATCACCACCGCAAGGTCGTGCTTCGCGAACAACCAATCTGAATAGTGTTTTGACACTATTCACATATGATTTTGTCTTTTTTTGCTTCTATTTGTGTAGTTCAAATTAGGAGCTCCATCTTCTTGATTTTGTACATCAACCATTGATGTTTGTCTATAAATTTTTCTCAGAATGGTTGAAGATGTTTTGTACTTTTTAAATTTATCTCGTTTAATGTGAGATCCTATACTAGTCACCCCCAATTGTTGAGGTAGACTTTTTACGGGGTGAGGCTTCCTACGAAGTGGAGTGCTGATCATATAGGGGCGCCACACATGGTTATTCCCTTTGGCCATGTCCACCTTCTGGAAGTCTGGTGGCTCCAAGTTCAGATTACTGTTGGCTGCCCCAGCAAGGACAAGGCGGTGTTGTTAGATGGTCCCTCTTGCGTGTTTGGCAGCGCTAAAGACCTCTTGCCTTTGTTCTGGGTCCCACATGGTGACATACATCCTCTTCATTTGTGGTAGCGGGTGTTGCGTCTTGGCAGCTCACTTATGTGCGTGCGGCTATGAGTCACGTGACACTGTTCACATCAAGGTTGTGTGCGTGAGTCACTATCTCTCGAGACATACATTCCCATCCTGGACATACTTGGATACATCATGTTTCTCAAGGCTATGACATATGGAGGTGCCAACTCAACAAATGGAGGCGAAAGACAATGTGACTTTAGTTTTGTGGTATTTTTAGTACCAGATCTCGAGACAGGTTGTACCTCGCAATGCGGTGATCCGCATCAATTCTATGTAATCGATGGTGTTTGTTGGGATATGATAAATTGTCACTCTATGATGAGATTTTTCATTGAAATAAAGTGAATCTTTTGTGGTTTCTTTTTTGTATAATTAAATAGCTTTGCATGCTCTTTGATCTATCTATTTTCTTTGGTCAAGTTCGATGGGTTTTTATTTAGAGGGAGTGGTGCTTTGTAGTGGGTTCAATCATGCGGTGCTTTAACCCGGTGACAATAGGGGCCATGACAATTATTGTATTGTTGCCACTAAGGATAAAACGATGGGGTTTTGTCATATTGATTGACTTCTTCCTGTCTACATTATGTCATCTTGCTATAGCGATACTCTGTTTCTTGCAAACTTAATACCTTGAGATGCATGTTAGATAGCGGTTTTGCGGTAGAGTATTAGTAGTAGGTGTAGTTGGATTAACGGTCTACTTATCACAGACGTAATGCCTATATAAGATTATGCCATAAATAAAACTAGCGGTGTGACCCGCACATTTGCGTGGCTAGATTTCGTACATATTTTTACATATGGTAATTCTTTCGATAAAATAATTGGTCCAACGGTGCATAGATAGCCTATATCTGAACGAAGATCTTCTTGTCGATTGTCCTTGTCCGTGAATATAATGCGATACTACTTTTTATTGATATAATATAAGGTCCATTTGCTTCTACGCTCTAGAGCATTGTCATATATTGTTTGGTCATTGCATTAGAGGTGGATTTATTTGTATAAAAATGTAATATGGCCAAAACGTTTTATACCATGTCCTCACTCATTGTTAGAAACATTTTCTACTGTGTCATCGCACATTGTTTTATCTTATCCTATCTATGTTTCCTTTGATTTACTTCCATGGTTTTAACACAACTAAGTGTCTTTACATGATTTATATGATTATTGTTGAATCTTTTTGCTGATACCTTTCTCTCTATTGCTCAAACTATAGATTGTTTTCATCACACACATGTGGTTTTTCCTATTTCACCTGGCCTTCTATGGATATTTAATCTTATGACATAGATTCAAGCAACAACATTAGGTACTCATATATGTTATACTATGTTTTTGGGGTATGTCGTAGTTTTAGGATCTTTTAGGATCTCACCTGCACACTACAGAAAAAAACTATAATTACAAATATACATTCATTAATAGTTTTGTAAAAACACCCACCTTTCACTCACTCCTCTAAATAGCCTTATTCCCTCTTATTGCACCCATATTGTTTTTCAATGAATTTTAAATTTGAGCACAACTAAAATGATATTGCATACTTGACATGATTATTATTTAAATATATTGTTGGACATAAAATAGTTTTTATCTTCGGTCGTAAAATAGTAGTGATTTCTTTGTCGGAGCAATCATAGACGTACCGCACTCTAATCGATCCATTGTCTTCGTAGCACCGAGCATGCATGTCTTGCATGTAATTTGGAATCTGGACATATATTTTTATTTTACTTGTATGTACCATTTGACCGGCGGTCTTGATATGACCACAAATTGAAGAATTGACTTCCATGTTTCAACTGATCTAAGCATTAACTAATCATATTTTATTGTACATGTAGGTTTCGGGTTTTGTTTGAATTTCCACATTTTCTAAAGTCCAGCAATTCTAAAACTTCGAAGCATGCTATGGAAATATAAATTTTGTCTAGATACTAAAAAGTAATTCTACCAATAATTATGTGATGAGCCTGGGCTCATCTACTTTCTCATCAACCATTCGTAATAATAGTAAAAAAATCTGACTTTCTCCATCGAAGATGCTAGAGTGTGCTAGGAGCATACAAATTCTTATGGTGAAATGACATTAGAATAGCTATAGAGAAATAATAAAACAACATCAAGTCTCCAAACTGTCTTTTTGAGCTCTTTTCCCCTAGAGATTCTCGAATGTTATTTGTTGAAGAAATTTTGATTCTCCTAGAACTCCTGAGCACATTTTCCTAGTTTACTATTCATACTGAGTGCAATGTTGTTGTCCTTGTAATTGTATGCATGGTGATATAGTTGTTTAATTGAAATCCAACATATGCTAACTAAATTTGTATTCTGGAAAAGGATGTACAAAGCAAAGTAACAATTCTCTTTTACACCGGCAGTGATGGCATCACATGCAGGGCAACTCCTATCCGTTCATGTATAGCCTTGAGCAGCTCTAGATTACCGCTCAGTTATGCCTAATGGATTTTATTTAGAACCTTCCACTCAATTAATCGATTAGATTATTTATCCTATATGGAGCAACATGGCATTTGCCTTGTTACTTGGCCATCTAATGTAAAATTATCATCACTCCAAACTCATATGAATCCTAAGAACATAATCTCATGCTCGTAACTGATTTTTTTATATAGCAAGAGTTCTTTTGAAACCTACGTATATTGCATAGTGCAAATGAAACGACAAATTCGACATGATATTTTCTTGCATCTACCTTCATATTTGCGTGGATCAATTTTTCTTTTGTCATATCAAACACTAGTAGAAAAATGACCTTATGTTCACCTCATTAGTACAGGTTCAATTACGAACCGGCACTAATGTGAAGGAAATATACTCTAGAGGAAATAATAAAGTTATTATTTATTTCCTTATTTCATGATAAATGTTTTTTATTCATGCTAGAATTGTATTAACCGGAAACTTAGTACATGTGTGAATACATAGACAAAACCTATAGTCCCTAGTATGCCTCTACTTGACTAGCTCGTTAATCAAAGATGGTTATGTTTCCTAACCATAGACATGTGTTGTCATTTGATGAACAGGATCACATCATTAGGAGGATGATGTCATGGACATGACCCATCCGTTAGCTTAGCATTATGATCGTGTTAGTTTCATTGCTATTGCTTTCTTCATGACTTGTACAAGTTCCTCAGACTATGATATTATGCAACTCCCGAATACCGGAGGAACACTTTGTGTGCTACCAAACGTCACAACATAAAAGGGTGATTATAAAGGTGCTCTACAGGTGTCTCCGAAGGTATTTGTTGGATTTGAATAGATCGAGATTAGGATTTGTCACTCCGTGTTTCGGAGAGTTATCTCCGGGCCCTCTCGGTAATACTTATCACTATAAGCCTTGCAAGCATTGTAAATATGAATCCTAAGCATTGTAAATGTTTTGTGACAATACTGGTGCAATTGCCTTGGCAAAGGAATCTAGATTTCACAAGAGAACAAAGCACATCAAGAGACGCTTCAATTCCATCCGTCATCAAGTGTCGCAAGGGTACATAGAGATTTGCAAGATACACACGGATCTGAATTTTGCAGACCCGTCGACTAAGCCTCTTCCATGAGCAAAACATGATCAGCACCAAAGCTCCATGGTTGTTATAATCATTAATTTATAATCTAGATTATTGACTCTAGTGCAAGTGGGAGACTGAAGGAAATATGCCCTAGAGGCAATAATAAAGTTATTGTTTATTTCCTTATTTCATGATAAATGTTATTATTCATGCTAGAATTGTATTAACCGGAAACTTAGTACATATGTGAATACATAGACAAAACCTTTATTCCCTAGTATGCCTCTACTTGACTAGCTTGGTAATCAAAGACATGCGTTGTCATTTGATGAACGAGATCACATCATCAGGAGAATGATGTGATGGACATGACCCATCCGTTAGCTTAGCATTATGATCGTGTTAGTTTCATTGCTACTGCTTTCTTCATGACTTATACAAGTTCCTCAGACTATGAAATTATGCAACTCCCGAATACCGGAGGAACACTTTGTGTGCTACCAAACGTCACAACGTAAAAGGGTGATTATAAAGGTGATCTACAGATGTCTCCAAAGGTGTTTGTTGGGTTGGCATAGATCGAGATTAGGATTTGTCACTCCATGTTTCGGAGCGGTACCTTTGGGCCCTCTTGGTAATACTCATCACTATAAGCCTTGCAAGCATTGTAACAAATGAGTTAGTTGCGGGATGATGTATTTCGGAACGAGTAAAGATATTTGCCGGTAATGAGATTGAACTAGGTATTGAGATACCAACGATGGAATCTCGGGCAAGTAACATACCGATGACAAAGGGAACAACGTATGTTGTTATGCGGTTTAACCGATAACGATCTTTCGTAGAATATGTAGGAACCAATATGAGCATCCAGGTTCCGCTATTGGTTATTGACTGGAGACGTGTATCGGTCATGTCTATATACACTACAAAAAAAAGACACATCCGTGACATTTTGGCCGAACGAATTTTTTTCTGTCATACATATGACACTTCTATGACGATAATTAGGACAAAACCCGGTATCATCATAGATGTGGTGGGCTCCTAGTTCTATGACAAAAAAATCATAACAGAAAATCGGATTTTCGTCCTGGGCGGGCCGGAGACGCAGCTGCATGACATTCTTTGGGCCGTCCATGACGGAAAAAACCATGGTGGAAGCGAGGGGGAGGAAAATTTCGGGGAGTTGCCGGTTACGGTGGGAGGTCGGGGGCTGAGCGATGCGCATTTCTCTCGTACACGTACGTGCATGTGTGTGAGGCGTTAGCTCTAACTGAAGCCGAGCGAGGTGTTGGGCTCTAACTGAACCCGAAAGATTGCACTGCAGGCTACACGTTACTGTACCCGAGCGATCGATCGATGGCTTTTAACTGAACCCGATGGAGCGATTCCTTTGCTACTGCTGCTAACTAAAGCGGTGGCGTTGCCTCTGGATGAACAGGACCCTGTGGTGTGGAGGGCTGGATGAACAGTAGACGATGGATGGGTGGCCGTGGAGGGGTGGTTGAACAGGACCCCGTGGTGTGGAGGGTTGGATGAACAGTAGACGATGGAGGGGTGCCCGTGGAGGGGTGGTTGAACAGTAGCCGGTGGAGTAGCGCGGTGGAGGCTGGATGAACAGGAGCCCGTGGAGGCTGGAGGAGGTCGACGGTAGCCCGTGGAGGCTGGAGGAGGTCGACGGTGGAGATGAACAGTATCCCGTGGAGTCCCGTTTTGTGGTACGCCACACCCCTCCCGATGAACAGGACCCCCGTTTCGACCGTAGGAGGTCCGTTTCATCCGTTTTGCGGTATGCCACACCCTCCCTATCAACAGGACCCCGTTTCGACCGTAGGAGGTCCGTTTCATCCGTTTTGCGGTACGCCACACCCCTCCCGATCAACAGGACCCCCGTTTCGACCGTAGGAGGTCCGTTTCCTCCGTTTTGCGGTACGCCACACCCCTCCCGATCAACAGGACCCCATTTTGACCGTAGGAGGTCCGTTTCCTCCGTTTTGTGGTACGCCACACCCCTCCCGATCAATAGGACCCCGTTCCGAACGTGGTTGGTGAAACACAAGGCCGTTTCCTCCGTTCTGCGGTACGCCAGGCCTTGTTTCCATCGCCTGTTCCATCCAAGCCCTCCCGATGAACACGACCACGCATTCCGTTCCGACCCAGCCGGTTGGCTCCCCATGAACACGACGACGACGTTGTTTCTCCGTTCCGACCCAGCCATGTACGTATGCGCGAGTAGGCGTTCGAGACCCTGCCCGTATGTACGTACGTGGCCGTATTTTCGTTCTTGCACCCTCGCCGCTATACATATGTGTACATTCTACGTGCGCACCTTTGCTACGACATGTGCGCGCCTCTACATCGACCAGTATGTACGTACACGTTCGCGACCACAATGACAACACTACGTATGCTTCGACCAGGTGGGTCCCGACTGTCAGGCACTTCCTTGCCTGCGAAGATGTAGCTGGTGGGTCCCAGCAGTCAGGGGGGCGAATCATTTTTTTTGCCGGACGCACTTCCTTGCGTGCGAAGATGTAGCTGGTGGGTCCCAGCAGTCAGGGGGGCGAATCGTTTTTTTTTTGCTCGGACGCACTTCCTTGCATG
The DNA here is from genome assembly GCA_021437245.1 of Aegilops speltoides. NCBI lineage: Eukaryota > Viridiplantae > Streptophyta > Magnoliopsida > Poales > Poaceae > Aegilops > Aegilops speltoides. The sequence continues at coordinate 586,367,539 of CM038147.1, forward strand.
CGAAGGTGTAGCTGGTGGGTCCCAGCAGTCAGGGGGAAAAGGTTTTTTCTTGAAATATGGTGGCCCATCCGGTGGGTCCCCGCTGTCAGGTGGAGGAATAATTATTTTGCGCGTAATAAGGAGGCACTTCCTTGCTATGGCCGTGGACCCAGCTGTCAGCCTCTCCACGTACAATCCACGTCCGATGAAAGCCGTTCCTTGACCACGTTGACCACGCCGCGCCGAGAGCACCAGGGCGATGGAGGACGGCGAGGACTAGGAAGGGGACGACGTGGAGCCGGGGAAGATGCGGTAGTGGATGCCCACGCGTAGAGGAGTACGGGGGTTCACTGGTTCGCTGCGGTGTGAGGCTGCCGTCGCTGCAGAATAACAGGGGGTGTGGGTGAGTAGGGGCGGTGAGGCCTCCGCCCCATCACAGCCGGCCACGGGAGGCAGGAGCACGAGGCACGACCGGCGCTGGTTTGGGTGGCTGGAGCAAGAAGACCAGAGGTTGAAGAAGCACTATGGCTGTTGGATGGACATCGTACGGTCACTGGAGCTAGAATCGTGCATATTGACTAAGTTGAAAAAGCCCTCCGTCCCCGTCAACTTAGTAGGCCCACAAGTCAGCCTGCCACTATACTGGGTCCCGGCTAACAGGGAGAGTATTCATTTTTTTCTGTGCGTAATAAGGAGGCACTTCCTTGCGTGCGAAGATATAGATGGTGGGTCCGAGCTGTCAGAACCGGCCGCGGGGAGGAGGGAGGAGGCAGTCCCGCCGGCGCTTGTTTGAGCGGCTGGAGCAGGAAGAGCAGAGATTGCAGAAGCACGACGGCCGTTGGATGGCCATCCAACGATCCTTTGCTTAAAGGTCAAACTTTATTTAGGAAAGCCTCAAATCTATGGAAAACAGCATACAACCCATCTGCCCTTATTTTTAATAATTTACAGCCTATTTGCTAATTCTTAAGGTGTTTTTCGAGCCCATATTCTTTTTGTTAGCATTATAGCCCATATCTTGTGGCCACGGTTAAAATTTATACTGAAATTTTGCATATTTTGGTCTTGGTCCGAACTGTTTTTAATCCCGAAATTTCGACTCACATTCAAACTGATTTTAAAAATAAATGTATATCAATATAAAATCCAACAAATTCTCACGCATAAAAATTAATGTAATTTAAAATCTCGAAATGGAAAAAAGATATTTGAAACTAATTGTCGGTTTGATGTGTTTTAAAAATGTACAGCCCATTTCTCATTACTGATGGGCCATTTTCTCGGCCAGCCGAATGAAAGCTCTCCTCGTCTTGAAAGATTTGCAGCCCAACAGGCCTAACAAAGCGACTTAGTTGGCAAATCACAAAAAAACTGGGCTGTGGCCATGGACCCCGCTATCAGCCTCTCAACGTATAGTACTCTTACGATGGAATGTCGTTGACCACATTGACCACGCCGCGCCAAGAGCACCAAGGCGGTGGACGACGGCGATGCCTAGGAAGGGGATGACATGGAGCTGGGGAAGATGCGGAAGTGGATGCCCACACGGAGAGGAGTACGAGGGTTCACCGGTTCGGTTGCGGTGTGAGGCTGCCGTCGCCGCAGGGCCTGGCTAGTGGTGGGAGTAGTAGGGGGCGATGAGGCCTCAACGGCGGCACAACCGACCACTGGGGGCAGGAGCAAGCGGTCTCCCCGACGCTGGTTTGGGCGGCTGGTGCAAGAAGAGCAGCGATTGAAGAAGCAACAGGACCATTCGATTCAAATCCAACGGTTACTGCTGCTAGAATCATTTGTTGACTAAGTTGACAAGCCTTGCGTACGCGTCAACGTAGTAGGCCCACAGGTCAGCCTCCCAACCGATGCGCCCCAGATGTCAGTGGGAGGAATCATTTTTTTCGCGTAATAAGGAGGCAGTTGATTGCGTTGGCCGGCGGAGGGAGTAGGGTGGGCGGGAAGCTCTGCGTCATCACGGCGGGCCACAAGAGGAGGGAGCAGCAGTCCCACCGGCGCTAGTTTAGGCGGTGAGCGGGAAGATCGAGATTGAAGAAGACGTCGGCCGTTGGATGGACATCCAACAGTCACTGCTGCTAGAATCATGTGTTCACTGACAAAGCCTTGCGTAAACAAGTCAACCTCGAAATCTGTGGCGTGTACAACCCATTTGCTATTATTTTTATAATTTTTACTCATTTTCTAATTCATATGGAATTTATTGCAGCCCGTTTTCCATTTTTAGAATTGCCGGCCATTTTCTGGTCAGTACCAGGTCAAAAAATTAACTAAATATGTGGGAAATTTTGAAAATTCAAATTTTTGCTGGGGAACGAAATATTCTTAATGCAAAAATTAATAGCCATACTAAAACAAATTTAAAAATAAATTAGTACTATGTCATGTTAAATCCAATGAAATACGTATAAGATATCAGTGAAGAACAAAACCAAAAAAACTAATATGCCATTTGCTATAATTTTTTTGGAATTTTCAACCCCTTTTGATATTACTTTTAACAGACATTGACCATACTCTTTGGCCAGGATGGAATGCATCCCTCCTCGTCTTGAAAGATTTGCAGCCCAGTAATTCGGAGAAAACAAATAGGCCTAGCTTGGGTATTCTTCAAAAAGAAATACTGGGCTACCTATTTTCCCAAAGAACTGGTGCATGAGCATTTAGCTTTATTTATTTATTTACTTATTTATGTTTAGGGGACCATGAGCATGTACCTGCACCGGATTCATGTGAGAGCCTCCCTTCTAGTTAATTATGGGCTTCTCTATTGGGCCTTCATCAGTGGGCTGCATGTTATCAACAAGTGGAAAATGTGTTCCGTACGAAAAATAGTATGAGCTACGTACGGTACGGGGCACTAAAGGATCGAACCATGCAACGACTTCCAAAACATTGTGTTTGTCGTTCTAACAACACATTTATTCAGAAAAACAATTAGTGGTCAATAACGGTGGATGACAAAAAATGTTTACAACAATGGGGTGTCTCTCCCACCCCCTCCCCGGCGATCTCCATCGTCCTCCGGCGATCTCCTCCACTAGCCACCAAATTATAGTTTCTCTCCACTAAATCTCTCCGGCGTCCTGAGATCTACACACTCATACTCATCTCCTATGGGTTCCAATGATGGATCCACCCTTGGCTTGGACTTCTCCAAGGGTTTGGTCTTTGCTGATAAGGTTTTTCAATCTACTGGTTTTTCTGTTCACCCTCTTGAGGATTCGGAGATCTTCACCATGGTTGTCTCCTTTGGGCGTCATGTTTTCCGTCTGACTGAGGATTCTATGGTGGCGGCCCTTGAAGCAGCCCTTGGAGATTCGACTATTGAGTTCATGGTTTTCTTGATCAAGATAAGGTATTTGGATTTCAAGTCTCTTGCAAGGCAGTAGCCATGATTATTCTAAGTCTTTGATCGTTTGCATGTGATCATTTCAAATGTTACTTTCATATTTGGGGTAACTGTGGCCCAAATTGGGGTCGTGAGTTCAAGATCTGGAAATTAGAATGTGATGCTGAATGGGTTCTTGTTAGCCCTTCCAAAAGACATGCTGCTCTGGGTTTGTTGGCCATGCACAAGAGACCTCCTAAGTCTTCTTTCAAATCTACTAATTCGGTTAGCAAGAAAGCTTCATTTGCAGTTTTTCAAAACTACTCATCTTGTCATGGTTATCGTTTTCCTGCCTCTGAAAATTGCATTCAAACTACTGAAGATGCTGGATATCCTATTCCACCGCATGAGAGGGTAGTCATTCGTCCCACTTTGCCGGCGAATCTCCGGTGGACATCGACGAGGCCGTCGATATCTTTTGGCACGGTGCAAGATCTGCTGTCCTCGGCTGATCGGGCGCCGTCATCTTCGGGCGGGAATCATGGTCCTTTGAATGTGGACGTACCTGGCCATGTTGGGTCATCCTCCGTGTGTGCCACGGGCCGGGAGGAGCGTTTGTGTCTTGGGCCGCTGGATAGGGCTGTGCAGGAGCACTCTCCTGGGCTTGCTAATATTCCTTCGTCGCAACAAGCAAGAAATGATTTTGATAATCTGATCTCTGGTATGGTTGAGGAAATTCACACGTGTCAGATTTGTTTGGCAAAGGGGCATTTTTCTTCTGCTTGCACATCAAAACTTAGGTGTCTCTCTTGCTACCGTGTCGGGTATGCTAAAAAAGATTGCAGCAAATTTGCTCGGATATTGGGTTGGGTTTGGCAACGAAAACCCGCTAACGTTGCAACTTCCGAGGTATCCAGCAAGAATATCTCTTTGACGTCGCATTTACCAATCTTGGACCTCCCTTGCACTTCCACATTTACTCCCTCGTCTTGTCCAATCAGCCCTGGACCCAAGACTCCCTCGTATCCGCCGTCTGCTACACCTCCTCCACCGCTCCACTCACCGTCGGCGTCGCCGGAGCGTGAGTGCTCTGCCCCCATGGCCAACTTCCATCTGGATCCTGTGCTTTATGTCCCGGCTGGCCTCCATATTGTTGACGGTGGTGAAGATCGGGTGCCGCACACCTTTGTGATGCCACATACCCCAATTGTACGCCGCCATGAAGAGTTTTTGCTTGCAGAGGTAATGCCGATCCCTCTGCTTGATCAGATAGGTGCTGCTAGGGAAGAGGTTGTGCAGTGGCTACATGCGCATGGTGTTCTTGTCAGGTCGGCGCAGCCCTGGATTCATTCTGTAGGTCTTTTTGAGCTTCGTGATGCTGATGTTCGCTTCCATTTGCTCCAACTGCCGCTGCAACCGCTGGGCAATGATCGGTTCGTTCGCTTCATGAAGCATGATGAGGGGGAGTCTTTTAGGGGCGCCCAAGGTTTCCGTCAAGGTTTAATAATGTTCTTGGGCATCCCTTTGGATCTTTACATCTTGGTGTATCAGGGCTCTTTGTGAACACGTTTGGCAAGTTTCACCACTGAATTAGTGATGATCCATACCTGGTTCGATCTCTAGTTTTTGCTTCTTTCCCCGAAGATGTCCTTGTGCCCCGTGATGTTGTCTTCATGGACTATGCGTCCTGTGGTGGCGCGCGGGTTTCTTGGACGGCTCCTCTGTATATCCTGGGGGCAAATTTTGCTGAACAGATGCCGCAGGATGAGGATTGGATGCCCATCAATGGCAATCCACATCCGGTGCCTGGGGTTCAATTCCCGGAACTGCCGCCCTTCATTCTTCCTCCGTATCCAGCCTTGGGATGGAATGACATCCCTCATCCTCCTCCAGAGCCTGCTGTGAATGTTGTGGAAGAAAATAACTGGGGTTGGAACGAGCCAGTGGACCAGCCTGTGCCGCAAGATCAGGAATCTATGGTGATGGATGTCTCTGCTCAGTGCAGCTCTGATGTTGTCCAGCAGGATCATGTCATACCTGTTATTTCTTCTGATGAGGAGCTGCCTGAAGTTGATAATTTTCCTTTGGCTGATGATGTTAATGATGTTAGAAACTGGGCTATTGTGCTCTACCAGCCTCCTATGATTGTGCCTGAAGTGGAATTTCCTGCTGCTGTTCCTTTCGGGCCTCCTTTGCCTCCTGAGATGGTGTGGAGAAGGTCTTTTGAGAATCTTCTGCAGGCTCCTGTTGTTTACTATGTTCCTAAACCTGTTGCTTTGCTACCTTTTGAGCATGTGGTCTTATCTAAGAGGAGCTGGGACTTGGCCTTCGGTGAAGTTGATTTGCCTATGCTAACTTGGAAGGAGCAAGCGCCAGTTAGTCCAGTGGCTAGGGCTTTGTTCCCTGAAGATGTCGCTGACATTCAGCCTGCTGCAGCACCCCAGAAAGCTAGGAGGCCTCGCAAGACGTTGGCGCCCACTCCCATTGTTGAAACTTCTGTTCGAAGATGCACCAGAAGCTCGGCCCAACGTGATGGTTTCAAGCCCACCTTCCAGGAGCTTTCTCCGCAGCCCAAAACGGAGGAAGCCCAGAGCAAAGCCCTTTACTGCTGAGATGCCTGATGACCCAGCCCAAGAGGAGATTCCACCAGCTACACCTGTTGCTCGTCTGCAAGAAATTGGCAGGGAACTGGAGATTGATGCTCAACTCCTATCTTTGGATGCTCTTATGGCGAATCCACCTCATGCTGCTGCCACTAATGCAAATGACTAGTGTTTTCCTTTGGTATTGGGTCTGGCAAGCTTCTAAATTTGCCCTGTTGCTGTTATTTTATTGGCCACCTTATTATGCAAACTTTATTGTAATGTTGCTGGGTCAGACTGTTATGCGCTATTTTGTTCATATGGCATTGTGTGCTGTATGATTTTGGACCTTATCAATGGTTGTTTTAATGAGTAATCTCTGTAGAAACTGGAATGTATTGTGCTGGAATGTTAGAGGTTTAAATTCAGAAGCTAGGCAGAGAGCAGTTAGGCAAAAAATCGATGAAAGTCAGTGTGCTGTTGCCTGTTTACAGGAAACCAAATGTTCTTCTTTTGACTCTAGGTCAATTAAGAGTTTCTTTCCCAAGAGATTTGACAGCTTTACTTGCTCTCCTGCAATGGGAGCCTCTGGGGGAATTATTGTGGTCTGGAATTCCTCTGTTTTTATTGGATCTTTAATCGAAATTCAGCAGTTTGTTGTAGTTGTTGAGTTTGTGTCCAGACAAAACAATGAAAAATGGACTTTGGTGGCTGTATATGGTCCTTGTCAGGGTGAAGCTAGAGACACTTTTGTCTCTTGGCTTTACAACCTCAATATTCCTGTTGATGAGAATTGACTGCTTTTAGGGGATTTTAATTTCATTAGGTCCATAGATAGCAGGAATTTACCTGGAGGGGACCTGAATGATATGTTCATCTTCAATGAGATTATTGGGCATTTGGGACTCCTGGAGTTGCCCATCAAGGGAAGAGCCTTCACTTGGTCTAATATGCAAGATAGCCCACTCCTGGAGCAACTAGACTGGTTTTTTACATCAGTAGACTGGATAACTGTATGTCCTATGACTGAAGTGCTCCCCCTGGCTAGGACTGCTTCTGACCATGTCCCCTGTGTTGTCAGAATCAAAACATCTATTCCTAAGTCAAACCTTTTTAGGTTTGAAAACTATTGGTTGGAATTGGAAGGTTTCATGGATTGTGTTACTAAGTCTTGGAATATCCCTTCTAGGAAGGGGCACATAACTGCTAAAGTTGCTCATAAGTTCAAGTATCTTAGAATGTGCCTTAAAAGGTGGCAAATGAATGTCTCAAAGTTGAAGCTCCTCATTAATAAATGCAATCATGTTATTTTGCTGCTGGATGACTTGGAAGAGTGGAGCCCCCTATTTATTCAGGATTTTAATTTCAGGAAAACTGTCAAAGCGCACCTGGAGAAATTGCTTCATTTGTAGTTCCTTTACTGGAAGAAGAGGTGTACTGTAAGATATATTAAGGTGGGAGGGGAAAATACAAAGTTTTTCCATGCCATGGCCACTGAAAGGCACAGAAGGAATCCTATTGCTAGCCTCAAATTACCTGATGGTACTGTAGTCAATGATCATGCTCAAATGGAGGGAATCATCTGGAATTGTTTTAAAAACAGAATGGGCACATCAAGAGGCATTGTCATGGGCTTTGACCTATCTGCTCTCATCAACCCTATGGCTGGCCTTGAAATTCTCACCAAGCCTTTTGAAAAAGAGGAAATGGACAAGGTGGTTCAGCACATGCCTATTGATAAAGCTCCAGGCCCTGATGGTTTCAATGGCCTTTTCTTCAAAAAGTGCTGGCATCTAATTTCCAAGGACTTTTATGAGCCAGGAATTCTATGAGGGTACTGCTATCCTAGATAACATTAATGATTCTTACATTACTCTTGTCCCTAAAAAGCTTTCTCCTGAAGAGGTTGGAGATTATAGGCCTATCTCCCTTACTAGTATGGGCCTGGAATTTCTCTCTAAAATGACAGCAAATAGGTTTCAAGAGTTAATTTTACAGTGCATCCACAAGAATCAATATGGTTTTATTAAGAGCAGAACAATTCAGGATTGTATTGGCTGGACTTTTGAATATTTGCACTAGTGCCATCAATCTAAAAGGCCAATTGTAATCCTTAAGTTGGACTTTGAAAAGGCTTTTGACTCTTTGGAACATGAAGCTCTTTTTCAGATTCTGAGGCACAAAGGATTTAATGAGAAATGGATTCTCTAGATGAAGCAGCTGCTAGGCACTAGTACTTCTTCAGTTCTTCTTAATGGAGTTCCTGGCAGAAAATTTATTTGTAAAAAAGGAGTCAGGCAGGGCGATCCTGTTTCTCCTTTACTCTTTGTTATTGCTGCTGACCTTCTGCAATCTGCCATCAATGACATGTTCAGAAGAGGAATCCTTCATCTGCCTATCCCTTGTCATGACCAGGATTACCCTATGATCCAGTATGCTGATGATACTCTAATCATCTTACCTGCTGACAGGATTCAGATATTGGCTTTCAAATATATGCTCCAAGTGTTTGCCCAGTCCGCTAGCCTGGATGTCAACTATCACAAATCTTTCCTCATCCCCATAAATGTGGATCCTATTATGATGAATGATCTTGCTGTTGCTTTTGGTTGCCAGAGAGGAAAGATGCCTTTCACCTATCTTGGCCTGCTAGTGGGAACCACAAGGCCCAAAATGGTGGATTTTATGCCTCTGGTGGACTGCGTGGAAAGGAGAATGACTGCTAGTTCTTATTTTCCTAATCAAGGGGAGAGGCTTCAATTCCTGAACTCTGCACTATCTTCAATGCCAATCTTCTTCATGTGCAGCTTGGCTGTTCCAGCTAGTATCCTCAAGCAGTTGGAGAGAATTCAGAGGCAGTGCTTGTGGAGAAAGAATAGAGATGAACCCGCCCCTCGCTTGCAGCTTGGGAGCTTATTTGTAGGCAAAAAAACAGGGGGGGGTCTTGGTATTCTAAATCTGGGGGTACAAATGTTGCTTTGCTACTCAAACATGCTAGTAATTTCCTGAATAAAAAAGATATTCCATGGGTCTCTCTCAATTGGAATTCTTACTACCATGAAAGAGTGCCTCAAGGAACATCTGCATGTGGGTCTTTCTGGTGGAAGGATATTTGCAAGGTTATGATCAGTTTCAGAGAGCTCTCTTGGGTTTTGGTTAATGATGGTGATACTGCTCTGTTCTGGTCAGATAGCTGGAATATTGGTGATGAGGTCTCTCCTCTCCAATCAAGATTTCCTAGGCTATTTTCTTATGTTAAAGACCCATGGATTACAGTCAAGGAATTCGTCAGTTCTCAAGATATTGTTCAGCATTTTCATCTCCCCCTATCTGCACAGGCTTTTGAGAGTTGGGCTTGATTCAATCTATGATGGGTTCTCATAGCAGAGTATCTGGCTCTAAGGATGAGTGGTTTTGGCAGAATTCTTCCAAGCAGTTTAGACCCAAGATGTTTTACTCCCACACATTTCTGTCTAAAGCCTTTAACCCTCTGCTATCTTGGATTTGGAAATCTTCCTGTACTCTCAAGATTAAAGTTTTTGCTTGGATGCTTATCATGTACAGGCTGAATACTAAATATATGGTAGAACGAAGGCATTGACACATGGAGGATGGAGTGCAATGCAGGCTATGCCCCCTGCAGGTTCGAGAAACCAGGGATCATCTCTTCTTCAACTGCAATTTCAGTGTTCGTGTCTGGAATGATCTACAAATTGATTGGCCTGCTGGGCACTCTATGTCTGATGTGGTTATTCAGGCTAGGAATGATTTTCACAAGCCATTTTTTTCTAAAGTGGTGTTCACTGCATGTTGGAACATATGGATCATTCGAAATGCCAAGGTTTTCAGAAATGAGAGGGCTAGTTTCTATAAATGGCGTGCTGCCTTTAGACATGATATCTCCGTGTTGCAATACAGGATTAAGTCTGCCTACAAGGATGACCTTCTCAAGTGGATCTCCTTCCTTCCCCATTAAGGCTTAGTGTAGTAAGGCTTATCTACCTCCCTTCCCTCCTTTTAGTTTAGTCTCTCTCTGTAGGTTACCTCTTGTAATCACCCTTTGTATCTTGTTACTTGGTTTTAATAAAGGTTCTGATTTGCTGTGGGGTTTTTTGACCCACTGTTCCCAGTAAAAAAACACATTTATTCAACCAACAGACGAAATATACTACTGATTGTACATTGAAAACAGCAGCAGCAACAACCAGGGCTGGGGGTGCAACAGAAGCAGCAAGCAGGCCAGAAGAGTGAAGACACAGCTCTCTCTTCCAAACCAAATATCAGCCATCATTACAAAAGGGCTAACAAAAAATAACAAGTGTATGCATCAAACTAAATAAAGATCCTACTACACCAAGTGTACGCATCTAACTAACTGGCTCAGTTAGATGTTACTATTTATTAAGCTGTGGAGATTGGCTGACGGCTTGAACCAGATGGGTGCTTGACGGGGGAAACTCCAGCCAGAAGGTCGAAGTCTGATACTTGCGACCCTCTCTCCTACTTTGGGCTGCAGAGCGTGGCGGCACATATTAGGGTATGGTGCATGCAGAGATGCATGGTACGCTGTGTACACACAGTTTTGCCTGATGAACGAAACCGCGTTGCCATCATGATCCTTGCTGTAGGTTATCTCCTGGTTAATCAGATAATTCAGTCCGACAAACAGAGAGCATGTACCAAGGCTACTTACCAGCCTCCAGTTAAAAATTCGTGAAGGCCCAGAGAAGCTGGGATCCTGCTCGAAGACCTTGCAGTGACTGTGATTGTATTCCGCAAAAGAACACGTCCAGTACGTGCGAACGATCATCAATCTTTCACCGTTGTCTGATCGAGCCAGGAACCACCTGCAACTGCCATGCCACTTTTCTTTGAAAGGTTCTGGGATTAGGAAGGGTAGGGACACCAAGTGGCCTACAACATCATATCAAGTTGGAGTCAAATAAAAAAGGGCTTTTGATTTAGTCAATCTTAAGAACAACATGTTATGAACATGAATATTTTTTCAGTAAATGTTGACAGTAATATAAGCAAGCCATCATGATATCATAGGAAAGTAACATACTGCTGTAACAGCCGTTTGTAGCGATGACTGGAGTAGGCCAGCAATACGTCCAGCCATAGAAGAGTCGACAGCGTAAATGAAGCCCTTGTGTTCAATGACATCAGATAACCATGGAGGATGTATGATCCTGCGATGGACGTGCATATTTATCAACTTACTGTAGTGACCTGTTAGATTGGCGAGACCGCGGTTGAAGAACGCAATTAGCCTGAAATCTTTATAATCACAGATCTTGTGGGCACTTGGCAGATTGCAACCTTGAGCAAATCAAAGATGGTATCATGTTGGCTACTGTAAGATTCCGAGTATTCTGGGCCGCGGTGCCAAAGCAGTGCAGTGTTAATCGAAGGAAGGGGGATCAATCGCCGGGTGTAGACCTCCACAAGCATCCAGCTGCCGCGACCGTCGACGAGCACCATCCAAGACGTGTTCATGCCGACCCAGTACATACCGTTAATGTTGCTGAGGCTGGCGGGGATCGGATCAGAGTTAAGGGGGTTGATGCTTGCCACCCTACGATCGTTATGCTGCGTGACACGCCGTTTCTGAAGATCAGGCGGCATCAGCAAGCAATGAGCTGGCTTAAAAAGCTCCGGCTTGAGGGCTTTGAGTAAATGGTACAGCCCCGACGAGCACGCGGCGAGCGGCATGGTACTGAGATTGTCCACAGGCGAAACAATGAGCTTGATTACCTCTGTGGGGAGCGAATTCCAGCCACTCTTTCGGCGGACGCTGCTCGGTTCTGCCATTGTTAGTGCTTGGGTTTCGAACGAGGGGGGAGGCACCTTAGCGGGGATGGAAGCTTGGACGAGATTATGTGCGGACAAAGATGGAGAAGCGAAGATGTGCTGTGGGAAGTGGACAGGTGATGATGACTACATCACGCCGCTTGACTTACGAGACACATACCAGAAGCATAGGGTCATATCGATGCCAGACAACTTGCTTGAGTGATCATAGTACTGGTACTCCCTACAGTACCAACTACAGTACTATGGCCTAGGTTGCTAGAGTAGAGTAGTAGAGTAGGACTGTGCTCTACTACTAGCACCGGAGGAGTAGTATATTCTAATCTAAAATAGTTACAAACTTCAATGCCCGATCGTGGAACGACTACAAACCATGCTCAAAGACCGTGTCTATGTGGTTTTTGGACTTATATGCAAAAAATAGCAAGATGACTGTGCATTGCACGGCACACCATCATCACCAACTCGGTTTTTTCTCTACTCCTACTCCTATAAAAGACTCAGTTGGTGATGATGGAGGCGAGGAGGCGTGTTCAGCCGGGCATGCAGCGGGCAGCGTAGCACTATTCAATTTGTTATAAAAAAGAAGAGTAGTAGAGATAGAGACATAGGGAGGAGCACGAGGTTGTGGGAGACAAGGATCAACGAGGCAAGTCCTTATCTGTAAATGTGGAGAGGTGCGGTATCTTTTGTAAAATTTTCATAGTTGGCTTTCTATCCGTCAGATATAGATCGGACGGTCTATATTACAAGATGGCTGGCATACCATCATCACCAACTCGGTTTTCTATAAAAGTAGATACATATAGATATAGATCGATAGAGACTAGGGACTACTAGTAAGGACACCATCTCTCGCCGTGTGCTACTCCTGCGCTCCATTCGTGACATAGAACGCCCCTATAGCCACTCCCCTGCTGCGCTCCATTCGGCGGGCGCTGTTGAAATCTGGGGAGCGCACTCTCGCGACTGCTGGCATCCACGACTTCATAGACGATGACTTCTTCCCCGACCTCGGCAACCTCTTCCTCAACGACATGGGCGACAACCTCAACGCCAACGGTGCTGCTCCCGTTGCACCGTATGTGTTTCTATCCTTCCTGTTCGAAATCGTGGTAGAATTCATGTTTCTACTCTGTATCCTACTACTATGCTAGTCCACATTATTAGGTTCATCTCTGTTATAGCCGTCATGATTTATTTTGTGCTTATTCGGATTAAATCTCGTAGTAACTTGCTCATATATTCAACTGGCGCAACGTCCCCTACAGCCACTCCCGTTTCATGGATGGCCTGGTCGATGCCTCCAAGGAGCCCTTCGTCCACTGCTATGAGTGCCCGATGCCGTTTTGTGGCTCGCCGGCGGACATGGTGCATCACCTCACGGATGCGTGCAGCGGTCACTGCTGGCCCTTGGAGGTGCCAACTCAACAAATGGAGGTGAAAACTCAACAAATGGAGGCGACAGCACAATGTGACTTTAGTTTTGTGGTATTTTTTAGTACTAGATTTCGAGACAGGTTGTACCTCGCAATGCGGTGATCCGCATCAATTCTATGTAATCGATGGTGTTTGTTGGGATATGATAAATTGTCACTCTATGATGAGATTTTTCATTGAAATAAAGTGAATCTTTTGTGCTTTCTTTTCTATATAATTAAATATCTTTGCATGCTCTTTGATCTATCTATTTTCTTTGGTCAAGTTTGATGTGTTTTTATTTAGCGGGAGTGGTGCTTTGTAGTGGGTTCAATCATGCGGTGCTTTAACCTGGTGACAATAGGGGCCATGACAATTATTGTATTGTTGCCACTAAGGATAAAACGATGGGGTTTTGTCATATTGATTGACTTCTTCCTGTCTACATTGTCATCTTGCTATAGCGATACTCTGTTTCTTGCAAACTTAATACCTTGAGATGCATGTTAGATAGCGGTTTTGCGGTAGAGTATTAGTAGTAGGTGTACTTGGATTAACGGTCTACTTATCACAGACGTAATGCCTATATAAGGTTATGCCATTAAATAAAACTAGCGGTGTGACACGCACATTTGCGTGGCTAGATTTCATACATATTTTTACATATGGTAATTCTTTCGATAAAATAATTGGTCCAATGGTGCATAGATAGCCTGTATCTGAACGAAGATCTTCTTGTCGATTGTCCTTGTCGGTGAAAATAATGCGACACTACTTTTTATTGATATAATATAAGGTCCATTTGCTTCTACGCTCTAGAGCATTGTCATATATTGTTTGGTCATTGCATTAGAGGTGGATTTATTTGTATAAAAATGTAATATGGCCCAAACGTTTTATACCATGTCCTCACTCATTGTTAGAAACATTTTCTACTGTGTCATCGCACATTGTTTTATCTTATCCTATCTATGTTTCCTTTGATTTACTTCCATGGTTTTAACACAACTAAGTGTCTTTACATGATTTATATGACTATTGTTGAATCTTTTTGCTGATATCTTTCTCTCTATTGCTCAAACTATAGATTGTTTTCATCACACACATGTGGTTTTTCCTATTTCACCTGGCCTTCTATGGATATTTAATCTTATGACATAGATTCAAGCAACAACATTAGGTACTCATATATGTTATAGTATGTTTTTGGGGTATGTCGTAGTTTTAGGATCTTTTAGGATCTCACCTGCACACTACAGAAAAAAACTATAATTAAAAATATACATTCATTAATAGTTTTGTAAAAGCACCCACCTTTCACTCACTCCTCTAAATAGCCTTATTCCCTCTTATTGCACCCATATTGTTTTCAATGAATTTTAAATTTGAGCACAAGTAAAATGATATTGCATACTTGACATGATTATTATTTAAATATTATTGTTGGACATAAAATAGTTTTCATCTTCGGTCATAAAATAGTAGTGATTTCTTTGTCGGAGCAATCATAGACGTACCGCACTCTAATCGATCCATTATCTTCGTAGCACCGAGCATGCATGTCTTGCATGTAATTTGGAATCTGGACAATTACTTTTATTTTACTTGTATGTACCATTTGACTGGCGGTCTTGATATGACCACAAATTGAAGAATTGACTTCCATGTTTCAACTGATCTAATCATTAAGTAATCATATTTTATTGTACATTTAGGTTTCGGGTTTTGTTTGAATTTCCACATTTTCTGAAGTCCAGCAATTCTAAAACTTCGAAGCATGCTATGGAAATATATTTTTATTTCGTTTTTCATATTTATAGTAGAGTTAGAAATTTTGTGTAGATACTAAAAAGTAATTCTACCAATAATTATGTGATGAGCCTGGGCTCATCTACTTTCTCATCAACCATTCGTAATAATAGTAAAAAAATCTGACTTTCTCCATCGAAGATGCTAGAGTGTGCTAGGAGCATACAAATTCTTATGGTGAAATGACATTAGAATAGCTATAGAGAAATAATAAAACAACATCAAGTCTCCAAACTGTCTTTTTGAGCTCTTTTCCCCTAGAGATTCTCGAATGTTATTTGTCGAAGAAATTTTGATTCTCCTAGAACTCCTGAGCACATTTTCCTAGTTTACTATTTATACTGAGTGCAATGTTGTTGTCCTTGTAATTGTATGCATGGTGATATAGTTGTTTAATTGAAGTCGAACATATGCTAACTAAATTTGTATTCTGGAAAAGGATGTACAAAGCAAAGTAACAATTCTCTTTTACACCGGCAGTGATGGCATCACATGCAGGGCAACTCCTATCCGTTCATGTATAGCCTTGAGCAGCTCTAGATTACCGCTCAGTTATGCCTAATGGATTTAATTTAGAACCTTCCACTGAATTAATCGATTAGAGTATTTATCCTATATGGAGCAACATGGCATTTGCCTTGTTACTTGGCCATCTAATGTAAAATTATCATCACTCCAAACTCATATGAATCCTAAGAACATAATCTCATGCTCGTAACTGATTTTTTTATCTAGCAAGAGTTCTTTTGAAACCTATGTATATTTCATAGTGCAAATGAAATGACAAATTCGACATGATATTTTCTTGCATCTACCTTCATATTTGCGTGGATCAATTTTTCTTTTGTCATATCAAACACTAGTAGAAAAATGACCTTATGTTCACCTCATTAGTACAGGTTCAATTACGAACCGGACCTATGTGAAGGAAATATGCTCTAGAGGAAATAATAAAGTTATTATTTATTTCCTTATTTCATGATAAATGTTTTTTATTCATGCTAGAATTGTATTAACCGGAAACTTAGTACATGTGTGAATACATAGACAAAACCTATAGTCCCTAGTATGCCTCTACTTGACCAACTCGTTAATCAAAGATGGTTATGTTTCCTAATCATAGACATGTGTTGTCATTTGATGAACAGGATCACATCATTAGCAGGATGTTGTCATGGACATGACCCATCCGTTAGCTTAGCATTATGATCGTGTTAGTTTCATTGCTATTGCTTTCTTCATGACTTATACAAGTTCCTCGGACTATGATATTATGCAACTCCCGAATACCGGAGGAACACTTTGTGTGCTACCAAACGCCACAACATAAAAGGGTGATTATAAATGTGCTCTACAGGTGTCTCCGAAGGTATTTGTTGGATTTGAATAGATCGAGATTAGGATTTGTCACTCCCTGTTTCGGAGAGGTATCTCCGGGCCCTCTCGGTAATACTCATCACTATAAGCCTTGCAAGCATTGTAAATATGAATCCTAAGCATTGTAAATATTTTGTGACAATCTTGGTGCAATTGCCTTGGCAAAGGAATTTTATGCTGTAATAAGGAGGCAGGCACTTTGTCTGGCGGGTGGACCCACCGTCAGCCTCTCCACGATAGTCCACGTCCGGATGAAAGCCGCTCTTGACCACGCTGACCACGCCACGCCGAGAGCACTGTGGCGATGGAGGACGGCGAGGACTAGGAAGGGGACGACGTGGAGCCGGGAAGATGCGGTAGTGGATGCCCACGCAGAGAGGAGTACGAGGTTCACTAGTTCGCAAGGTGTGAGGCCGCGCCGCTGCGTAACAGGGGGTGGGTGAGTAGAGGATGGCCCGGCCAGCGGGGAGTAGTAGGGCGGTGAGGCCTCCGCCCCATCACACGGCCACGGAGGCAGGAGCACGAGGCACGCACGGTGCTGGTTGCGGGCCGAGCAAGAAGACCAGAGGTTGAAGAAGCACTATGGCTGTTGGATGGACATCGACGGTCACCGAGCTAGAATCGTGCATATTGACTAAGTTGAAAAGCCCTCCGTCCCCGCCAACTTAGTAGGCCCACAAGTCAGCCTGCCACTATCCCGGTCCCGCTAATGTGGAGAGTATTCATTTTTTGTGCGTAATAAGGAGGCACTTCCTTGTGTGCGAAGATATAGTGGTGGGTCCCACCGTCGAGCTGGCCGCTGGGAGGAGGAGGAGGCAGTCCCGGGCGCTTGTTTGAGCGCCGAGAAGGAAGAGGAGATTGAAGAAGACGACGGCCGTTGGATGGCCATCCAACAATACCGCTAGGGTCAACCTTTATTTAGGAAAGCCTCAAATCTATGGAAAACAGCATACAACCCATCTGCCCTTATTTTTAATAATTTACAGCCTATTTGCTAATTTTAAGGTGTTTTTCGAGCCCATATTTTTTTGTTAGCATTATAGCCCATATCTGGGCCACGGTAAAAATTTATACTTAAATTTTGCATATTTTGTGCGGTCCAACTGTTTTTAATCCCAAAATTTCGACTACATTCAAACTGATTTTAAAATAAATGTATATCAATATAAAGCAGCTGCATGACATTCTTTGGGCCGTCCATGATGGAAAAACCATGGTAGAAGCGAGGGAGGAAAATTTCGGGAGTTGCGGTTACGGTGGGAGGTCGGGCCCGAGCGAGCGCATTTCTCTCAGACACGACGGCGCATGTGTGCGAGGCATTAGCTCTAACTGAAGCCGAGCGAGGCGTTGGGCTCTAATCGAACCCGAAGCGATTGACCGCAGTTACCCGAGCGATCGATCGATGGCTGTTAACTGAACCCGATGGAGCGATTCCTTTGCTACTGCTGCTAACTGAAGCTGATCGATTGGTTGAACAGTGAGCGTTGCGCGTGGGGGGGTTGGATGAACAGCGAGCGATGGTGTTGCCTCTGGATGAACAGGACCCCGTGGTGTGGAGGGCTGGATGAACAGTAGATGATGGAGAGGTGGTTGAATAGGACCCCGTGGTGTGGAGGGTTGGATGAACAGTAGACGGTGGAGGGGTGGTTGAACAGGAGCCGGTGGAGTAGCGCGCGGTGGAGGCTGGATGAACAGGAGCCCGTGGAGGCTGGAGGAGGTCGACGGTAGCCCGTGGAGGCTGGAGGAGGTCGACGGTGGAGATGAACAGTATCCCGTGGAGTCCCGTTTTTGGTACGCCACACCCCTCCCGATGAACAGACCCCTGTTTGACCATAGGAGGTCCGTTTCGTCCGCTTTTGCGATACGCCACACCCTCCCGATCAACAGACCCCTGTTTGACCGTAGGAGGTCCGTTTCGTCCGCTTTTGTAGTACGCCACACCCTTCCGATCAACAGGACCCCCGGTTTGACCGTAGGAGGTCCGTTTCCTCCGTTTTGCGGTACGCCACACCCCGCCCGATCAACAGGACCCCCATTTCGACCGTAGGAGGTCCGTTTCCTCCGTTTTGTGGTACGCCACACCCCTCCCGATCAATAGGACCCCGTTCCAAACGTGGTTGGTCAAACACAAGGCCGTTTTCTCCGTTCTGCGGTACACCAGGCCTCGTTTCCATCGCCTGTTCCATCCAAGCCCTCCCGATGAACACGACCACGCATTCCATTCCGACCCAGCCGGTTGGCTCCCCATGAATACGACGACGACGCTGTTTCTTGGTTCCGACCCAGCCATGTACGTATGCGCGAGTAGGTGTTCGAGACCCTGCCCGTATGTATGTGACGCGGGTCAGTATTGTCTTTCTTGCACCTCGCCGTGTATGCGATGTGTACATTCTACGCGGCGCCTCTCATGGGTAACGAGTAATTTCAAAATTTCCTACGCACACGCCGGATCATGGTGATGATACAGCAACGAGGGGAGAGTGTTGTCTACATACCCTTGTAGACCGAAGCGAAGCGCTGACGCAACGTAGAGGAAGTAGTCGACGTCCTCCCGGTCCGACCGATCCAAGCAACGCATTCGCACCTCCGAGTTCTTGACACGCAGACAGCTCGATGACGCACCTCGGATCTCCAATCCAAGAGAGGCTTCGAGGGGAGTTCCACAAGACGACGGGCAGGACGATCTTGATGTTCTCTGCCGCAGGCTTCGCCTAAGCACCGCTACAATATGATCGAGGTGTAATATCGTGGAGGGGGGCACCGACACGGCTAAGGAACGATCCGTAGATCAACTTGTGTGTTCTAGGGTGCCCCTACCCCGTGATATAAAGGAGGGAGGGAGGAGGTGGCCGGCCCCAAGGGGGCGCTGATGGGGAGGGAAACCTACTCCAAGTAGGTTTCCCCCCTTTTTCCTTATCTTATTTGGAGGGGGAAGGAAAGAGTACTAGTATTAGGAAGTAGTACTAGTAGTAGTATTAGGAAGAGGGGGAAGGAGAAAGGAAAGGGGGGGCCGGCCCCCCTCCACAATTCGGATTGGGCTTGGGGGGGCGCGACCCCTCCCTTGCTCCTTCTCCCTTCCTCCTACATGGTCCCAATAAGGCCCATATACCTCCCGGGGAATTCCGGTAACCTCCCGGAGCTCCAAAACTTCTCCGGAACCTTTCCGGTGTCCAAATATATCCGTCCAATATATCAATCTTTATGTCTCGACCATTTCGAGACTCCTCGTCATGTCCGTGATCATATCCGGACTCAACAAACTTCGTACATCAAAATACATAAACTCATAATATAATTGTCATCAAAACCTTAAGCGTGCGGACCCTACGGTTCGAGAACAATGTAGACATGATGAGACACATCTTCGGTCAATAACCAATAGCGGGACCTGGATGCCCATATTGGTTCCTACATATTCTACGAAGATCTTTATCGGTCAAACCGCATAACAACATACGTTGTTCCTTTGTCATCGGTATGTTACTTGTCCGAGATTCGATCGTCGGTATCCAATACCTAGTTCAATCTCGTTACCGACAAGTCTCTTTACTCGTTATGTAATACTTCATCTTATAACCAACTCATTAGTTACATGCTTGCAAGGCTTAGGTGATGAGCATTACTGAGAGGGCCCAGAGATACCTCTCCGACAATCGGAGTGACAAAACCTAATCTCAATTATGCTAACTCAACATGTACCTTCGAGACACCTGTAGTACTCCTTTATAATCACCCGTTACGTTGTGACGCTTGGTAGTACCCAAAGTGTTCCTCCGTAAACGGAGTTACACAATTCTCATAGTTCTGTGAACATGTATAAGTCATGAAGGAAGCAATAGCAGAATACTAAACGATCAAGTGCTAAGCTAACGGGATGGGTCATGTCAATCACCTCATTCTCCTAATGATGTGATCCCATTAATCAAATGACAACACATGTCAATGGTTAGGAAACATAACCATCTTTGATTAATGAGCTAGTCAAGTAGAGGCATACTAGTGACTATATGTTTGTCTATGTATTCACACATGTATCATGTTTCCGTTAATACAATTCTAGCATGAATAATAAACATTTATCATGATATGAGGAAATAAATAATAACTTTATTATTGCCTCTAGGGCATATTTCCTTCAGTCTCCCACTTGCACTAGAGTCAATAATCTAGATTACATAGTAATGATTCTAACACCCATGGAGTCTTGGTGCTGATCATGTTTTGCTCGTGAGAGAGGCTTAGTCAACGGGTCTGCAACATTCAGATCCGTATGTATCTTGCAAATCTCTATGTCTCCCACTTGGACTTGGTCCCGAATGGAATTGAAGCGTCTCTTGATGTGCTTGGTCCTCTTGTGAAATCTGGATTCCTTTGCCAAGGCAATAGCGCCAGTATTGTCACAGAAGATTTTCATTGGTCCCGATGCACTAGTTATGACACCTAGATCGGAAATGAACTCCTTCATCCAAACTCCTTCATTTGCTGCTTCGAAGCAGCTATGTACTCGCTTCACATGTAGATCCCGCCACGACGCTTTGTTTAGAACTGCACCAACTTACAGCTCCACCGCTTAATAAAAATACGATCCGGTCTGCGATTTAGAATCGTCCGGATCGATGTCAAAGCTTGCATCGACGTAACCATTTACGACTAGCTCTTTGTCACCTCCATATACGAGAAACATATCCTTAGTCCTTTTCGGTATTTCAGATGTTCTTGACCGCTGTCCGATGATCCACTCGATTACTTTGGTACCTACCGCCAAGCTTATTGCTAAGCATACGTCAGGTCTGGTACACAGCATTGCATACATGATAGAGCCTATGGCTGAAGCATAGGGAACATCTTTCATTTTCTCTCTATCTTCTGCTGTGGTCGGGCATTGAGTTTGACTCAACTTCATACCTTGTAGCACAGGCAAGAATCCTTTCTTTGCCTGATCCATTTTGAACTTTTTCAAAATTTTATCAAGGTATGTGCTTTGTGAAAGTCCTATTAAGGGTCTTGATCTATCTCTATAGATCTTGATGCCCAATATGTAAGCAGCTTCACCGAGGTCTTTCATTGAAAAACTTTTATTCAAGCATCCCTTTATGCTATCCAGAAATTCTATATCATTTCCAATTAATAATATGTCATCAACATATAAAACTAGAAATGCTACAGAGCTCCCACTCACTTTCTTGTAAATACAAAGCTTCTCCAAAAGTGCAGATAAAACCATATGCTTTGATCACACTATCAAAATGTTTATTCCAACTCCGAGATGCTTGCACCAGTCCATAAATGGAACGTTGGAGCTTGCACACTTTGTCAGCACCTTTTGGATCAACAAAACCTTCAGGCTGCATCATATACAACTCTTCTTCTAGAAATCCATTCAAGAATGCAGTCTTGACATCCATTTGCCAAATTTCATAATCTTGAAATGCAGCAATAGCCAACATGATTCGGACAGACTTAAGCATCGCCACGGGTGAGAAAGTCTCATCGTAGTCAACCCTTGAACTTGTCGAAAACCTTTTGCAACAAGTCGAGCTTTGTAGACGAGAACATTACCATCAGCGTCGGTGTTCTTCTTAAAGATCCATTTATTCTCAATGGCTTGCCGATCATCGGCAAGTCAACCAAAGTCCATACTTTGTTTTCATACATGGATCCTATCTCAGATTTCATGGCCTCTAGCCATTTTGCGGAATCTGGGCTCATCATCGCTTCCTCATAGTTCGTAGGTTCATCATGGTCTAGTAACATGACTTCCGAATAGGATTTTGTACCACACTGTGCGGATCTTACTCGTAGACCCACGAGGTTCAAGAGAAACTTGATCCAAGTTTCATGATCAATATCATTAGCTTCCTCACTAATTGGTGTAGTTGTCACAGAACCGGTTCTTGTGATGAACTACTTTCCAACAAGGGAGTAGATACTGATTATCTCATCAAGTTCCACTTTCCTCCCACTCACTTCTTTCGAGAGAAACTCCTTTCTAGAAAGGATCCGAATTTAGCAACGAAAATCTTGCCTTCAGATCTGTGATAGAAGGTGTACCCAATAGTCTCCTTTGGGTATCCTATGAAGACACATTCGATTTGGGTTCGAGCTTATCTGGTTGAAGTTTCTTCACATAAGCATCGCAGCCCCAAACTTTGAGAAACGACAACTTTGGTTTCTTGCCAAACCACAGTTCATAAGGCGCCGTCTCAACGGATTTTGATGGTGCCCTATTTAACGTGAATGCGGCTGTCTCTAAAGCATAACCCCAAAATGATAGCGTAAATCGGTAAGAGACTTCATAGATCGCACCATATCAAGTACAATACGATTCTGACGCTCGACACACCATTTCGCTGTGGTGTTCGGTGGCGTGAGTTGCTAAACTATTCCACATTGTTTCAAATGTAAACCAAACTCGTAACTCAAATATTCTCCTCCACGATCGATCGTAGAAACTTTATTTTCTTGTTACGATGATTTTCTACTTCACTCTGAAATTCTTTGAACTTTTCAAATGTTTCAGACTTGTGCTTCATCAAGTAGATATACCCATATCTGCTCAAATCATCCGTGAAGGTCGAAAATAACGATATCCGCCACGAGCCTCAACATTCATCGGGCCACATACATCTGTATGTATGATTTCCAACAAATCTGTTGCTCTCTCCATAGATCCGGAGAACGGTGTTTTGGTCATCTTGCCCATGAGGCACGGTTCACAAGTACCAAGTGATTCATAATCAAGTGATTCCAGAAGTCCATCAGTATGGAGTTTCTTCATGCGTTTTACACCGATATGACCTAAACGGCAGTGCCACAAATATGTTGCACTATCATTATCAACTCTGCATCTTTTGGCTTCAACATTATGAATATGTGTATCACTACTATCGAGATTCAATAAAAATAGACCACTCTTCAAGGGTGCATGACCATAAAAGATATTACTCATATAAATAGAACAACCATTATTCTCTCGATTTAAATGAATAACCGTCTCGCATCAAACAAGATCCAGATATAATGTTCATGCTCAACGCAGCACCAAATAACAATTATTCAGGTCTAAAACTAATCCCGATGGTAGATGTAGAGGTAGCGTGCCGACCGCGATCACATCGACTTTGGAACCATTTCCCACGCCGCATCATCACCTCGCCCTTAGCTAATCTTCGCTCAATCCGTAGTCCTGTTTCAAGTTGCAAATGTTAGCAACAGTAACCAGTATCAAATACCAGTGCTATCTGCGAGCATTAGTAAGGTACACATCAATAACATGTATATCATATATACCTTTGTTCACTTTGCCATCCTTCTTATCCGCCAAATACTTGGGGCAGTTCCGCTTCAAAGGTCCATCGCTTGCAAGAGAAGCACTCTGGCCAGCTTAGGTCCAGACTTGGGTTTCTTCTCTTGAGCAGCAACTTGTTTGCCGCTCTTTTTAAGTTCCCTTCTTCTTCCCTTTGCACCTTTTCTTGAAACCAGTGGTCTTGTTGACCATCAACACTTGATGCTCCTTCTTGATTTCTACCTCCGCTGCTTTCAAGATCGCCAAGAGCTCGAATAGTCTTGTTCATCCCTTGCATATTATAGTTCATCACAAAGCTCTTGTAGCTTGGTGGCGTGATTGGAGAATTTTGTCAATGATGCTATCATCCGGAAGATTAACTCCCGTTGAATCAAGTGATTATTATACCCGCACATTTTGAGTATATGCTCACCGATGTAACTGTTCTCCTCCATCTTGCACTGTAGAACTTATTGGAGACTTCATATCTCTCAATCCGGGCATTTGCTTGAAATATTAACTTCAACTCTGGAACATCTCATATGCTCCATGACGCTCAAAACGTCGTTGAAGACCCGGTTCTAAACCGTAAAGCATGGCACATCGAACTATAGAGTAGTCATCGCTTTGCTCGCCAGACGTTCCTAACATCGTCGGCCAGATCAAGAAGACGCTCTGGCACCCAGCGGTGCTTCCAGACGTAACTCTTACGGCAGCAATGAGGATAATCTCGAGTTACGGACCCAGTCCGTAATTGCTACCATCATCTTTCAACTTTGCTTTCTCAAGGAACGCATTAAAATTCAACGGAACAACAGCACGAGCCATCTATCTACAAACAAACATAGACAAGCAAAATACTATCAGGTACTAAGTTCATGATAAATTTAAGTTCAATTAATCATATTACTAAAGAACTCCCACTTAGACAGACATCTCTCTAGTCATCTAAGTGATTACGTGATCCAAATCAACTAAACCATGTCCGATCATCACGTGAGATGGAGTAGTTTCAATGGTGAACATCTCTATGTTGATCATATCTACTATATGATTCATGCTCGACCTTTCGGTCTCCGTGTTCCGAGGCCATATCTTTATATGCTAGGCTCGTCAAGTATAACCTGAGTATTCCGCGTGTGCAACTGTTTTGCACCCGCTGTATTTGAACGTAGAGCCCGCCACACCCGATCATCACGTGGTGTCTCAAAGACGAAGAACTTTCGCAATGGTGCATACTGTGGAGAACACTTCTTGATAATTAGTGAGAGATCATCTTAAAATGCTACCGCCAATCAAAGCAAGATAAGATGCATAAAGGATAAACATCACATGCAAACAATATAAGTGATATGATATGGCCATCATCATCTTGTGCTTGTGATTCCATCTTCAAGCACCGTCGTGATCACCATCGCCACCGGCGCGACACCTTGATCTCCATCGTAGCATCGTTGTCGTTACGCCATCTATTACTTTACGACTATCGCTACCGCTTAGTGATAAAGTAAAGCAATTACAGTATGCTTGCATTTCATACAATAAAGCGACAACCATATGGCTCCTGCCATTGCCGATAACTTCGTTACAAAACATGATCATCTCATACAATAAAATATAGCATCACGCCTTGGCCATATCACATCACAACATGCCCTGCAAAAACAAGTTAGACGTCCTCTACTTTGTTGTTGTAAATTTTACGTGGCTGCTACGGGCTTAAGCAGGAACCAATCTCACCTACGCATCAAAACCACAACGATAGTTTGTCAAGTTGATGCTGTTTTAACCTTCGCAAGGACCGGGCGTAGCCACACTCGGTTCAACTAAAGTTGGAGAAACTGACACCCGCTAGTCACCTGTGTGCAAAGCACGGCGGTAAAACCAGTCTCGCATAAGCGTACGCGTAATGTCGGTCCGGGCCGCTTCATCCAACAATACCGCTGAACCAAAGTATGACATGCTGGTAAGCAAGATGACTTATATCGCCCACAACTCAATTGTGTTCTACTCGTGCAAATAACATCAAACCATAAAACCTAGGCTCGATGCCATGTTGGGTAACATAGTAATTTCAAAAAATTCCTACGCACACGCAAGATCATGGTGATGATACAGCAACGAGGGGAGAGTGTTGTCTACATACCCTTGTAGACCGAAGCGGAAGCGTTGACGCAACGTAGAGGAAGTAGTCGTACATCCTCCCGGTCCGACCGATCCAAGCACCGTTATTCGGCACCTCCGAGTTCTTGACACGCAGACAGCTCGATGACGCACCCTCGATATCCAATCCAGAGAGGCTTCGAGGGGAGTTCCACAAGACGATGGCGCAGGACGATCTTGATGTTCTCTGTCGCAGGCTTCGCCAAGCACCACTACAATATGATCGAGGTGTAATATCGTGGAGGGGGCACCACACGGCTAAGGAACGATCCGTAGATCAACTTGTGTGTTCTAGGGTGCCCCCTACCCCGTATATAAAGGAGGGAGGGAGGAGGTGGCGGCCCCAAGGGGGCGTGCCATGGGGAGGGAAACCTACTCCAAGTAGGTTTCCCCTTTTCCTTATCTTATTTGGAGGGGAAGGAAAGAGTACTAGTATTAGGAAGTAGTACTAGTAGTAGTATTAGGAAGAGGGGAAGGAGAAAGGAAAGGGGCGGCCCCCTCCCCAATTCGGATTGGGCTTGGGGCGCGCCTCCCTTGCTCCTTCTCCTTCCTCCTACATGGGCCCAATAAGGCCCATATACCTCCCGGGAATTCCGGTAACCTCCGAGCTCCAAAACTTCTCCGAACCTTTCCGTGTCCAAATATATCCGTCCAATATATCAATCTTTATGTCTCGACCATTTCGAGACTCCTCGTCATGTCCGTGATCATATCCGGACTCGAACAAACTTCGTACATCAAAATACATAAACTCATAATATAATTGTCATCGAAACCTTAAGCGTGCGGACCCTACGGTTCGAGAACAATGTAGACATTATCGAGACACATCTTCGGTCAATAACCAATAGCGGGACCTGGATGCCCATATTGGTTCCTACATATTCTACGAAGATCTTTATCGGTCAAACCGCATAACAACATACGTTGTTCCCTTTGTCATCGGTATGTTACTTGTCCGAGATTCGATCGTCGGTATCCAATACCTAGTTCAATCTCGTTACCGACAAGTCTCTTTACTCGTTATGTAATACTTCATCTTATAACCAACTCATTAGTTACATGCTTGCAAGGCTTAGGTGATGAGCATTACTGAGAGGGCCCAGAGATACCTCTCCGACAATCGGAGTGACAAAACCTAATCTCGAATTATGCTAACTCAACATGTACCTTCGAGACACCTGTAGTACTCCTTTATAATCACCCGATTACGCTGTGACGCTTGGTAGTACCAAAGTGTTCCTCCGTAAACGGAGTTACACAATTCTCATAGTTACAGAACATGTATAAGTCATGAAGGAAGCAATAGCAGAATACTAAACGATCAAGTGCTAAGCTAAGGGGATGGGTCATGTCAATCACCTCATTCTCCTAATGATGTGATCCCATTAATCAAATGACAACACATGTCAATGGTTAGGAAACATAACCATCTTTGATTAATGAGCTAGTCAAGTAGAGGCATACTAGTGACTATATGTTTGTCTATGTATTCACACATGTATCATGTTTCCGGTTAATACAATTCTAGCATGAATAATAAACATTTATCATGATATGAGGAAATAAATAATAACTTTATTATTGCCTCTAGGGCATATTTCCTTCAGCCTCTGCTACGACATGTGCGTGCCTCTACATCGACCAGTATGTACGTACACATTCGCGACCAGAATGACAATGCTACGTATGCTTCGACCAGGTGGGTCCCGACTATCAGGCACTTCCTTGCCTGCGAAGATGTAGCTGGTGGGTCCCAGCAGTCAGGGGGGCGAATCGTTTTTTTTGCCCAGACGCACTTCCATGCGTGCGAAGATGTAGCTGGTGGGTCCCAGCAGTCAGGGGGGCGAATCGTTTTGTTTTTTTTGCCCGGACGCACTTCCTTGCATGCGAAGGCGTAGCTGGTGGGTCCCAGCAGTTAGGGGAAAAAATGGTTTTTTCGCGAAATATGGTGGCCCGTCCGGTGGGTCCTCGCAGTCAGGTGGAGGAATAATTATTTTGCGCGTAATAAGGAGGCACTTCCTTGTTGCGGCCGTGGACCCAGCTGTCAGCCTCTCCGCGTACAATCCACGTCCGATGAAAGCCGTTCCTTGACCACGTTGACCATGCCGCACCGAGAGCACCAGGGCGGTGGAGGACGGCGAGGACTAGGAAGGGGACGACGCGGAGCCGGGGAAGATGCGGTAGTGGATGCCCACGCGTAGAGGAGTACGAGGGTTCACTGGTTCGCTGCGGTGTGAGGCTGCCGTTGCTGCAGAATAACAGGGGGTGTGGGTGAGTAGAGGGATGGCCTGGCCAGCGGTGGGAGTAGTAGGGGCGGTGAGGCCTCCGCCCCATCACAGCCGGCCACGGGAGGCAGGAGCGCGAGGCACGACCGGCGCTGGTTTGGGCGGCTGGAGCAAGAAGACCAGAGGTTGAAGAAGCAGTATGGCTGTTGGATGGACATCGTACTGTCACTAGAGCTAGAATCGTGCATATTGACTAAGTTGAAAAAGCCCTCTGTCCCCGTCAACTTAGTAGGCCCACAAGTCAGCCTGCCACTATACTGGGTCCCTGCTAACAGGGAGAGTATTCATTTTTTTGTGCGTAATAAGGAGGCACTTCCTTGCGTGCGAACATATAGCTGGTAGGTCTGAGCTGTCAGAGCCGGCCGCGGGGAGGAGGGAGGAGGCAGTCCCGCCGGCGCTTGATTGAGCGACTGGAGCAGGAAGAGCAGAGATTGAAGAAGCACGACGGCCGTTCGATGGCCATCCAACAGTCACTGCTTGTGCGTCAACCTTTTATTTAGGAAAGCCTCAAATCTATGGAAAACAGCATACAGCCCATCTGCCCTTATTTTTAATAATTTACAGCCTATTTGCTAATTCTTAAGGTGTTTTTTCGGAGCCCATATTCTTTTTGTTAGCATTACAGCCCATACTGTGGCCAGGGTTAAAAATTTATACGAATTTTGCATATTTCGGTGCGGTCCGAACTGTTTTTAATCCTGAAATTTCGACTCACATTCAAACTGATTTTAAAAATAAATGTATATCAATATAAAATCCAACAAATTCTCCACGCATAAAAATTAATGTAATTTAAAATCTCGAAATGAAAAAAAGATATTTGAAACTAATTGCCGGTTTGATGTGTTTTAAAAATGTATAGCCCATTTCTCATTACTGATGGGCCATTTTCTCGGCCAGCGGAATGAAAGCTCTCATCGTCTTGAAAGATTTGCAGCCCAGCAGGCCTGACAAAGCGACTTACTTGGCAAATCACAAAAAAACTGGGTTGTGGACATGGACCCAGCTGTCAGCCTCTCCACGTACAGTACTCTTCCGATGGAATGTCGTTGACCACATTGACCACGCCGCGCCAAGAGCACCAAGGCGGTGGACGACGGTGATGCCTAGGAAGGGGACGACATGGAGCTGGGGAAGATGCGGCAGTGGATGCCCACGTGGAGAGGAGTACGAGGGTTCACTGGTTCGGCTGCGGTGTGAGGCTGCCGTCGCCGCAGGGCCTGGCTAGCGGTGGGAGTAGTAGGGGCCGATGAGGCCTCAATGGCGGCACAACCGACCACTGGAGGCAGGAGCAAGCGGTCTCCTCGACGCTGGTTTGGGCGGCTGGTGCAAGAAGTGCAGCGATTGAAGAAGCAGCAGGACCGTTCGATTCAGATCCAACGGTTACTGCTGCTAGAATCATTTGTTGACTAAGTTGACAAGTCTTCCGTACGCGTCAACGTAGTAGGACCACAGGTCAGCCTCCCAACCGATGCGCCCCAGATGTCAGTGGGAGGAATCATTTTTTTTCGCATAATAAGGAGGCAGTTGATTGCGTGCAGCCAGGCCAGCGGAGGGAGTAGGGTGGGTCGGGGAAGCCTACGCGGCATCACGGCGGGCCACAAGAGGAGGGAGCATGAAGTCCCACCGGCGCTAGTTTAGGCGGCTGGAGCAGGAAGATCTGAGATTGAAGAAGCACGTCGGCCGTTGGATGGACATCCAACAGTCACTGATGCTAGAATCATGTGTTCACTGACAAAGCCATGCGTAAACAAGTCAACCTCGAAATCTGTGGCGTGTACAACCCATTTGCTATTATTTTTATAATTTTTACTCATTTTCTAATTCATATGGAATTTATTGCAGCCCGTTTTCCATTTTTAGAATTGCCGGCCATTTTCTGGTCAGTACCAGGGTCAAAAAATTAACTAAATATGTGGGAAATTTTGAAAATTCGCAAATTTTTGCTGGGGAACGAAATATTCTTAATCCAGAAAATAATAGCCATACTAAAACAAATTTAAAAATAAATTAGTACTATGTCATGTTAAATCCAATGAAATACGTATAAGATATCAGTGAAGAACAAAACCAAAAAAACTAATATGCCATTTGCTATAAAATTTTGGAATTTTCAACCCTTTTGATATTACTTTTAATGAGACATTGACCATACTCTTTGGCCAGACGGAATGCATCTCTACTGCCTTGAAAGATTTGCAGCCCAAGCATTGGAGAAAACAAATAGGCCTAGCTTGGGTATTCTTCAAAAGAAATACTGGCTACCTATTTTCCCAAAGAACCGTGCATGAGCATTTAGCTTTATTTATTTATTTACTTATTTATGTTTAGGGACCATGAGCATGTACTGCCGGATTCATGTGAGAGCCTCCCTTCTAGTTAATTATGGGCTTCTATTGGGCCTTCATCATTGGGCTGCATGTTATCAACAAGTGGAAAATGTGTTCAGAAGAAAAATAGTATGAGCTACGATGCAGACGGGCACTAAAGGATCGAACCGTGTAACGACTTCCAAAACATTGTGTTTGTCATTCTAACAACACATTTATTCAGAAAAACAATTAGTGGTCAATAACGATGGATGACAAAAAATGGCTACAACAATGGGGTGTCTCTCCCACCCCCTCCCCGACGATCTCCACCCGCCTCCGGCGATCTCCTCCACTAGCCACCAAATTATAGTTTCTCTCCACTAAATCTCTCTGGCGTCCTGAGATCTACACGCTCATACCCATCTCCTATGGGTTCCAATGATGGATCCACCCTTGGCTTGGACTTCTCCAAGGGTTTGGTCTTTGCTGATAAGGTTTTTCAATCTACTGGTTTTTCTGTTCACCCTCTTGGGGATTCGGAGATCTTCACCATGGTTGTCTCCTTTGGGCGTCATGTTTTCCGTCTGACTGAGGATTCTGTGGCGGCGACCCTTGAAGCAGCCCTTGGAGATTCGGCTATTGAGTTCATGGTTTTCTTGATCAAGGATAAGGTATTTGGATTTCAAGTCTCTTGCAAGGCAGTAGCCATGATTATTCTAAGTCTTAGATCGTTTGCATGTGATCATTTCAAATGTTACTTTCATATTTGGGGTAACTGTGGCCCAAATTGGGGTCGTGATTTCAAGATCTGGAAATTAGAATGTGATGTTGAATGGGTTCTTGTTAGCCCTTCCAAAAGACGTGCTGCTCTAGGTTTGTTGGCCATGCACAAGAGACCTCCTAAGTCTTCTTTCAAATCTGCTAATTCGGTTAGCAAGAAAGCTTCATTTGCAGTTTTTCAAAACTACGCAGCTTGTCATGGTTATCGTTTTCCTGCCTCTGAAAATTGCATTCAAACTACTGAAGATGCTGGATATCCTATTCCACCGCATGAGAGGGTAGTTATTCGTCCCACTTTGCTGGCGAATCTCCGGTGGATGTCGACGAGGCCGTCGATATCTTTTGGCACGGTGCAAGATCTGCTGTCCTCTGCTGATCGGGCACCGTCATCTTCGGGCGGGAATCATGGTCCTTTGAATGTGGACGTACCTGGCCTTGTTTGGTCATCCTCCGTGTGTGCCACGGGCCGGGAGGAGCGTGTGCGTCTTGGGCCGCTGGATAGGGCTGTGCAGGAGCACTCTCCTGGGCTTGCTAATATTCCTTCGTCGCAACAAGCAAGAAATGATTTTGATAATCTGATCTCTGGTATGGTTGAGGAAATTCACACGTGTCAGATTTGTTTCGCAAAGGGGCATTTTTCTTCTGCTTGCACATCAAAACACAGATGTCTCTCTTGCTGCCGTGTCGGGTATGCTAAAAAAGATTGCAGCAAATTTGCTCGGATATTGGGTTGGGTTTGCCAACCAAAACCCGCTAACGTTGCAACTTCCGAGGTATCCAGCAAGAATATCTCTTTGACGTCGCATTTACCAATCTTGGACCTCCCTTGCACTTCCACATTTACTCCCTCGTCTAGTCCAATCAGCCCTGGACCCAAGACTCCCTCGTCTCCGCCATCTGCTACACCTCCTCCGCCGCTCCACTCACCGTCGGTGTCGCTGGAGCGTGAGTGCTCCGCCCCCATGGCCAACTTCCATCTGGATCCTCTGCTTTATGTCCCGGCTGGCCACCACATTGTTGACGGTGGTGAAGATCGGGTGCCGCGCACCTTTGTGACGCCACATACCCCAATTGTGCGCCGCCATGAAGAGTTTTTGCTTGCAGAGGTAATGTTGATCCCTCTGCCTGATCAGATAGGTGCTGCTAGGGAAGAGGTTGTGCAATGGCTACATGCGCATGGTGTTCTAGTCAGGTCGGCGCAGCCCTGGATTCATTCTGTAGGTCTTTTTGAGCTTCGTGATGCTGCTGTTCGCTTCCATTTGCTCCAACTGCCGCCACAACCGCTGGGCAATGATCGGTTCGTTCGCTTCATGAAGCATGATGAGGGGAGTCTTTAGGGCGCCCAAGGTTTCCGCCAAGGTTTAATAATGTTCTTGGCATCCTTTGGATCTTCGCATCTTCGATCAGACGTGGCTGCTGTGAACACCTTTGGCAAGTTTCACCACTGGATTAGTGATCATCCATACCTGATTCGAACTCTAGTTTTTGCTTGTTTCCCTGAAGATGTCCTTGTGCCCCGTGATGTTGTCTTCATGGACTATGCGGCCTGTGGTGGCGCCCGGGTTTCTTGGACGGCTCCTCTGTATATCCTGGGGGCGAATTTTGCTGAATAGATGCCGCAGGATGAGGATTGGATGCCCATCAATGGCAATCCACATCCGGTGCCCGGGGTTCAGTTCCCGGAACTGCCGCCCTTCATTGTGCCTCCGTATCCAGCCTTGGGATGGAATGACATCCCTCATCCTCCTCCAGAGCCTGCTGTGAATGCTGTGGAAGACAACAACTGGGGTTGGAACGAGCCAGTGGACCAGCTTGTGCCGCTTGATCAGGAATCTATGGTGATGGATATCTCTGCTCAGCGTAGTTCTGATGTTGTCCAGCAGGATCATGTCATACATGTTATTTCTTCTGATGAGGAGCTGCCTAAAGTTGATAATTTTCCCCTGGCTGATGATGTTAATGATGTTAGAAACTGGGCTATTGTGCTCTACCAGCCTCCTATGATTGTGCCTGAAGTGGAACTGCCTGCTGCTGTTCCTTTTGGGCCTCCTTTGCCTCCTGAGAT
The DNA here is from genome assembly GCA_021437245.1 of Aegilops speltoides. NCBI lineage: Eukaryota > Viridiplantae > Streptophyta > Magnoliopsida > Poales > Poaceae > Aegilops > Aegilops speltoides. The sequence continues at coordinate 586,400,752 of CM038147.1, forward strand.
GGTGTGGAGAAGGTCTTTTGAGAATCTTCTGCAGCTCCTGTTGTTTACAATGTTCCTAAACCTGTTGCTTTGCTGCCTTTTGAGCATGTGGTCTTATCTAAGGGGAGCTGGGACTTGGCCTTCGGTGAAGTTGATTTGCCTATGCTAACTTGGAAGGAACAAGCGCCAGTTAAGCCAGTGGCTAGGGCTTTGTTCCCTGAAGATGTCGCTGACATTCAGCCTGCTGCAGCACCCCAGAAAACTAAGAGGCCTCGCAAGACGTTGGCGCCCACTCCCATTGTTGAAACTTCTGTTCGAAGATGCACCAGAAGCTCGGCCCAACGTGATGGTTTCAAGCCCACCTTCCAGGAGCTTTCTCTGCGGCCCAAAAAGGAGGAAGCCCAGAGCAAAGCCCTTTACTACTGAGATGCCTGATGACCCAGCCCAAGAGGAGATCCCACCAGCTACACCTGTTGCTCGTCTGCAAGAAATTGGTAGGGAACTGGAGATTGATGCTCAAATCCTATCTTTGGATGCTCTTATGGCGAATCCACCTCATGCTGCTGCCACTAATGCAAATGATTAGTATTTTCCTTTGGTGATGGGTCTGGCAAGCTTCTAAATTTGCCCTGTTGTTGTTATTTTATTGGTCACCTTATTATGCAAACTTTATTGTAATGTTGCTGGGTCACACTGTTATGCGCTATTTTGTTCATATGGAATTGTGTGTTGTATGATTTCTGGACCTTATCAATGGTTTTTTTAATGAGTAATCTCTGTAGAAACTGGAATGTATTGTGCTGGAATGTCAGAGGTTTAAATTCAGAAGCTAGGTAGAGAGCAGTTAGGCAAAAAATCGATGAAAGTCAGTGTGCTGTTGCCTGTTTACAGGAAACCAAATGTTCTTCTTTTGACTCTAGGTCAATTAAGAGTTTCTGTCCCAAGAGATTTGACAGCTTTAGTTGCTCTCCTGCTATGGGAGCCTCTTGGGGAATTATTGTGGTCTGGAATTTCTGTTTTTATTGGATCTTTAATCAAAATTCAGCAGTTTGTTGTAGTTGTTGAGTTTGTGTCCAGACAAAACAATGAAAAATGGACTCTGGTGGCTGTATATGGTCCTTGTCAGGGTGAAGCTAGAGACACTTTTGTCTCCTAGCTTTACAACCTCAATATTCCTGTTGATGAGAATTGACTGCTTTTAGGGGATTTTAATTTCATTAGGTCCATAGATAACAGGAATTTACCTGGAGGGGACCTGAATGATATGTTCATCTTCAATGAGATTATTGGGCATTTGGGACTCCTGGAGTTGCCCATCAAGGGAAGAGCCTTCACTTGGTCTAATATGCAAGATAGCCCACTCCTGGAGCAACTAGACTGGTTTTTTACATCAGTAGACTGGATAATTGTATGTCCTATGACTGAAGTGCTCCCCCTGGCTAGGACTGCTTCTGACCATGTCCCCTGTGTTGTCAGAATCAAAACATCTATTCCTAAGTCAAATATTTTTAGGTTTGAAAACTAGTGGTTGGAATTGGAAGGTTTCATGGATTGTGTTACTAAGTCTTGGAATATCCCTTCTAAGAAGGGGCACATAACTGCTAAAATTGCTGATAAGTTCAAGTATCTTAGAATGTGCCTTAAAAGGTGGCAAATGAATGTCTCAAAGTTGAAGCTCCTCATTGCTAAATGCAATCATGTTATTTTGCTGTTGGATGACTTGGAAGAGTGGAGCCCCCTATTTATTCAGGAGTTTAATTTCAGGAAAACTGTCAAAGTGCACCTGGAGAAATTGCTTCATTTGCAGTTCCTTTACTGGAAGAAGAGGTGTATTGTTACATATATTAAGGTGGGAGGGGAAAATACAAAGTTTTTCCATGCCATGGCCACTGAAAGGCACAGAAGGAATTCTATTGCTAGCCTCAAATTACCTGATGGTACTGTAGTCAATGATCATGCTCAAATGGAGGGAATCATCTGGAATTGTTTTAAAAACCGAATGGGCAAATCAAGAGGCATTGTCATGGGCTTTGATCTATCTGCTCTCATCAACCCTATGGCTGGCCTTGACATTCTCACCAAGCCTTTTGAAAAAGAGGAAATGGACAAGGTGGTTCAGCACATGCCTGTTGATAAAGCTCCAGGCCCTGATGGTTTCAATGGCCTTTTCTTCAAAAAGTGCTAGCATCTAATTTCCAAGGACTTTTATGAGCTAGCTTAGGAATTCTATGAGGGTACTGCTATCCTAGATAACATTAATGATTCTTACATTACTCTTGTCCCTAAAAAGCTTTCTCCTGAAGAGGTTGGAGATTATAGGCCTATCTCCCTAACTAGTATGGGCCTGGAATTTCTCTCTAAAATGACAGCAAATAGGTTTCAAGAGTTAATTTCACAGTGCATCCACAAGAATCAATATGGTTTTATTAAGAGCAGAACAATTCAGGATTGTATTGGCTGGACTTTTGAATATTTGCACTAGTGCCATCAATCTAAAAGGCCAATTGTAATCCTTAAGTTGGACTTTGAAAAGGCTTTTGACTCTTTGGAACATGAAGCTCTTTTTCAGATTCTGAGGCACAAAGGATTTAATGAGAAATGGATTCTCTAGATGAAGCAGCTGCTAGGCACTGGTACTTCTTCAGTTCTTCTTAATGGAGTTCCTAGCAGAAAATTTATTTGTAAAACAAGAGTCAGGCAGGGCGATCCTGTTTCTCCTTTACTCTTTGTTATTGCTGCTGACCTTCTGCAATCTGTCATCAATGACATGTTCAGAAGAGGAATCCTTCATCTGCCTATCCCTTGTCATGACCAGGATTACCCTATGATCTAGTATGCTAATGATACTCTAATCATCTTACCTGCTGACAGGATTCAGATCTTGGCTTTGAAATCTATGCTCCAAGTGTTTGCTCAGTCCACTGGCCTGGATGTCAACTATCACAAATCTTTCCTCATCCCCATAAATGTGGATCCTATTATGATGAATGATCTTGTTGTTGCTTTTGGTTGCCAGATAGGAAAGATGCCTTTCACCTATCTTGGCCTGCCAGTGGGAACCACAAGGCCCAAAATGGTGGATTTTATGCCTCTGGTGGGCTGCATGGAAAGAAGAATGACTGCTAGTTCTTATTTTCCTAATCAAGGGGAGAGGCTTCAATTCCTGAACTCTGCACTATCTTCAATGCCAATCTTCTTCATGTGCAGCTTGGCTGTTCCAGCTAGTATCCTCAAGCAGTTGGAGAGAATTCAGAGGCAGTGCTTGTGGAGAAAGAATAGAGATGAACCTGCCCCTCCCTTGCAGCTTGGGAGCTTATTTGTAGGCCAAAAAACAGGGGGTCTTGGTATTCTAAATCTGGGGGTACAAATGTTGCTTTGCTACTCAAACATGCTAGTAATTTCCTGAATAAAAAAGATATTCCCTGGGTCTCTCTCATTTGGAAGTCTTACTACCATGAAAGAGTGCCTCAAGGAACATCTGCATGTGGGTCTTTCTGGTGGAAGGATATTTGCAAGGTTATGATCAGATTCAGAGAGCTCTCTTGGGTTGAGGTTAATGATGATGATACTGCTCTGTTCTGGTCAGATAGCTGGAATATTGGTGATGAGGTCTCTCCTCTCCAATCAAGATTTCCTAGGCTATTTTCTTATGTTAAAGACCCATGGATTACAGTCAAGGAATTCTTCAGTTCTCAAGATATTGTTTAGCATTTTCATCTCCCCCTGTCTGCACAGGCTTTTGGAGAGTTGGGCTTGATTCAATCTATGATGGGTTCTCATAGCAGAGTATCTGGCTCTAAGGATGTGTGGTTTTGGCAGAATTCTTCCAAGCAGTTTAGACCCAAGATGTTTTACTCCCACACATTTCTGTCTGAAGCCTTTAACCCTCTGCTGTCTTGGATTTGGAAATCTTCCTGTACTCTCAAGATTAAAGTTTTTGCTTGGATGCTTATCATGGACAGGCTAAATACTAAATATATGGTAGAACGAAGGCATTGGCACATGGAAGATGGAGTGCAATGCAGGCTATGCCCCCTGCAGGTTCGAGAAACCAGGGATCATCTCTTCTTCAACTGCAATTTCAGTGTTCGTGTCTGGAATTATCTACAAATTGATTGGCATGCTGGGCACTCTATGTATGATGTGGTTATTCAGGCTAGGAATGATTTTCACAAGCCATTTTTCTCTGAAGTGGTGTTCACTTCATGTTGGAACATATGGATCATTCGAAATGCCAAGGTTTTCAGAAATGAGAGGACTAGTTTCTCTAAATGGTGTGCTGCCTTTAGACATGATATCTCCATGTTGCAATACAGGATTAAGTCTGCCTACAAGGATGACCTTCTCAAGTGGATCTCCTTCCTTCCCCCTTAAGGCTTAGTGTAGTAAGGCTTATCTGCCTCCCTTCCCTCCTTTTAGTTTAGTCTCTCTCTGTAGATTACCCCTTGTAATCACCCTTTGTATCTTGTTACTTGGTTTTAATAAAGGTTCTGATTTGCTGTGGGGGTTTTTGACCCACAGTTCCCAGTAAAAAAACACATTTATTCAACCAACAGACGAAATATACTACTGCTTGTACATTGAAAACAGCAGCAGCAACAGCAACCAGGGCTGGGGGTGCAATAGAAGCAGTAAGCAGGCCAAAAGAGTGAAGACGCGGCTCTCTCTTCCAAACCAAATATCAGCCATCATTACAAAAGGGCTACCAAAAAAGAACAAGTGTATGCATCAAACTAAATAAAGATCCTACTACACCAAGTTTACACATCTAACTAACTGGCTCAGTTAGATGTTACTATTTATTAAGCTGTGGAGATTGGCTGACGGCTTGAACGGATGGGTGCTGGGGGAAACTCCAACAACAGGTCGGTCGATACTTGCGACCCTCTCTCCTACTTTGGGCTGCAGAGCGTGGCGGCACATATTAGGGTATGGTGCATGCAGAGATGCATGGTACGCTGTGTACACACAGTTTTGCCTGATGAACGAAACCACACTGCCATCATGATCCTTGCTGTCGGTTATCTCCTGGTTAATCGGATAATTCAGTCCGACAAACAGAGAGCATGTACCAAGGCTACTTACCAGCCTCCAGTCAAAAATTCCTGAAGGCCCAGAGAAGCTGGGATCCTGCTCAAAGACCTTGCAGTGACTGTGATTGTATTCCGCAAAACAACACGTCCGGTACGTGCAAACGATCATCAATCTTTCGTCGTCGTCTGATCGAGCCAGGAACCACCTGCAACTGCCATGCCGCTTTTTTTTTGAAAGGTTCTGGGATTAGGAAGAGTAGGGACACCAGGTGGCCTACAACATCATATCAAGTTGGAGTCAAATAAAAAAGGGCTCTTGATTTAGTCAATCTTAAGAACAACATGTTATGAGCATGAATATTTTTTCAGTAAATGTTGACAGTAATATAAGCAAGCCATCATGATATCATAGGAAAGTAACATGCTGCTGTAACAGCCGTTTGTAGCGATGACTGGAGTAGGCCAGCAATACGTCCAGCCATAGAAAGAGTCGACAGCGTAAATGAAGCCCTTGTGTTCAATGACATCAGAGAACCATGGAGGATGAATGATCCTGTGATGGACGTGCAGATTTATCCACTTACCGCAGTGACCTGTCATATAGGCGAGACCGCGGTTGAAGAACGCAATTAGCCTGAAATATTTATAATCACAGATCTTGTGGGCACTTGGCAGATTACAACCTTGAGCAAATCAAACTTGGTATCATGTTGGCTACTGCAAGATTCCGAGTATTCTGGGCGCGGTGCCAAAGCAGTGCAGTGTTAATCGAAGGAAGGGGGATCGATCGCCGGGTGTAGACCTCCACGAGTATCCAGCTGCCGCGACTATCAACGAGCACCATCCAAGACGTGTTCATGCCGACCCAGTACATACCGTTAATGCAGCTGAGGCTGGCGGGGATCGGATCGGAATGAAGGGGGTTGATGCTTGCCACCCTACGATTGTTATGCTGCGTGACATGCCGTTTCTAAAGATCAGGCGGCATCAGCAAGCAATGAGCTGGCTTAAAAAGCTCCGTCCTGAGGGCTTTGAGTAAACGGTACAGCCCGGACGAGCACGCGGCGAGCGGCATGGTACTGAGATTGTCCACATGCGAAACAATGAGCTTGATTACCTCTGTGGGGAGTGAATTCCGGCCACTCTTTCGGCCGACGCTGCTTGGTTTTGCCATTCTTAGTGCTTGGGTTTCGAACGAGGGGGGAGGCACCTTAGCGGGAATGGAAGCTTGGACGAGATTTTGTGCGGACAAAGATGGAGAAGCGAATATGTGCTGCGGGAAGTGGACAGGTGATGATGACTACAGCACGCCGCTTGACGTACAAGACACATACCAGAAGCGTAGGGTCATATCGAAGCCAGACAACTTGCTTGAGTGATCACAAGATCTTGGTACTCCCTCTGTAACCAACTACAATTACTATGGCCTAGGTTGCTAGAGTAGAGTAGTAGAGTAGGACTGTGCTCTACTACTAGCACCGGAGGAGTAGTATATTCTAATCTAAAATAGTTACAAACTTCAATGCCCGATCGTGGAACGACTACGAACCATGCTCAAAGACCGTGTCTATGTGGTGTTTGGACTTATATGCAAAAAAATAGCAAGATGATTGTGCATTGCACGGCACACCATCATCGCCAACTCGGTCATTTCTTGTAAAGCACAATAAGTGTTATTTCTTCACAAGTTTTGGATGCAGGTTGAACAGTTGAATGCTTTTGTTTGCAAAAGATACCTTTTTATCTATTTCACCCGGATGTTTGTGAGCTCTAGAGATGAGATAATATCCGAAGAAACCTATCGGTACCCGTTACACATGAGATGACCCCCACATTCTTTGTCAAAATAAACAACTCCCCGATCAATGCATTTCACTCTTCGGTGCAACGCACGGGCACCTTACTACTATAGATTAGTACGACCAAAAATTAAACTAATATTATATATAGTACGATAAATACTGATGCATGTCACCTAAAATTATATAATTCAAAACTATGTTCAAATACGAATCCAACGATATAGTTTTTGTTGACATGCACTAACATTTTGTCAGTTAAATCTTCAGTCAAATTCAATGGGGGACTAATAAACCATGAATGATGTAGTACAAGTGTAGAGGGCGGTGCTGCACGGGAGTCTCACCTCTCACCCTGCTCGTGGCGCGGCAGTAAAGCCGTCATATCACAAAACCCAACCACTCCCAGTAAGTAAAATAAACGGACAAGCAACCATCACATCCCTTCGTCTTTTTTGCACTTCATCTCTCGGCATTTACTTTCTCCGGTTCATCTCCCACACTCGATCCCTAGCTACTACTCCTAGGGCCAATTCTTTTGGCGGCTTCCCCAGCTTTTCCCACAAGAATAGTCACAGTGGAGAGTAACAATAGGCGCCTCACTCATTTATTTGCGCTTCTAAACTACTACTCCGTCCTAGTTTATTCCTCACCATTGTAATTTGTGCTAAATTTTGACCAAAGATTTAACTGATAAAATGTTACTCAAAACACTTAGGCGCGGTGCATCTAGGTGTGTAAGTCATCTTACGAAAACCAAATACTCCCAAAACACTTAGGCATGGTGCATTAACTTCTACCTCGTTTCTTGTTTCTTGACATATCAACCAATAAGATATAAAGAGTGTGCATGCTCTAAATGACTTGAGATATCAAACACGACATGCAGTAGTTACTTCATTGCATGCAATACTATTAATTAGCAAATAAACATTAACATTTCTCGTTTTCTCCTCTCCTTGGTCACGGTGCACAGCCTAAGATGACTTACTCACCTAGACGGATGGAGTAGTGCATGTGACATGCACTAACATTTCATTAGTTAAATTTATGATCAAAATTTGACACAGGACGGAGGTAGTAGTTATGGGATTACTAATCTAGAAGCCTAAAAGATCTGGCCCCTGGTACTCCTACTAGTAGTAGTAGTACTCAAGTTGGAATTCCAATTGCACGGCACAACTTGTTAGGCAAAAAATTGGATACAGGGTGTAGGAAGCGGTTTGGGAATTTGCATGCCTTTCCTACCAGTGAGATACTCCGTACAAAGTACAACAGAGAAATAACCACATAGAAGGAAGCTAAAAGTAAACAAGCAAATGAGCATTTTTGCATTTGTTTTGCATTGAATCGTTTCACAAGCTTGACTAGTGTTGTTTTTCTACTTCTACAAAAACTGCATCATAATGTTAAAACGTGCATTTGCACGTACATAAGTAATAGTAGTACTCCGTCCGTCTAGGTGTACAAGTCTTCCCTCCTTTTTGGTCACCCTGCACAACCAAAGATGACTTATTGACCTGGACGGAGGGAGTAGCACAGTCTGCAAGCATATATCGAGAGAGACATGTAGTCCGATAGTATATAGTAAAAATTGTGCTATATGCACGTACTTGCAAAATGCGTAATAATACACAACGTTTCCAAACTTTCCCTTTTACATACTTAATTAAGGACGCTAAAAATTCCTGAACGTTCGGGATTTATCATTTGCGTCCCAAAACTAATGAGATCGCCTTACGAAACAAAAATTATACTCCTCCTAAAAGCCACGGCGCTCGCAGGAGCGCTTGCGGCGCGCCACGAGTGCCCTGGTGCGTGGTTGTTTCCCAGCGCGCCGACACAACGCCTCTTCCTCAGCCTCGCAGCTCGCGAGGTGTTGATTGGCAGCTTGCCGGCGGGCGAGCGCGATCTCACCGGTGTGGTGATCCGGCGCCAACAGGTACTCCTCCTGGCTAGAAGCGTGCACCCAGTCCACGTACTGCCAAGCATAGATGAGGCGCTTCGGCCCGACTGCACTTAGGGCGTCGGCACGGGCGTCTTCCGCCACCCTCACGGCCCTCGCACAAGCCTTCTACCAAGGAGCCAATTGCCTGACTCTCTCGGACGCGACATAGATCTCCCAGAAAGCTTGTTATGTGGTGCGCTTCTCTTCCTCGGCCTTCTTCTCCGCCTCTATTTTGGCGTGCTCTGCTGGAGGCAAACCCTCCCACAAGGCGACATCCATTTCTTTCCAAAGCTCCTCAAGGCTGGGGGGCTCGGCGGGCGGCGCGGCGTTCTCCTCGTAGCAGGGAGCCGACGCGTCCTCCGATGTGCGTGCTGGCGAGATTGGGAATGCCGACGCGTCCACCTCGACGCGTCGCGGGGAGGAGCGGAACGCCGACGCGTCCTCCTCGACTAGTGGCGGCGAGGAACGGAATGGCAACGCGTCGCGTCGCGCCGAGGAGCGGAACACCGACGCGTCCTCCTCGACTATTGGCGGCGAGGAACGGAATAGCGACGCATCGCGTAGCGGCGAGGAGCGGAACACTGACGCGTCCTCCTCGACTAGTGGTGGCGAGGAATGGAATGGCGACACGTGAACATCCGCGCGGTGCAGTGAGGGGCTCCTAGGGCTTGGGAGGGGCGATGCCATGGTGGTCGACGTGAGAGGGAGGGGGAGGAGATAGCGATGAATGTGAGCGTGATCGGGAGGAGATAGCAATATCGTGGGAGGCGTAGTATTTATAGCGAGCAATGGCACACCTACGTAAGATATGGACTGAGCTGCACTGACTTAACTGCAGGTCTAGTTACGTCACTGACATGTGGGCCAGTACCCTGCTGGGCCCATATGTCAGTGACCCAATGCACCTGAAGTTAAGTAAAAGCTACGTGGGCATATTTTTTGGAGTAAATTACTGGGGACCGAAGTGGTGGAAATATTGCTGGTCACAACGGATTGGATGAGCATGGGGGAGGAGTGTCATGCATCAGATTTTTTCACACGGGGTGGAGTGGTGGGACCGCCGGAGGGAGAAGGAGAGTTTGGCAGGCACATTGTTTCCACAAATGGAGAGGAAAAGATTTGGAGACGAACGGGCTTCCTGCAGGTATGGGGAACGATGCATAATAAGTCATCTTGCATGTCGGGCTAGGTATAGTCTCAAGTAATTAAAAACATACACGCCCCACACATGTTCATATTTCAAGGTGCACTAAATTATTGCATGCGATGATTAAGGCCGGCCATAATGGTGGTATCTTAGCTGGTATCATGCACACGGGAATAGCAAACATGCTGATGTGGCAAAGAATTAAAGAAGAGAGGGGGGTTAGAGTAACTAGTGTTCATGCATGCATTGGTAAACACATTTTTTGTGAAGAACGACAACATTAGTTGAGTACTTTTGCAGACTTCAAAAACTATTCCACCGCCTCTACTATCTTGCTAAGAGTAGGTGAAATTTTTGAGTCGAGCCCTTTAAACTAGAAGGGAGGTAGTGGTACTCTAATAGCTAGGTGTGTAAGTCATCTTACGAAACCAAATAATTGCAAAACACGTAGGTGCGGTGCAATAACTTCTACCTCGTTTCTTGTTTCTTGACATATCAACCAATGAGAGATGAGGGTGTGCATGCTTTTAAAGACGTGAGACTATCAAACATGACATGCAGTGGTTAGTTCATTGCATGCAATACTATTTAATTAGAAAATAAACATTAATGTCTCTCGTTTTCCCCTCCTCCTTGGTCACGGTGCCCAGCCTAAGATGACTTACTCACCTAGACGGAGGGAGTATCAACATTCACAATGTCAAATCAATATTTTTACACTCATTATAAAACGTAGTTCTTATATATACTCATTATAATCAGTATTGTAGATATTGATATTTTTAGTATAAATTTGGTCGTGAGATTTCATTGATGCCTGTCAAAGCGTGCAGGAAGCGGAGCTTAGGGCTTGCACTGCCGGTCTCTACATAGGTATTTCTCTTCATAATCCTGTAATTTTAAAGACTGATTGTGCTTTTGTGGTAGCGTCTCTTGCATCGGGGGACTATGATAGGTCTGCTATGCGTGACCTGAAGATGAAAGCGTTGAGCATCTCGAAGTTGATCAACAATCTTCAATTGTCCAAGATTAGCCGTTCGGCCAATAAGGTGGCACACTTAATCGCTAAGTATAGCTTTGACAATAGATTAGATGGTATTCTTGTAAATAACGTACTGCCCTATGTGGTGAATATTGTATCGAGTGAGTGTACTGGTGTGGCTGGTTAATTAATATAAGGTGGTGTTTAAAAAGTATAAATTTGGTCAAACACTTTGCAAGCGGTTGTGACGGAGTAAAAGGACCAGAGGGAGTATCATGCATGCGGAGTAGGCAAAAAATTGCTCATTTATAGCGGTCGAAGTCTCAAAAGGCGCGACTGCGAGGGAGGCAAAGGTCGTGGGAGGCGCGACGGTTGACGGAATTAAGTGAAGTTACATCCACGCGCCGGCATGGCGTGCGAACAGGCAGAAGCTATATCGTCAGGCCTACGATATGGGTCTAGTAGACATGACATCTAGTGGGTCCCGCATAGTTCTCGAGAACTCTTTGGGGGCTTGCAGCATTTATCCACCGGGCAAGCCTGCAACCCCACGCCGTTCGCACGCCCTACTTGTCCCCGTTTTCTACCTCACAACATTTCGCTCCCAGTCGTCCCGTCCTTTCACATTAGTTCGCTCCCAGTTTTTGCGGGGTACAACAGTTCAACTTCTCCAAACCCTCCTCCAAAATCCATGCCCTCCCAAATCTCCATGGTCACCGCTGAGTACCAGGTTAGAGCCATCAACGGCGATAAGTTCATCGTCATCTACACACGTGGACCCGCGACGATGAAAGCATGGCTTGCTCGCTTCCTACGCATGTTCAACAGTTCAACGGATGAGTGGGTCGCTGGGCTAGATGTTTAGTACACCACAGTCCTGGGACGAGAGAAGGATCTAAAGGAAGAAGAGAGTAAGAAGCCCGCCGTGATCTAGGTTTGCGTACATAACGTTTGCTTGGTCTACCGCATATGCCATGCCGACGTTGAGTGCCAGGATTTTAAGAACTTCCTAAAGGACAAAAGAGTGAAGTTCGTTACTGTAGGCTTTAAGAACGACAGGGATGTCCTGCGTCGGATAGGTCTCATTGTAGGCCAGCCCTTCGATCTCCAGAAGGCAAGCCTGGTGTCCTCCTCTTAACCTTCGATGCTGACCCTGGGAGCAGCCATTATTGATCCTTCGTACGCTAAACTAAAGAAACCTCATCACGAGTTTCATCATGCATGGGAGTCGAAGACATTAGATGAAGATCACATCCTGTACGTAGCAATGGATGCCTACCTTTGTTTAAATATCTACAAGGGTTGGATGAAGAAGCAGAGCCCAGTGTCCGGTTCAAGCAAAGAAGCGTCGGCGAAGAGGAAGAGGAAGAGGGACGAGGGCGAAGTCGAGGGCGTGGACTCGGACTCGAGTAGGTGGCGTGCCGTCGCTCGTGCTGGTTCTACTACAGTGTCAAGCGGACTAGTTGCTTAGTTTAATTTCAAGGGTGTGTTGTGCTGAGGCCCCAGCAGAACTATGTTTATGTTCTTTCTTGTTATTTGAACTCTTTAGTACGTAGAGTAGTACTAGTACTATGTCTTACTACTGTTCTTCTTGCAGTTGGTACTACTGCTCGTATCTTCGTGTTCCTACTGTGCTTAATACGTTCATACTAGTAGTATAATTTGGGTCAGTCGATTTGTGAAAGAAGTTCAATGGAGCGAAGGAAGAAGACGGCAGAAGAGGTGGAAGAAGCCCTTCTAGGCATCCATGTTGCATCAAACGGCTCACATGAGTCGGCTAACCCAAATTGCTCCTTCAGATTGCAGGATCCACGTGGCATTCAAGGTCTCGAAGGTAGATTCCGCGTCGGCACCCAGTTTGCGGGCTCAACACGCGCGCGACCGGCTTCTGCCGCGACAGCCACCATGCGCGCCTCCTCCGCGTGGGCGGAGACGACTATGACATGCTAGTTCCTCCTTGCCGGCGTGCTGGAGCATGCGCTCGTCGTCCTCTTCGTACGCTGCGTGCATAGACGTGGCTCGACTAGCTGCTCCCGTGCTTGGCAGCGCGGCGGCATGGCGAGGAGGGACTGCAGACGACGTGATCGGGCGAGCCTTTGGCTTCATGGCACAGGGATGGCGGCGACACGGCGGTGATGGGCGAGAAATTGTTGGCCGGAGCAGGCGGGCACCGGCATGCACAACGGCAAAGGCGGCATATTGATGAGTGCGCGTGTGCGAGGTTACTTTAGTTTCATATAAGGTTGGTCAAACTTAAAAGAAAACCGTACTAGTACACGTAAACATTAGACTTAGGCGGTGCTTTTATTAAAAAAAAATTGAAGTTAGTACCACAGCCACGATACGGAATCCTGTGCAAGCGCGTGAACCGCGGCCGCGCGGTCGATCGAACGGTGCGTCACCGTGTCGCGCTCGAAGGACATCCACCGAACCTTTTTGTGTGTGTGAAAACAATCCTCGAATATTACTCAAACTTTTTTCCTGGGAAAGTTCTTGACGCTGCAATATTTCCATATATTTGAATTTAGCTCTAGTTTGTGTTTATTTGGATTTGGACGTTTTAGGTGCGCCCTAGTTTTTTTTAATACTTATTTTGTGTGTGTGACTGAGAGAGAACGTGTGTATGTGTCCATATGTGTGTTGTGGCGGAAGGGCAATGTGGAGACGGTGTGCGTGATATACAGACATAGATAGGTGTGAGTGTGCAAATGATCATGCATGAGTGAGACATAGACAGATGCTGATACATTGTGTATACATGAGAGAACGGTCTTCTAGTTTACTTGTGTGTGTGTGTGAGAGAGAGAGACACGGAGAGAGACGAAGAGAGAGAGGAGCATCCGTAACACAAAAACCATCTCTCTCGATTCGTCCGTCCCTCGCACGATCGCATGCAATACATGCATCAACGCGCACATTTTGACACCCTCACTCGGCCCTGCCCACCTCAAGGCCCGCACAAACTCTTCATGAATACCCATTTCTCTCCTTAGGTTTATTTTCGCTCAATATCTGACACACACAAACACACATGCGCGCGCGCACCCACACACACACACACACACACGAAGCACAACACACACGCACACACACACACACACACACACCCCTGAGCACACAATTCATCCCCATCCAAGGTTATACGGAGACTACTCTCGCTTGTGCTTCTTTGCAGCACAACAAGCACAAAACCTCAATCTTCAAAGAGGGCATCGAGCAGATCGAAGACGGAAACCACACCGCGCTAGAGAATGCGGGGTCATTTGGAAGTAGGATAATGTGACGACGGTTGACTGACTCCTCCCCCACCCTCTCTCTCTTGCACAAAATTACCAATCCCTCTCTCCCTCGCACAAAATTGTCAATCCCTCAACCCATGAGATCCTTCCCCTCTCGTCCATGTTTTTCCAGCTCTCTCATCAAACATGTTGTCTCTTCTTCTTCCACGTATACAGAATCCGGATGCACACGCATCTCACATATATTACATGTCTCCATCTTTCTCACACACCTAACTTCTTCCTCTCTCTTTCTCTCTCTCTCTGTGTGTGTGTGTGTGTGTGTGTGTGTCTCGATAGGTTTGTCTCCTACTCTCTCGTCCACATACATACAATCTTTCCCGCCCTATCTGCTCCATCTTCAAAAGCTCACTCTGGACGTTTCATTCACACATTGGGATATGTCAAAATGTTGCTTCTATAATGGCTGATGTAAAGTTTTGGTTGTTTTTGTTGCATCCTACAAAGTAATAACTATGAAATGCATTTAGATTCTCATTTGACTGGATTATGTGAGTTTGAGCATGTTGTGAAGTACTATAGACCTTGTATACATCTTGGGATTCGACAATGATTGTAACTACTAGTCATCCACCCCTGCATCTGCACGGCCTAGTAATTGTAAGTAATCGAACAATTTTGATTCGTCCTAAAATGAGAAACTAATAAGTAATATAATATAAAAAAAATTGGTTTAATATGTGTAATATATTTCATTTATGTACCTAATATATGCATTTTATTCAATTTTTGTTCAAGATAGTGGCAAGACGCTCCAAGCAATCATAGTAAGTATAAAGGACATACTCGAAATTAGAAGAACCGAATCCTTAACACTTATCTAGAAAGAATTGTATGTAAGTAAAGTAAATTATGAGTGTCTCCTCTTCAGATGTTTGAAACATGGCTAACCAAGGATTATTTCATTTGTTTTATGTCTACGAATGGAAGACATCGAATGTCATGTTTGAATTTAGCAATCTATAGACTACAAAACGATTTTAAATATATATTCATTTCATCAATAGTAATATACCACTTTTCTTTCGCTTAAAACAGTGTCTCCACTTCAGGTGTTTGAAAAACACACATGGAAAGTTTATCATCATTTAAGTTCTTTCAACTTGGCAAACTCGTATTTTCCACATAAATATTATATTATTATTATTGTTCTATTTAATTCTTCTTGCATGAATGATGTTGTGGCCATCCAAGTAAATTATGAGTGTCTCCTCTTCAGATGTTTGAAACATGGCTAACCAAGGATTATTTCATTATTTTTATGTCTACGAATGGAAGACATCGAATGTCATGTTTGAATTTAGCAATCTATAGACTGCAAAACGAATTTTAAATATATATTCATTTCATCAATAGTAATTTACCACTATTTTCTATCGCTTAAAATAGTGTCTCCACTTCAGGTGTTTGAAAAACACACATGGAAAGTTTATATCATCTTTCAACTTGGCAAACTCGTATTTTCCACATAAATATTATATTATTATTATTTTTCTATTTAATGCTTCTTGCATGAATGATGTTGTGGCCATCCAAACCTATTACGTATCTATTTCCAATGGTCTAAAAGAAGTCCATCGGTTTTTCAGTTAAGTGCCTCCAAGGTTTAGGGACATGCAGAGTGCGTACACACGTACATGTTTTTTTTAATTGACACCCACGTACATGTCTGCTGTTATTTAAGTCCATGCACATACAATAGATATTAATCTAGACTGACATTAGCGGAGGGGAGGAAGGTCAAGCTACAGAATCACCGTTGATGGTGGAGAGCAGCAGTTTCTAAGTTAGTTTTTTTTTTCAGTTTGTCCTGCTGTCGTTGTGATTAGAGGAATAATAAATTTATGTACATATTTTTTCTTTTGATGGGAAAAGGCTGCACGTTGCGGCCCATAGGTAGCGCAAGCCTCCAAGGTTAACTGCGTGATCATATTTTTCGAAGGAATATAATACAGGGTGAAAAATCTATAAACTGTCCACATGGTAGATATCTCTAGAAAAAGGAAAACTATACTACGACTCGTAGCTGTGAAGGACTCTAACTATTGTGGCCACACGGAAGAGATGTTTTAAAATGGGCAACTCTACTATGACTTGTAATCATCTAGGACTCTAACCTTTCCGCAAGTCAAACTACTGATTTTTTTTCTTAATCTTAGACGTACAATTAAAATACAACGGTTATTATGATCAGTTTTCTAGTATTAATGTGGAGGCTCTAATGATGCCTCCAATTAGTAAATATAAGATTGAATTGTATAGACCATTACATTCGAAGTCAATAGCCTAATATATTTATTTCACAATTTCAACAAATGATTAGTTCACTACAAACTAAGAAAACAAATGTGTACTCCCTCCGTTTTTATTTAAGTCCGAGTATTAGCATTGGTCAAAGTCAAGTTTTGTAAACTCTCAAAAAGCTTATAACAAACAATATTAACATATACAATAAAAAATAAATACCATCAGATTCATTATTGAATCTACTTTCACATCATACATATTTGTTATGGTAAATGTTTATATTTTTATATAAACTTGGTCAAACTTTAGGAAGTTTGACTTCGGTCAAACCAAATATGCAGAGTTTACTACTACTACTCGCTAGTTGCTTAGCCGAATCACTCATCACGCCACACGGGGAGTCCAGTGTCACAAATTTTTGAGGTCGGCGGGAAAATCTCCCGCGACCCTGATTCGAGAAGTGGGAAGTTACCATCATAGCCTTCGGAACAGGCCTACGGATGACGCTTGGTAGGGGTTGTTTTCGTAACTTCAAGTTCACCCTATCCAGCCAACCCCACCCCGGCACCCAGAGTAGTACACCTGAATACTCCCCATTTTTTATCCCCACCGCAAAATAGACTTCTCCACGGCACCGCAGCCTTCGTGCTCCTCCCCTTTACATCGGCGCACTCGTCCACCGCAGCGCATCTGCCTCATCGACGACCTCGTACGCCGCACTGGAGCCGGTCCACCGTCGTCCTCGTACACGGAGCTTCTTCCCCGGCATCGTCTTCCATGGTCTCGGATCTGCTTCCCGGAAGCCGATGCCAAGCGCAGAAGTACCACCATCGTGGACAATGAACTGACTCCCGTTGCTGATAATGACTCATAGAGGCCGCCGCGACCATCGTTCTCCTCCTCGATTGGTAATGTCTGTATTGAATCACTTAGCAGTAAAGGAAGTAGAGATAAATATTAAATATTAAATATAAAATAAATATAACCGAAGAGAAGAGAGTAGAGGTGGTAGAGACGTCGGGAAAGGATCGCGCACGTGCGGGAAAAAGCGGTCGGGCATGTGCTAGTTTTGGCGCGCGACGTCCGACGCGCTTTATTAAATCCAACGCCCTCCCACTGCTTTGTGCCTTGCCACCGCTCTGTGTCTCACCACCGCTCTCTCCCCACTCTTTTTCGCCTTGCCGCCGCCGCGCCACCATGCCGCCGCGTCGCCAGGAAACTTGGGGATACCACGGCGTCCGCACGTGCCCCTCCGGTGGCTTCTCTGCAGAGATCCGGTTCCGCGGGATGCGCCTCGACCTCGGCAATTTCGACACCGCCAATGAGGCCGCCCGCGCGTATGACGCGGTGGCGTGGCGCCTCCGGTGACCTAATAGAACATTGAACTTCCCCAACATGCCGACACGGGAGCGGGCGCAGGAGCTCGCGCCTCTGCCGCGGTTTAGCACCAACGAGGATCGTCGCGACAACCGGAGGCGGGAGCACCGTCTCGGCATCACCGAGATGGACGAGGAAGCCAACACTTCCCTCAGGAC
Organism: Aegilops speltoides; assembly: GCA_021437245.1. Lineage (NCBI taxonomy): Eukaryota > Viridiplantae > Streptophyta > Magnoliopsida > Poales > Poaceae > Aegilops > Aegilops speltoides. The sequence goes on from CM038147.1 coordinate 586,418,721, forward strand.
ATCATCAACAAGCGCGAGTTCTACGCGCAAAGGAGGGCGGAGAGGGATAAGAGGAGGGCGGAGCGAGCCGCCTATCGCGAGGACAAGCGTAGGCGAAAAGCGGATGCTCAATTCAACATGAGGCTAGGAGCAGTGTTGCCCTGGGTATCCGACGACGATTGGTATCTTCACGCCTACAGTCAGACGTCGGAGGAGGACATCACCGAGGAGGAGTCGGACAACAAGGAGTAGTTGAATTATCTTTTTTTATCTATCTATGCTGAGAACTATCCTCTACTCTCTAGTATCTACTTCTCGATCTCAGCACTGTAAACAGTTTTTAAAGCGCCACGCGTTGCGATTCTGTTGGAGATTCACTAACATGGCAGACGAATGCTTTAATGTTGCCCACAAGATGCGCGAGTATTACTAGTAGTATTTTTCTTGCCATGTTGAGATTTTAAAACCACGAGTGTGAACATGCAGAGGAGCAATGAAGACCAAACACGGGATATTCGGGACATCTTCAAGGAGCGTGGCAAGTTAAAGAGGAGCTGCACCGAACCTGTAAAACGAGCTTTGGTAAGTAACACCCTTTCAATTACTTTCGTTTAGCCTCTTGTTCTTCGATGTGTAGATGTTGTAGTTTATGTTTCTCTTAAGCGTGGTGTTCTTCGATGTGTAATAAGAAGATTCTTAATCGTCCTAACGCTTTCGTTTTTAGCTTGATGTAGGAAGCGGGTGTTCTCACCTTGTAGTCTATTTTTATATTTCTTTTCCTTTTGAATTCACTTCTCTTAGTTTTGTTTATCTGGCTTCTACTAAATGGATCTAGGTTTCTCTGAGTATTGATCTAAAAAAGAAGTAACTTCATGTCAGGATGCAGTTCCTGCGAGGAGGGAAGTATGGTCAACCTCGAGATCATGTTTCCAAAACGAGGCTGGATTACACACAAGGTGCCAGTTCCCTAATGATGCTGGATTAGACACAAGGTGCAAATTCCCAGATGATGCTGGATTACACACAAGCCAGGTGGAGTCGTCAGCTGTTTGTGTCCTCGTGGCATTAGTAAAGGCTGAAAGAAAGCGTGCAGCAGCCCTTGAGAATGTAGCTGAGTTCCTGAAGAAGCGAAAAGAGCAATCAGATGCTCTCTTCACCCAAGCCAAAGAAGAGATGGAAGAAGCTAGAAATAAGCTAGCAGAGGCAGAGCAGGCTAGGCGTCTCCTGCTATCTAAAGCTGTTGTCAATACAAAATTTCCTTCATAATAGCTAGGTTCAAATGTTTATCCAGTCAGCATGCCTGTTGTGATGTCTGTGCATCTACTGATGTGGCACAAAATGTTTTTTGGGTCATGTAATAACAACAATTACTTTCCAAACAATAACAGATGAAGCATTGGACATGGTATAGTTCACGCGCAAGCCCGACATTCCAAGTTCAACTTCCACATCAAACTCATGTTCACAGATATCTGCACATTCATACATAATGTCCACAACCATGATTCACTTCAAAGCCAAAAAAATGTGAGGAGAGTTATAAATAAAGAAAAACCTCTACTAGTTCCTGCTACCAGTGCGAGCACAACAAGTCAAGACCATGCGTAAATTAATTATATTTTAGTCATTTTTTATGTTCTAAAATGCCTGCCGGCTCGCGGAAGGACGTGTTGCCAGCACACACACGGATTCAATGAAGGCAGGCGGGGCAGTCTTAAGCTGGTTGCACGCGGCGAGGAGGCGTGCTCAGCCGGGCCTGCAGCGAGTGCGGCCCTCTTGGCCGGTGCGCTGGTTCAATGCAGCAATCGTGCACCTAGGGTTTTAGGGTTTATTTGTTAACGGCGCCTTTACGTAACACTCATGTGTGCGAGACAGTGATAGGCCAACTGCGTGCGTGCGCCTCTTCTTTTCGTATATGTACTCCACCATTTGTCTGGTGTCCAAAAAATTATAATAACTACTAGCAATGTGCCAATGCGTTGCCACATGATCAAAGTAGATGAATACATATTCACCGATTTGATAGAAAAAAAAGTCTGGTTTTGAAATACGTATATCACTAAAAATATGTTATGTTTCACTCAAAATATATTCCTTTGGCGGTTTTGATGAGATAAGGGAGGAATGTTGTTGGTTTCAAGATACGGGAAGTGGTATATGTCTAATTTCTACTCTTACTAGCAAGATGTCCGTGCGTTGCACAGAACATCAAGATCTTGTGGGAGAAAAGGATGAACGAGGGAAGGCCTTATCTGCAAATGTGGTGCCTATCCGTCAGATATAAATCGGATGACCTACATTGCAGGATGGCAGGCCCGCCATCATCACCAACTCTATTTTTTATCCCTACTCTTATAAAAAGCATTGTCGGTGATGACCGTGTGCCTGCCATCCTGCAATATAGTCCGTCTGATCTATATCTGATGGATAGGAAGGAAACTATGGCAATTTTGCAAAAAGAAACCCACACCCCTCTCCACATTTGCAAATAAGGCCTTCCCTCGTTCATCCTTTTCCCCCACAAGATAAACTACACATACAAATGCATCTTGATGTTCCGTGTAATGCATGGGCATCTTGCTAGTTGTTGCAAAAAGCCCATGTGTGTGTGAGAGAGAGGGAGAGTGGAGGAGGACGGAGTGCATGTGTGACAAAGACACAAGTAGTATGTTTGCGATAGGTATCAGCTTAATATGAGGCGATAGTGTGTGTGTGCACGATCGAGAGGGCGTGTCTCAAGAAGGGAAGAAAAAGCTACATAGATACAAGGAACGGGAGAGAGACATGTATGCGATGGTGGAAGCACGAGTGTGCGGGTGTATAAACCTATCTAGAGGCTAGCTAGTCGATAAATGTTTGTGAGAGAAATACGAGTCGGGGTGCGAAAGCGAGAGTTTGGTGTGTGTGAGAGAGAGACGGTAGTCGGGAAGGGGAGTGGAAGCAGGAGTTGTATGTGTGTGTCTATGAGAGAGAGAGGAGACAGTCGTCGGGGTTGTCTGATCGGTAAACAAATGAATAATGTCAGTCTGGGATGGAGACAAAAAGGAGACCGCAACAAATGTTGTGTCTACAGGAAAGAGAGAGAGTAGTTTTAGTGGTATGAGTCATATGTAGAGACATACAGGGTGTGTGAGAGAATCGCATAGAGAGAAAGACAAAGTGAAAGACGAGTGGAGACTGTGTGTGCGGCGGTGAAAAGGAAAGCTTAGGTACCGAGTGATACCAGAGAACACTAGAGACGTGAGAGATAATGAAAACCGTGTAATGTATAATGATAGGGAGAGTGTGACACTTCTCAAGGGAGACGTCGAGAGACCATTGTCGGGGCGGACGGTGGCCGCCGCGAGCACCTATGGGGCCCGGGGAGGCCCCTTCGTCTTGTCTTGATGCAGGCGGAGGAGGCCTGAGAGAGCAGATCGAGGCGAAGGCCTTGGCGGGCTTTACCCAGCCGGAGCTCTCGGAGAGATAAAACTACTACTGCTGCTTTGTGTTGTTATTGATCTCGCTCGAGAATACGAGCGTGAGGATGTGGTGGACTCGAACGAGTCGAATCCCTAGCGCGAAAGTTGCTAAGGATCCGAACCTCCGAGGATCGAACCTCCTCCTCGTTGCCCACGGGCCTCCTTTTATAGCACAAGGGGTCACCGACAGGTGTCAACGTAGGAGAAAGGGGTAAAAGCGTAAAAAGGGTGGTAGTTGGAACAGTGCGGGAACAGTGGAGCTACGATGCTTGAGCAGTGGTTTCTACCTACTTTGTGATGGGGACAAGAGCATTAAATGCCCGTCACCGTCGACTCCAAAAGCTCCCGCCCTTGCGTCTCCGTCGCCACGGGCGATGGATCCATCACCGTGAAGTGCCACCGTGTCCCTCCGGTTGCGCAGCCACCCGCCACGCGCGTCCTGGAGAGGCCTCGAGGCGGGCGTGGGCGATGAGCTGGGCGTGGGCACCTGGCGCAGCTCCCGGCAAGTACCTTGCCGGGGTCTTGATCTTGCCGGACCCGGGGGGGCTTGTCGGGCTCTGCAACTTGCCGCCCCCCGGGCCCTCGCCGGGATGCATGCAGCGTCGAGGCGTGTATTCTGTGATGTGATCTTCTAGCCTGGAATGGCCCTCCCGGCAAGCTCCTCTTGCCGGGGTCTCGATCTTTTGTCTTGTACACTTTGTTCTTGAATGGCTTGATATGGAGAAGGAATGGTCTCCGGCAAGCATGTGGCGAACCCAGTTGCCGGGAGCCGCGACCGCCCGTGCACAAGTTGGGGTACTGAGGTACCCCTTCCTTAGTACACCGACAGGAGCCCCCGGGCCTGGGCCATACACGGTGCCGGGCGCTGTTGGGCCAGGCCCAAGGCGGTCTGCAGGCACGGCACACGCGCCCACGGTGCGCCGAACCGCTTCTGCATCTGCCGCCTCCCGAAGAATGGCGCGTCGATTGCGGCGTCGTGGGAGGCGTGGGCGGCGCATGCGGTCATTAAGGCATCCACTCCGTGATCGTGGTGCGGCGGGTCCTCCACCCGTCGCCCGGCCCGCCTTTTTCGCCACGCGGCCCGCATGCATAGGGGTCGTGGGCGGCGACGGTGGAAAACCGAGCCGTCACGGGCGAAGACGACGAGCCAGCCCCGCTCCTCTGGCCTTCGCGCCTCCCGATTGGCCAGGAAGGGCGGTTGTGTCCCCACCTCGCCCTTTAAAAGGAGCGGAAGGGGAGCACATTGGCCTCACACTTCTCCTTCTCTCTTCGTCTTCAACTTCTGTTCCTCCTTCGGCCATGGAAAGAGGAAATCCTAGTTCTTCCACGGTTGTAGCGAGAGTCGCCTCCCGGCAGCGCTCTTCTCCCCATCCCGCACCCGCGGCGGCGGAGCCGGCCACGAGAGGAGAGGAGGGGCGAGGCCGTGGACGGGTCGGCGTGGTCGAGGTGGCCGGGAGAGGCGGTCGTGGTGATCGCCGCCCCGTCTCCTCCGACGAGCCTGCCCACGATCTTGGTCCACACGGAGATGACCCTGGGAGTTCTTCATCAAGCTGCGCCGGCGCCTCGTCGTCGCCTCGGCTGCGGCCCGTTCGCGGACGCGATGGAACCGGATCCGCCCGAGGTGATGGAGTTGCGCATGAGGGGCTGCGGGATCAGCGGCACTTTTCGAGTGAGTGTCGTGTCCCCAACCCGGCGTGATGTGCCGACCGAGGGTGGAAGACATTCGCCGGATCCATAGCAGCGGCAGGGTTTACCCTCCATTTTAAGCTAATGGAGGCGACCTTCTCGCCGTCAAGGTCTTGGGAGTTAGGGACCGGGCGAGATCTTGTGTGGACAGCTCCTCGGATAGCGAAGGCTCCTCCTCGGCGAGAGTGACGAGGAGGGAGCGAGCGGCGGCGAGGGATGGCGGGTCCGACTAGGCGTCGGACACCGCTGCCTCGCGCGTCACCGGCGACCCCATAAACTGGGTCGCCGGCCTCCTGAACTCCCCGGGGCCGTCTTCTTGGCGGTTGGCATAGGGAGGCTGCGGAAGAGGAAGAGGGGGAGTGGCGGCAAGGCCGTTAAATCGGAGTACGAGGGCGAGGTGCCCTCGTCGGCGTGCCGATGTCCCACCACCCCGTCTTCAAGCTCTGCCTCCGACGCCTTCGTCTCCGCCAAGCTTCTGGCCGGCCCCCGGGGTGTTCTCTTGGTGTCTTCTGGCACCCGTAGCTCTCCGGGCATGCGTTCCCCATGCCCGTCACCTTGCGCAGCTCCTGGGGGCACGCCGGCGCCACCGCCACGCTCTCCTAGGCGCTCCTTTCGCCCTTCTCCGACAAGCTTCTCTTGCCGGGGTCTCCTTCCCCGGCAAGCTTCCCTTGCCGGGAGCTCCTTGACCTACCTCCTGAACTCCTGAACAGAGAAACAGGAGAAAGATCACGGGCACCTTATCTTTTAATTTGTAAGCCCTCGGGCCTTAGTTGTATTTGGAAATTGTAATCCTCTCTATCATGTTTTTCATCCTCTATGGACTTGTACTATGTTAGGATGCTTTTAATGAAAAGAGGGGAAGGCTTGCCGGACTGAGTCTTTTACTTGTTCGCATCTTGTATGTTTCTACGCTCTCGGGGAGCTTGCCGGGGCGTACACGCTTGCCGAGTGCGGGACAGCGCGCCGGCGGTGTTGCTTCCGGCAAGCAACCTCGTCGGGCCAGTTGCGACACTTACCTTGCTGAGCGGACTCGGAAGCAAGATAAGGGTGCAGCAGCACACTTGTGTTTGTTGAGCGGACTCGGAAACAAAACAAGTACGCAACTGGACCACGACTTAGTTCCTCCGCGTATGGGTCTGTACAAGACACGCTCGTTCAAAGACACAGTCCCGCTTTCCCCGGTCCATAAGAGGATGCATGACGAGGGACGTAAAAACTCATCTGATTTTGCAGCCCCCGGCTACCCTAGCTTGCCGGGGAGGAATCTTGGCATTCGCAGCCCCCAGCAACGCTGGCTCCGCAAAAACCCAAGTGCTGGTGTGCTCTTCTAGTTTCTCTTTGTTACTGCAATTTGAGCCATGAAAACAGCTGGGGTAGGTATGCAACAGTAATATATATATATGTGCATAAATCTCTTCTGTGCGACTCTGCAATGCGATGCCGTGCCTTGCCCTCCGTATGTTTCAACCCAACGCTTCGGGAAGCTTGCCGGGGCGAACACGCTTGCCGAACGCGGGACAGCCCGCTGGCGGTGTCGCGTCCGGCAAGCAACCTTGCCGGGCCAGTTGCGACGCTTACCTTGCTGAGCTGACTCGGAAGCAAGATAAGGGTGCAGCAGCACACTTGTGTTTGTTGAGCGGACTCGGAAACAAAAACAAGCACGCAACTGGACCGCGACCTGGTTCTTCCGCGTACGAATTTCTCATATGAAGGACATCGCACGGCAAGGCTTGCCACGTTACGCCCTCTACTTTACGCCCTTTGTACGCTTTTACCCTACGCTTCTAGGGAAACTTGCCGGCGCTAACACACTTGCTGAGTGCGGAACATCAGCAGCCCGCTGGCGGTGTTGTTTCCGGCAAGCAACCTTGCCGCGGCTGGTCGCGACGCACTTAGCTTGTTGAGCAGACTCGAAAACAAGGGTGCGAAGCTTGTCGCGACTCACTGTTGAGCGTGCTCGAAACAAGATAAGGGTGCGGCTGCCCACTGGCAGGTTCCTCAGCGCACAGGTTTCGCATACAAAGGATGAATGCACGAGGGATATAACGTAAACAGAAAGCACGGAGCTAAGGAGTGCCTTGCACAGAGGCTCGGGCGACTTAGCTTTTTCATTTCCGTTGATCTGTCGAGGCCGCACTTCTCCCCCGATCCTTCCTTTTCGTATGTCCTCGACCTTATGCTTTCGGGGAGCTTGGCGGTGCGAACACGCTCGCTGAGTGCGGAACATCAGCGGCCCGCTGGCGGTGTTGCCCCCGGCAAGCAACCTTGCCGGGCCAGTTGCAGCGCGCTTGTGTTTGTTGAGCGGGCTCGAAAACAAAACAAGGGCGCAACTGGGCCAAGACTCAACCCTTTCGCATCTAGGTCGCTCATACAGGATATGGATTCTCTGGAGGGGGACAGCTCAAAAGTTTGGAGCTTAGATATTTTCTTTGCTCTCACTGGCCGGCAGGCCAGTTGGCGGGGCTCGATGGCGCGTCCACGACGGCAACGCGGCACTCCGGAGAGGCGCGGTTGTCGGAGTGGGCACCAGAGCTACTTGCTGGTAGGGCTCGACGGCGCGTCCTCGACGGCAACGCAGCGCTCCAGGAAGGTGCGGTTGCCGGACGGCGCCTAGAGCCGCTTGCTGGGCTTGGCCTTCTTCTTGGCGTGCCCACGGAGACCGAGGCGTGGTCGTCCGTATTGTCCTTGGATTTGGTGGCGCCGCGAGTGCCCTCGCCGGCGACCACCCTCCCGACGGCGTCTCCACCGCCCACCGTAGGCTCCGGTGGCGGCGGATGGGACGCAGACCGGCCTGCAACCCCCGAAGCCTTCCTCTTCGGGGCCATGGCGCGATTGCTGATGAAGTTGGAGAGGTTGATGAAGAACGCGCCCGTGCCGACGCCGGATCAGGTCCGCACAACCTCGACGCCCTACAGCGCGCCCGAGAGATGTCGGCGGACGGTGGCGCCATGAGCACCTATGGGGCCCGGGAGGCCCTTCGTCTTGTGCGGTACGAGGCGGAGGAGGCTGAGAGAGCATATCGAGGCGGCGCGCGGCGCGGGCTTTACCCAGCCGGAGCTCTCCGAGAGATAAAACTCCACTGCTGCTTTGTGTTGTTATTGATCTCGCTCGAGAATCTGGCGTGAGGATGTGGTGGACTCGAGCAGGTGAATCCCTAGCGAAAGTTGCTAAGGATCCGAACCTCCGAGGATCGAACCTCCTCCTCGTTGCCCACGGGCCTCCTTTTATAGCACAAGGGGTCACCGACAGGTGTCAACGTAGGAGAAAGGGGTAAAAGCGTAAAAAGGGTGGTAGTTGGAGCAGTGCGGGAACGGTGGAGCTACGATTAGCTTGAGCAGTGGTTTCTACCTACTTTGTGATGGGGACAAGAGCATTAAATGCCCGTCACCGTCGACTCCAAAAGCTCCCGCCCTTGCGTCTCCGTCCGCCACGGCGATGGATCCATCACCGTGAAGTGCCACCGTGTCCCTCTGGTTGCGCAGCCACCCGCCACGCGTCCCTGGAGAGGCCTCAGGGCGACGCGTGGGCCGATGAGCTGGAGCGTGGGCACACAGCGCAGCTCCCCCGGCAAGTACCTTGCCGGGGTCTTGATCTTGCCGGACCCGGGGGGGCTTGTCGGGCTCTGTAACTTGCCGCCCCCCGGGCCCTCGCCGGGATGCATGCAGCGTCGAGGCGTGTATTCTGTGATGTGATCTTCTAGCCTGGAATGGCCCTCCCGGCAAGCTCCTCTTGCCGGGGTCTCGATCTTTTGTCTTGTACACTTTGTTCTTGAATGGCTTGATATGGAGAAGGAATGGTCTCCGGCAAGCATGTGGCGAACCCAGTTGCCGGGAGCCGCGACCGCCCGTGCACAAGTTGGGGTACTGAGGTACCCCTTCCTTAGTACACCGACAACCATGTTTGCGAGGATAGGAGAAACATGAAGTGAGCGTGCGGGTGAGCTAGAGAAAAGAGTGATAGCTACCTGAAGGAGCATGCATGCGAGAGAGATGGGCGTGAAAGGAGTGAACAAAAAAGGGATTCAAATATTTGAATTTGAGATGATGATACATGTAATCCATACTCGAACCAAAATTGATCTATCAAGCATGCATACTCATATGAATTCACGCACATCTATGTTATTTAATATGTAGATATTACTGACCATACATTTTAGTAGAACATAATTTGGCTAAAAAATTCGAATTCAACCTTAAGATTTCGAGATCATTGTATTTGTAAATCGTATTATACATATAAAGAGCAGAATTCTTTGTTGTGCTTTTGAAAGTATATATAAAAAAATGATGTATATAGAATGTAATTCCAACTGAAAATGGATCCCGCCCAAAAAAAGAGTAGAATACAAACGAGATTGAATTGAGTTGGCACGATGGCGATGCACTCTACAAAATTTGCACGAAGCGGGAAAGTCGCGAGAATCGCCCGAAACCAAAATCTGCGAGATGGAAATCACTACTGCCTATCCCTGCCACGCAAAGCCTATCTGCTGGATTTCTATAGGTTTCCATAGGGGTAGGTTTGTAATTTCATCCAAACATGACGTAACCGCCTCTCACCCGGATTCATACACGGTGGGCGCCAAAACACAGTGTCCCCTCGGCCGAAATCGACTCCCTCCCCGATTCATATTCATACACGGTGGGCGCCAAAAACAAACTCTCGTCGGCAAATATTCGGTGTATGCGAGATTACCGTCCTATCCCCAACCGACTAATGATGTTGTGATGTAGTAGAAATTTGAAACGGGGGCTAAGTTTGTAAATTTCCTCGCATTTGAGACAAGCATGCCCTGAATACATTGTTCCCACCCTTCCTCTCTACCTCCCTTTTCCCCATTCGTACTCCGTGGGCGCCAAAACACCCTCTCCACCCCACCCTCCTCTGTCCGCCGCCGTCCGCCACCCCATCCACCGCCATCCTCCTCCACCATGTCAGAGCTGATACCCCGACGCCGCCGTCCACTACAAGAGATCGACCTCTCTCATCCACGCCTTCGGACCGGGATCCTTGCATCCCGTTCTCTCGCTTCATCCCCGCTGTCATCCACCTTACCGGCGCCGCTCCTACGAACGTCTCGTCCACCATGCCCCACCGCCACCGTCTACCCTCCTAGATCTGCTTCCACGCCGCCGACGGCCATCGCTACCGCAGCACCGTCAAATTCTCAGCAGATGCGTACACGGCGCCGCACCAGAGGCGGTACTCTTTCGTATCAGCTCAACTTATTTATCGCAGCAAGAAAATAGATCGCCACTGCTTTACTCTAATTTCCTGTCTTGGTTGCGAAGTTTGGTTTGTCCGGTTTGCACCTTCAGATCCGCCATGGCACGCTCAACACTATACTCCCAATGCTTATGGTTTTCCCCTTTTATATTCCACACTAGTTAAATCATAGTAGACTAAATTTCAAAATTGGGTCAGTCGATTTTTCAGAGCTCGCCGGAGTTCGCCGGTGCGATCCAAGGGGCTGGGTGGTTGTGGGGCCTCATCGAACAAAGAAAACTCGACGCGGGTGGGGGGTGCGGGTGGCGGAGGAACACAGGCGGTGGGGGCCGGTGGTCCGGCCGGCGGCCCGTGCGGTGTTCTGTATGGGAAGAATCAGAGACAAGGAAGAAGAAGGGTTAGGAGACGTAGGATCTTCATCCAACCGCCTGAAATGGTCGAGAGACAGCTGGGAGTTGCATTCTTAATGCGCTCTGGTTCATCATGTGTGGGCACTGTGCAACCAACATTTTATTATCCAAAATCTGCTTGCTCTTCTTTACCATGTTCCTCTTCCATTCTTCTTTAATATGTACTCTCTCTGTTCCTAAATACAAGTCTTTGTATAGATTCCACCATGGACTACATATGGAGCAAAATGAGTGAATCTACACTCTAAAATGTATCTGGATATATCTGTATGTGATCCATAGTGGAAATCTCTACCAAGACTTATATTTTGGAACGAAGGGAGTATTATTTAAACCGTCTCTTTATTTGCCAATCTGAAATGGGATAAATTGACAGCACACTAACCATTGATACTTATGAGTTCTTGATCTGTAATCCAGTGGTGTCGTGAAGCTGCCAACTCCTTCACAATGTCATTTCCTGCCATGTCTTGACCTGAACAATACCATATTGTGTTAATGCAATTTTAAACTGTGTCACTTTGTTCGTCAGTAAGAAATGTGATGAATTGTCAGTACTGATAATTTTATGTGCAAAGCCTGTCATCTGTCTGCTTGTTTATCTTTCAGAGTGAGGAAGGTTTAAGTGTTGGACAAGCGCAGTCTCATCATCTTGCTCAGTTGCTTGCGCTGCAGCTCCCCAGCAGGGCTAACCTTTCCGGAACTCTACTGAAGTGCTGTCGGTTTTGTATATTATTTTGTCGGCGTGTTTATTTGCACTGGTGGCGATCTTTGATGCCCAGTGTATGTAATCTGCTGTCTGCTTGTGCTTTATTATCATAGTGGCGAACTTTCACTAGTGCAGAACCGGGCAATAGCACCGGTTCGTAAGGCCCTTTAGTGCCGGTTACATAACCGGCACTAAATTGTGGTCACTAAAGCCCCCCCCCCCCTTAGTACCGGTTCAGCACGAACCGGTGCTAAAGGGCAACCACGTGTACGAGCCAGCTCCGGGGCACGAGCCCTTTAGTACCGGTTGGTAAGACCAACGGTACTATAAGGTTTGGGGGTTTTAGTTTTATGATTTCTTTTCATTTAATTTTGTGTTTCCATTTTAATTCTTTTTCGTTTGCTGGTATTTTACGATACTACACATTGTACACGTTATGCATATATATATACATATATATATATAAAATAAATTTCTAGTAGAACCAATCATGCATATATATATATATAGATATATATATATATATATATATATATATATATATATATATATATATTCAATGTCTCACAAACCACCATATTAATTAATTCACACATACACACATGTATAGCTATATACGATTTCTCCTACATATGAATGTTGCCTTCGGAGCCAGTGGCATTAGCCTAATTGGTGCCTTCGAAGCACGATTACAATTGGAAGTGGTTTTCATGGGGGCGGTAGCGGGTAACAGAATTCTCCATCCGGATTTATGACCTGGTCGAGCAAAAATCCCGCTATTTCCTCTTGAAGTGCTTCTACGTGCTCCCTTTCTATGAGCTTCTCCCGCACCTCTTTGAACTGTTAAGAAGGAGATCAATATGCATGTGTATTAGTTGTGTGACTAGATATCGATAATGGTGTAAAAATTGTGAATAGTGTTCTGACAAGCGTACCCATTGCTGTCTTTGAGATCTGCTCCTTTGGAAGCCATCATGCGAATGTTCTATAAAACGCAGAATGCACACAGATCAGTCCCCTGCGCCTACTTCAGGGCCTTTACGAGAATGGAATTTGATCAGATAATAATTAATCAAGCATGATAATTAAAGAGATGGCAGCTAGCTAGCTAGCTAGTACTACTTAATTACTTACCTTGGGTCGAATCCATTTAAGCTTTTGTTTCCATTCACCTTCCGTGACGCTGATGAATCTTTCCCAAGCCCTGCCCACCGACAAAGAAAATGAATAAAGGGGTTATTAAATAGTTCATATCATGAAATGACGAACTAAATAGACCGAGATATATAGTTAATAATGATTGAAATTACCTGTTGACTATCCCATACAAGATGTTATAGTCAGTTTTTTCTGAGATTAGTGAGTCCAGTACTTCAACTGTTCGGGCGTCAACTTTTATGCTACACAAGACCCAGTGAAATCTGCATGCACACACGTTTACATGTCTTAATTAAGCGGGCATATGTAAGCAAAAACATGTAGCTAGCTAGTAGGCAAAAACAGAGAATTTGTAGTACAAGACAGTGTGACTCACTAGAAGTTGTAAGGAAGTAGTATATCTTCATTGTATTTGAGGCGCTTCAAGAACTCTAGCATGCTGTCCTCTACTACCTTTGCACAACGTTTATTTAACTTCCATGTGTATTCATTAACGGTGTTTCGGTCAATGAACCCAATGCCAAAGCGTCCACCTTTTCTCATTTCATATATCTTCATCCTCCATATATAATACCACAGAAAAGAATATAGTGAGGATAATTACAGGTAATGATTGATCAAAAGGATCACTACAGCTAGCTTGAGACTTAAATTATAGAAAGAAATCACTTAGAGACAATAGCAACTAATGATAGATTTGTCGAGTCCGTCTTGATTGTATAACTGAAATAGTTCTAAATACTCGACGGACACAGCTTTCTCATGGTAGTAATGGTCCTGCTTGACATTCACCATGATGGACAATCGCTCTGAAATCTTGGTAATGTTCATGTACCATTGATGCAATTCATACATTCTCGTTGGGAGGTTCTTGACCTTGTCTGGCGCGACAAAAGGTTGGCCCCGGACATATTTCCGTCTTACTTCATCCTCTCTAAGCAAAGGCATGGGCTCGATCTCGAGGAGTTGTCCAACAGTGATGTTGAGAACTTCAGCCTGCATTATATGCTCCTCCGTTATTACCACATTGCCCACCTCGGGAACATGCACTATTTGCCCACAATAATATTGGGCGCGCGTACTGTCAACCTGTTGTTGGCACAACAAGCGAGGGATCGATTCGCCGCTGTTCTCCCAGTTGGGAATGGTTTTCCGCATTTTTGGCAGCTGCTTCTTGTTTGCTTGATCGATGTAGGCGTGCTCGCCTCCCTTTGTAGGCGTGCTCGATTTAACTTCGATGTGGTGCTCATAGTCTGTGTCAGCAGGCTTGGAAGCTTAATGGTTGAGCCATCTGAATGAAGTGGTCAATCGTTTCTCGAGCACTTTCTCCCTTGGCGGCGGTGGCGGTTTCGGTGCAAAATGGGCTTCCACCTCAGCCTTGATATGGCTGTGATTTCCTCCTCGAACCTGTCATAAGACCTCTGCGGAAGAGGCTTGAGGCTTGGACTATATTTATATCGCTTGCCTCCCTTTGTACTTCTGTACTACCTCGACTCGTGCCGCCTTCGCACCATAGCTGCGGGGTGTCTCTTCTGCGATTCTTGAGGCCACGGAGGCGGCCGACGGGAGTGAGTTGGACGAGGAGGTGGCTGAGGTTGTGCCGGACTTGGAGGAGGTGGGCGTCTGACGCTGTGGCGGACTTGGAGGAGGAGGATTGTCGACACTTTGCGGACTTGGAGGAGGAGGGTGGCGACACTTTGCGGACTTGGTGGACTTGCGGGAGGCGGAGTCTGCTGACTCGGTGGCGGACTTCGACGAGGACTCGGCTGACGCGGTGTCGGTGGCCTTGGAAAGATGATGCAATCCTTTTTCCATAGGATGATACGATGTTTGGCCTCTCCGAGAAAGCGCTCACCGTCACCTCCAGCAATGTCAAGCTTTAGCCCCGAATATGGTGGGTCCACCACCTCATCAACCAAGACACGAGCATAGCCCGCTGGAATCGGGTTGCAATGGAAGGTTGCCTCGGGGAGATTTGTGAAAGCACAGCCGTCCGCCACCTTCATGGATATGTTCTTCATTTTGACATGTAGCTCGCAGTTAGTGTTCTCCGTGATGTCATCCACGGGGTATCTACCCAGCATTGCGTCGTCCGGTGCTATCCAATGCTGGATCATCCGCTAGCTGCTGCAGCTCCTGAGACCCCCTTTGATGGGTAAGTGAGTCCATCTGCTCCTGCTGCCGCTGGAATTTGACTGCCAATTCCGCTTGACTTGCTTCTAGGCCTTGAAGTCGTTCATAGTCCCGCTTCCTCTGCTCCTCCTCCATCTTCCTCTTCTTCTCCTCCGCAATCTTCTTTCTTGCACGGGTTCTGTAGTCGTTGTTCCAGTCTGAAAACCCCTCATACCACGGCATAGCGCACTTGCCTCCTGTTCTTCCCGGGTGTTCAGGATTTCCCAGGGCACGCGTAAGCTCGTCGTTCTCTCTGTTGGGCTGGAACACCCCCGTTTGTGCCTCTTCTATTGCAACAAGTATCGCATCGTCGGCTCCCTTCAGACTTGCCCTCGTCGAAACATTTCCTGTCTCCCGGTCCAACTCCCCCCATGCGCATAGAACCAAGTCCCGACCTGGGGCCAGCTCTTAGTAGCGGAGTGACACTGCATCCTCCATCTCTTTCTCGGACTTATCCCACTTAGGCATTGCCACCGATAGCCACGGCCCCACTTATGGAACTTATCCTTTTTGGCATTCTTCTTGTTTATTCTCGATCGTTCCTTAGCTAATTCCGAATCCTTGAATTTCACGAAATCGTCCCAATGATCACGTTGGTTCTCCGGTGTTCCTTGAATCTGGAGTCTTCCTTCCTCCTTGGCGTACTTGTTCCATTCACGATTCTTGTAGTTCTTGAATGCAGTCGCCATCATCCTAAGAGCAGCCTCTTTGACTTTCTGCACATATGCTTCTGTGAAATGATCTGGTAGGGTGAAATGTTCCATGATAGTATACCAAAGTAGATCTTTTTGATTCTTGTCGACAAAAGTAACATCTGGACGTGGCTTTGCTGGCGCTCTCCATTCTTGAAGTTTGATCGGGAGTCGGTCCTTCACAAGAACTCCGCACTAACAAACGAACTTGTCCGCAATCTTCTTAGGCGCTAATGGTTTGCCAGTAGGGCCGCATGCCTCGATATTGTACTTTACGCCCGGCTTCAACTTTTTGTTCGGGCCTCGTTTCGTCATTTTGCATGAAGATTTGCTCGATCCGGATGGCTGAAAGAACAAAGATCGATTCGTTAATATATCTTCAAGTCATTTAAAATATGTGATGATCACCAGATGCCTGCTTATATAAATATATATACCTCGCCGGTGTTTGTTTTTCAGGATCAACATGTTCTTCGTCATCATCATAATCATAGTTCATGACTTCATCAATTTCGTCGTTGCGATCGAATATCATATCACCCTCTCCGGTGTTGTTTAGAAATTCGGAGCCGTCATAATCTTCTTCATTCTAATTATCATCTGCCCCACATATCATATCGAACATGGTATGTTCTCCCTCTCTGTCGGTATTGTCTGCCATAGCTTTTGTTTAACTAATCCAAAAGAAATATAAAACAATTTAGTATTCAAATCTCGAATACATCGTCCAGAAGAATAGATATAATCTCGAATACATCGTCTCGAATAATATATAATATTGAATAGTACATCACTGGCTATTAGCTAATAAAGATCGAATGCTACAAAAGAATCTAGGACACTCGCGGTTCCTCCGGCGCGGGCGGTGGACACCCAAAGAGAAGAAACACTCACAGGATCATAGCTGAAGTGAGATCCCCGAAGATACTGCCACGTATTGGAGAACCTGCCGCCCTCTAACGCAACCATGTAGCGATGGACGTGCTCGTCCTCCTCCCTGACACGGACGTACCACCTCCGGCGGGGCGGGTCCCTCCAAGACCAAACTGGCCCTGTGCGCACGCAAACCAAACGAGATCGAGGTCGACGCGGGACCCGGCGGGTTCCTCATCAAGCGGCGCGCCTCAAGCAGCACCTCCGGTGCCAGCCAGTGAGCCCAGTCCGGACATGGGTCGGCTGGGCGTCGTCATGACGGGTCGACAGCGAGGATGCGGGCGGCATCGTCGAGAACAAATACTAGCTATATGCCCATAAAAAGTAACATTTTTAATGATTGGATTTTGATAACTAAAATTTCTAACATTTCTATATAACACTAATTATGCTAATCTAAATAATCTAAATAACACTAAAATTTCTAACATTTGTAACATTTCTATATAACACTAATTTCTAACATTTCTATATAACACTAATTTCTAACTGATTAAGCACTAATTATATCCATCTAACATGCATTCATACATATATAATAGTGAAAAATAATAATCTAAATAATCTAAACTAATTAAACACTAATTATCTAAACTAATTAAACATACAAAATAATAATCTAAATAATCTAAACTAATTAAAGACTAATTATCTAAACTAATTAAAGACTAACTATCTAATGCTTGTGTGTGTGTGTGTGTGTACGGGCTCAGGGCTGGAGACTCACAATGGCGAGGCGGCAGCGGCAGCGTCGGCAGCAAGAGGAGAGGCGAGAGGAGGCGAGGCGACAGGAGGCGACGGGGCGGCGACGGCGGGACGGCGTGCGGGGGCAGCGACGGGACAAGCGGCGACGGGAGGGCGAGGCGGCGGCGCAGGGGCGAGGCGGCGTCGGAGGCGATCGAGGCGGCAGCGGCGGTGGCGAAGATGACGGAATGTGAGGCGAAAACAGAGGGAAACTGAAATTTTCGTAGCAGTTGTATATATAGAAGGCACCTTTAGTACGGTTGGAGCCACCAACGGTACTAAAATCGATTTAACCCGAGCCAAGCGGCGGAAGCGACCCCTTTAATACGGGTGGTGGCACAAACCGTTAATAAAGGCCCCCTTTAGTACCGGTTTGTGCCACGACCCGTAGTAAAGGTAGCAGTCTTGATCTTGAAGTTTAGTCCCACCTCGCTAGTCGAGGGCTACCGACTGGTTTATAAGCCCAGTCGGTAGCTCTCTCGAGCTCCTCTCCTAATCAGGCCCACTGGGCCTACCTGTCCTCCTCACCTTGTGGGCCTCTTGGGCCTTCGGGCCTTCATCCAGCCCAACGAAAGGTTGTGTCGCATGATCGTATCTGAGCCGCTTTGGCCCGATGGCGGTCTTTTTTTCTTAATTTTTTTTGCTTTATGTTTTTGTTTTATTTATTTTTGAGTTGTTTTTTGCTGTATTTAGAGTTTCTTTGTGAATATTTTTGCTTTAGGTACAAAAATTACAAACTTTCTGTTAGTGCGGTAGATTTCAAATTTGAATAGTTTAAATTTTGAATTATTTGAAATTTGTGTGAATCAATAGTTTGTGAATAACTTAACTTTGAAAAAGTTTTTCAGTGATTCTTTTTCTTATGTTTAATATTAGTGTGTTTTATCATTATATTCAATTTAGTAATGCTTAGGTTACTTAAAAATGAAATGCCTTTGTAACAGTTCAGTTTTAAATCGGAAACCACGATACTTGAAAGAGATTGTCCATTTTGTACAAGTGCATCCAGTTTTGCCGTAACCCTCTCTACTTTCTTGCACATGCTATTTGTATGAAATTATGATACCATGCCAACTTTCAACGTTTTCGAGTTCATTTGAATTGCTTTTCAATTTCAGGGTCATTTATTTGGAAAAAATCAGTAAATGCATGAAAAGAATTTGTTTACACATAAAATTTCTTCGCGTTTCAAATGCCAAAACACATAACTACCCTAACTATTACAAACGTTCCCTCCTGGGTGTGAAACATGAGAAGAAAGTGATGATAGTGAAGCCGATCACATCCCAGATCTTTGGGTGTGAAACTTTTCTTCAGCGTGTGTCCCTTTGCGCCGTAACCATGGAAAATCTTCATCATTTAACGGGATGCTCGGGTCAATATTCACTGTGAATGGAGCAATTTCATCAAACTTTTCATAATCTTCTAACTTGTCTATCTTGTCATCCATTCCCACGATGTTTCTCTTCCCAGAAAGAACTATGTGCCGCTTTGGCTCATCGTACGATGCATTCGCTTCCTTATCTTTTCTTTTTCTTGGCTTGGTAGACATGTCCTTCACATAGAAAACCTGTGCCACATCATTGGCTAGGGCGAATGGTTCGTCTGCATCACATAAGATTGTTGAGATCCTTGTTGTCATTCCGTCATGCGGGTCTTCCGTTACCCGCCTCGTGTCATATTGACCCATTTGCACGAAACAAAGGGACCTTTAAACCACATCGATAGTCAAGTTCCCATATGCCTGTATATAACCATAATATGTTTCCTTTCCGTCTGGTTTCGCATCAAAGCGGACACCGCTGTTTTGGTTGGTGCTCTTCTTATCTTGGGCGATCGTGTAAAATGTATTACCATTTATCTCGTACCCTTTGAAAGTCATTATATTGAAGATGGTAGCTGGGACAGCAAGTACAGGTCATCTTCAATAGAGGTGTCATGCATGGTGCGTGTTCGCAACCGGTTGGCGAAACTCTGGTTTGTTCACGTGTAATCCGGTCATCGAGACCGCTCGGGTGTTTGGGCGTAGCAAATTCTTGTGTTCATCCATATATGGAGCCACCAAGGTGGAATTCAGAGAAGCTGTGTAGTGTGCTTCGGTGAGAGAATGTCCGTCCATACATATTATTTGTTCCCCCTAGCGTGCCTTTTCCATCAAGTCTACCCTTATGCGCGATTCAGGAACACCAATCGGCTTAAGGTCAGGAATAAAGTCAATACAAAACTCAATGACCTCCTCATTTTGATGGCCCTTGGAGATGCTTCCTTCTGGCCTAGCACGGTTATGAACATATTTCTTTAAGACTCCCATTAACCTCTCAAAGGGAACATATTGTGTAGAAATACAGGACCCAAAACGTTAATCTCTTCGCATAGGTGAACTAGGGCGTGCGTCATGATGTTGAAGAAGGATGGTGGGAACACCAACTCAAACCGACAAGACATTACACCAAATCATTACGTAACCTTGGTATGATTTCGGATCGATTACCTTACGAGATTGCATTGAGAAATGCACATAGCTTCACAATGGCTAATCGAGCGTTTTCGGTAGAAGCCCCTCAATGCAACCGGAAGCGGTTGCATCATAATCACGTGGCGATCACGAGACTTTAGGTTCGGAACTTTTCTCTCGCCATGTTTATTATTCCCTTTATATTCGACGAAGCCGACGGTACCTTATCTCGAGCAGGCATTCAAAGAAGATTTCCTTCTCTTCTTTGGTAGGCGTAGCTTGCATGACCACGATGTATGCCGTCTTCTCCGTGCATCGTTGCTGGTCCTCCGTGCCTCGGTGTATCTTTTGTCTTCCCATACCGCCCAAGAAGCCAAGCAGGGTCACGCAAAGATTCTTCGTCACGTGCATCACGTTGATTGCGGAGCGGACCTCTAGGTCTTTCAATATGGCAGGTCCCAAAATATAGATTTCTTCTTCCACATGGGTGCGCGTCCATCCGCGCCCTTCGAACAGGTTGTCCGCGGGACCCTTTCCAAATATCACCTTGAATCCTTGACCATATCATGTACATCAGCACCGATGCGGTGGCGAGGCTTCGTCCGGTGATCCGCCTCACCTTTGAAATGCTTGCCTTTCTTTCTTACGGGATGCTGCTCGGAAGAAATCGGCGATGTCCTGTACACATTCTTCTTACAACTATTCAAATATATCTTGTCGGTATCATCCAAATAGTGCGTGCATCGCGGTATCCCTTGTTTATCTGTCACGAAAGGTTCTTGAGAGCAGGCCAATCATTGATGGTCATGAACAGCAACGCCTTTAGGTCAAATTCTTCCCTCATGTGCTCATCCCACGCACGTACACCTGTTCCATTCCACAATTGTAAGAGTTCTTCAACTAATGGCCTTAGGTACACATCAATGTCGTTGCCGGGTTGCTTAGGGCCTTGGATGAGCACTGGCATCGTAATGAACTTCCGCTTCATGCACAACCAAGGAGGAAGGTTATACAAACATAGAGTCACAGGCCAGGTGCTATGGTTGCTGCTCTGCTCCCCAAAAGGATTAATGCCATCTGCGCTTAGACCAAACCATACGCTCCTTGCGTCATCTGTAAACTCCTTCCCGTACTTTCTTTTGATTTTTCTCCACTGCGACCCGTCAGCGGGTACTCTCAACTTTCTGTCTTTCTTACGGTCTTCTCTGTGCCATCACATCGCCTTGGCATGCTCTTTATTTTGGAACAAACGTTTCAACCGTGGTATTATAGGAGAATACCACATCACCTTGGCAGGAATCTTCTTCCTGGGGCGCTCGCCCTCGACATCACCAGGCTCATCGCGGCTGATCTTATAGCGCAATGCACTACATACCGGGCAAGCATTCAAATCCTCGTACTCACCGCGGTAGAGGATGCAATCATTAGGGCATGCATGTATCTTCTGCACCTCTAACCCTAGAGGGCAGACAGCCTTCTTTGCTTCGTACGTACTCTCGGGCAATTCGTTGTCCTTTGGAAGCATATCCTTTATCATTACCAGCAACTTTCCAAATCCTTGTCGGATACACCATTCTCGCCTTCCATTGCAGCAATTCGATGTGGTGCCCAGATTTTTCTTGTCACCTACGCAATTTGGGTACAACAATTTTTTGTGATCCACTAACATGCGCTGCAACTTCTTCTTCTCCAAATCACTTGCGCAGTTTCTCTTTGCATCGGCAATGGCCCGACCTAGATCATCAATGGGCTCATCTGATGCCTCTTCTTCAGCTTCTTCCTGCATTGCCGGCTCAGCTTCTTCCCGCATTGCCGGCTCAGCTTCTTCCCCCATTGTTGTATCATCGTATTCAGGGAACCCATGGCGGGATAGCTGTCGTCGTCCTCTTCTTCTTCATTGTCTTCCATCATAACCCTCTTTCTCCATGCTTGGTCCAAACATTATAGTGGGGCATGAAACCGGACTCAAGCAGGTGGGCGTGAATGGTTCTTGGCGTAGAGTAATTGTGACCATTCTTACAGCCAGCACATGGACAAGGCATAAAACCATCCGCCCGCTTGTTTGCCTCGGACGCAAGCGAGAAAAGTATGCATGCCCTCAACGAACTGGGAGAGCATCGGTCATCGTACATCCATTGCGGCTCATCTTCATTACACAACACCGAATAGACCAAATTAATACAAGTTCATACATAAAGTTCATACAACACTTAAATGCAACAAACAAATAACTCTCTAGCTAAAGCATTTAAATGCAACAACAAATGCGATCAAGATCGCAACTAAGGTAACAATTGATCCAACAGCATAATGATACCAAGCCTCACTATCGATGGCATATTTTCTAATCTTTCTATTCTTCAAGCGCATTTTCTCCATCTTGATCTTGTGATCATCGATGACATCGGCAACATGCAACTCCAATTCCATCTTCTCCCCCTCAATTCTTTTCAATTTTCTTTCAAGTACTCGTTTTCTCTTTCAACTAAATTTAACCTCTCGACAATAGGGTCGGTTGGAATTTCCGGTTCACATACCTCCTAGATAAAAATATCTATGTCAACTTGATGGGCATAATTTGTCATAAACACGAAATGCAACAAATAGTTCTAAAGAGAATATACCACATCCGAATCATAACAAGGGCGAGGGCCGGCGGGGCGGATATCAAAACCATGGCACTATGTATAACAAACAACGTCGAGTAAGATAATTATTACATGATTAACTATATATCCAAATCACACAAACATCAATTTTTATATAAAATTTCATGAACAAGAGGCTCACCACAAGGTGGTGCCGTGACGAGACAGTCTTGCGCGGCGGCGGTGGTTCTGACGGAGATTTAGAAGGCACTAAGTAAACCACACCTACATATGCAAACTAAGTGTTATTTTGACCTCAAATTGCATATAAATCAAATACTAGCACATATATATATTTCCTCCAAATTACTAAACTCACAAATTAGTAACTATACAAAGCATGGGAAGAGCTAATCTAGCAATGAGAGATGAAAGGACAAAGTTGCTAACCTTTGTGATCATTTGAATGGATGGGGGCCTTCAAATCTTGACAAATTTTGGGCAAAATGTGTGATGAGCTCGGGGAGAAGAGGAAGAACAGAGAGGAGAGGAGAGGGAAAGGGGAAGAACAGAGCGAGCTGGGACGAAGGGTTTATATGCAGGAGGACCTATAGTACCGGTTCGTGGCACGAACCGGTACTAAAGGTGCTGGAGGGGGCCCAGACTGACAACATCCTACCACCACCCTCATTAGTATCGGTTCATGGCACGAACCGGTGCTAAAGGTTAGCCACGAACCGGTACTAATGAGAGCGGCCCGGCTAGCCGTTGGAACCGGCACTAATGTATACATTAGTGCCGGCTCTAATACAAACCGGCACTAATGTGCTGCACGTTTGACCCTTTTTCTACTAGTGTTAGACGCCCATTGGATGTAATATGATGTAATTTCTTTATTGTATAGTCTAGGTTTTTTCTTATTCACGATGTTGCAGTTATTTTACTGCATATATATCCTGTCTTCGCAGTAAACCGGCCAAACCGTAAAATTACGGTACATAATCAGGCCGTCATGCAATCACGATGTAGGTTGGGCCTGAAACGTGCCGAACAGCTAACGGGCCGGTGATACATCTCCAACGTATCTATAATTTTTGATTGTTCCATGCTATTATATTACCCATTTTGGATGTTTATGGGCTTTATTTTACAAATTTATATCATTTTTGGGACTAACCTACTAACCGGAGGCCCAGCCCATATTGCTGTTTTTTTGCCTATTTCAGTATTTCGAAGAAAAGGAATACCAAACGGAGTCCAAACGGAATGAAACCTTCGGGAGCATGATTTTTGGAACGAACGTGATCCAGAGGACTTGGAGTGCAAGTCAAGAAGCAGCTGAGGCCCCCACGAGAAAGGAGGCCCCCCTGTAGGGCGTGCCCCCTGTCTTGTGGGCCCCTCGGGCGGCCACCGACGTACTTCTTCCTCATATATATACCTATGTACCCCGAAAACATCCAGGGCACCACGAAACACAATTTCCACCACCGTAACCTTCTGTATCCGCGAGATCCCATCTTGGAGCCTTCACCGGCACTCTGCAGGAGGAGGAATCGACCACGGAGGGCTTCTACATCAACATCCTTGCCCCTCCGATGAGTTGTGAGTAGTTTACCACAGACCTACGGGTCCATAGTTATTAGCTAGATGGCTTCTTCTCTCTTTTTGGATCTCAATAAAATGTTCTCCCCCTCTCTTGTGGAGATCTATTCGATGTAAACTCTTTTTGCGGTGTGTTTGTCAATATCTGATGAATTCTGGGTTTATGATCAAGTTTATCTATGAATAATATTTGAATCTTCTCTGAATTCTTTTATGTATGATTGAGTTATCTTTGCAAGTCTCTTTGAATTATCAGTTTGGTCTGGCCTACTAGATTGATCTTTCTTGCCATGGGAGAAGTGCTTAGCTTTGGGTTCAATCTTGCGGTGTCCTTACCCAGTGACAGAAAGGGTTGCAAGGCACGTATGTATTGTTGCCATCGAGGATAACAAGATGGGGTTTATATCATATTGCTTGAGTTTATCCCTCTACATCATGTCATCTTGCCTAATGCATTACTCTGTTCTTATGAACTTAATACTCTAGATGCAGGCAGGAGTCGGTTGATGTGTAGAGTAATAGTAGTAGATGCAGGCAGGAGTCGGTCTACTTGTTATGGACGTGATGCCTATATACATGATCATGCCTAGATAATCTCATAACTATGCGATTTTCTATCAATTGCTCGACAGTAATTTGTTCACCCACCGTAATACTTATGCTATCTTGAGAGAAGCCTCTAGTGAAACCTATGGCCCCCGGGTCTATCTCTTATCATATTTGCTTTCAATCTACTTTTATTTGCATCTTTACTTTTTGCATCTATATTATAAAATACCAAAAATATATTTATCTTATCATACTATCTTTATTAGATCTCACATTCGCAGGTGGCCGTGAAGGGATTGACAACCCCTTTATTGCGTTGGTTGCGAGTTCTCAGTTTGTTTGTGTAGGTGCGCGGGACTTTTGAGGAGCCTCCTACTGGATTGATACCTTGGTTCCCAAAAACTGAGGGAAAGACTTACGCTACTATTGCTGCATCACCCTCTCCTCTTCAAGGAAAACCAACGCAAGCTCAAGACGTAGCAAGAAGGATTTCTGGCGCCGTTGCCAGGGAGGTCTTCGCTCAAGTCAAGACATACCAAGTACCCATCACAAACCCATCTCCCTCGCATTTACATTATTTTCCATTTGCCTCTCGTTTTCCTCTCCCCTACTTCACCCTTGCCGTTTTATTCGCCCTCTCTTTCCCAATCTTCTCTTCTCTCTTTTGCTTGCCCTTTCATTTGCTCGTTTGGTTGGATTAGATGCTTATTTATTGCTAAACAGAGAACCTAAGATCTATGGATCCTCATCCACTTGCTAACCTTTTTAAGAGATCCAATTATGATGAACCAATTGCTAGTGAGTTTTGTGCACTAGATTATCTTTATGAAGTTTTGCTTGAAATCAGTGAATCTGAAAATTGTGATGAAATACTTTATGAAGTGATTCATGGTAGATCTTTGAATAAAAAGCATGATTGCAATGATTTTACTATAAATTCTCTTGATGTCAATTATGCTAATAATATGCAAAACCCTAAGCTTAGGGATGCTAGTTTTGCTATGTCTACTACTTGTTGCAATGATCATGATTGGAGTGATTCTTCTTATGATTTTGAAAATTTATTTAAGCCCCATGATGAATATGAGATTGATAATAATGTTTGCAATAATATTGAAAGTGGGTTTGGAAGCGTGTCAACTTTAGATCCCACAATTTTGGAGTATGTTCAATCTGATGATATTTTTGATAAAAGTGGGTTTAGAAAGGTCATGACTCTAGCTAATGTTAATCCCACTATCTTGGAAGAGTGTCAACTTTGCATGCATGTGGATCGTGTTGATAATATGTTATGTGATAGCTATTTTGTTGAATTTGCTTATGATCCTACATGTAATTATTATGAGAGAGGAAAATATGGTTGTATAAATTTTCATGTTACTAAATTACCTCTCGTCATGTTGAGATTGATGTCGTCTCTTTCTTCTTCCTTGCATATGCTAGATTTTGATTACCTTGCAAATTTGTTTGCTTATACTATGCCTATGCATAGGAAGTATGTTAGACTTAGATGTGTTTGTCACGTGTTTCATGATGCTCTCTTTGCGCTTCAATTCTTGTCTTTCTTGTGAGCATCATTAAAATTATCAATGCCTAGCCAAAAGGCTTTAAAGAAAAGCGCTTGTTGGGAGACAATCCAATATTTTTCCTTGATGTTATTTAATAAATATTGCATCTACCTTCTGTTTAGATGTGTTTTTATCTTTTAATTAGTGTTTGTGCCAAGTAGAACCTATAGGATAACCTACGATGATAGTTGATTTGATTCTGCTGAAAAAACAGAAACTTCGCGTGCACGAATATAATTTTGTTAAATCACAGGAACGTGATTTTGCGTTGATTCTTTTTGCTGATGTTCTATAAACAAATTTTCCAGGACTTCCTATTTTGGTAGGATTTTTAGAGTTCCAGAAGTTTGCGTTACTTACAGATTGCTACAGACTGTTCTGTTTTTGACAGATTCTGTTTTTCATGTGTTGTTTGCTTATTTCAATGCATCTATGGCTAGTAAAATAGTTTATGAACCATAAAGAAGTTGTAATACAGTAGGTTTAACACCAAAATAAATAAATAATGAGTTCATTGCAGTATCTTATGTGGTGGTTTTGTTTTCTTTCACTAACGGAGCTTATAAGATTTCCTGTTGAGTTTTGTGTTGTGAAGTTTTCAAGTTTTGGGTAAAGCTTTTATGGACTATGGAATAAGGAGTGGCAAGAGCCTAAGCTTGGGGATGCCCAAGGCACCCCAAGATATTAAAGAATAGACAAAATCCTAAGCTTGGGGATGCCCCGGGAAGGCATCCCCTCTTTTGTCTTCGTTCATTGGTAACTTTACTTGGAGCTATATTTTTATTCGCCACATGATATGTGTTTTGCTTGGAGCGTCGTGTATTATATTAGTGTTTGCTTTTTAGATTACCACAATCATCCTTTCTGTACACACCTTTTGGGAGAAGCCTATTTGATTAGAATTTTCTAGAATACTCTATGTGCTTCACTTATATCTTTTGAGCTTGATAGTTTTTGCTCTAGTGCTTCACTTATATCTTTTACAGCATGGTGGTGTCTTAATTTTGAGGAAATTCCTAGTCTCTCATGCCTCACTTATATCTTTTTGAGAGTCTTTTAGAACAGCATGGTATTTGCTATGGTTACAAAGTTGGTCCTAGAATGATGAGCATCCAAGTTGGGTATAATAAAAACTATCATAGAAAAAGAATTGGATGCTATGATCAATTTGATGCTTGATAATTGTTTTGAGATATAAAGGTATTAATGTTAGGGTCATGCTAGTGGGTAATTATGAAATTGAGAAATACTTTTGTTGAAGTTGGCAAGTCCCGTAGCATGCACATATGGTAAAAGTTGTGTGACAAATTTGTTGCATGAGGTGCTCTATTGATTGTCTTCCTTATGAGTGGCAGTCGGGGACGAGCGATGGTCTTTTCCTACCAATCTATCCCTCTTGGGGCATGCGTAGTAGTACTTTGCTTCGAGGGCTTAGTAGACTTTTGCAATAAGTATATGAGTTCATTTTGACTAATGTGAGTCCATGGATATATGCACACTCATCCTTTCACTTTGCTAGCCTTTATTATTACCGCGCAACTTTCGCCGGTATCATAAACCCCTTATTTACCTTCCTCAAAACAGCCACCATACCTACCTATTATGGCATTTCCATAGCCATTCCGAGATATATTGCCATGAAACTTTCCACCGTTCCGTTTATTATGACACGTTCCATCATTGTCATATTGCTCTTTGCATGATCATGTAGTTGACATCGTATTTGTGGCAAGGCCACTTTCATAATTTTCATACATGTCGCTCTTGGTTCATTGCATATCCCGGTACACCGCCGGAGGCATTCATATAGAGTCATATCTTGTTCTAGCTTTGAGTTGTAATTCCTGAGTTGTAAATCCATAAAAGTGTGATGATCTTCATTATTAGAGCATTGTCCTAGTGAGGAAAGGATGATGAAGGCTATGATTCCCCCACAAGTCGGGATGAGACTTTGGACTTTACAAAATGAGAAAAGAAAAAAAGGGAGAAAGACCAAAAAAAAGGGCAAAGAAAAAAAGGAAAAGAAAAAAAAAGAAAAAAAGAAAAAAAAATAAAATGAGAGAAAAAGAGAGAAGGGACAATGCTACTATCTCTTTTTCCACACTTGTGCTTCAAAGTAGCACCATGATCTTCATGATAGAGAGTCTCCTATGCTGTCACTTTCATATATACTAAGTGGGAATTTTTCAGAATAGAACTTGGCTTGTATATTCCAATCATGGGCTTCCCCAAAATGCCCTAGGTCTTCGTGAGCAAGCAAGTTGGATGCACACCCACTTAGTTTCTTTTGTTGAGCTTTCATATATTTATAACTCTAGTGCATCCGTTGCATGGCAATCCCTACTCACTCACATTGATATCTATTAATGGGCATCTCCATATAGCCCATTAATACGCCTAGTTGATGTGAGACTATCTTCTCCCTTTTTGTCCTCACAACCACCACCATATACCACCATGGTGCTATGTCCATGGCTTACGCTCATGTATTGCGTATGACTTGAAAAAGCTGAAGCGCGTTAAAAATTATGAAACAATTGCTCGGCTCGTCATCGGGGTTGTGCATGATGGGAGTATTTTGTGTAATGAAAATGAAGCATGGCCTAACTATATGATTTTGTAGGGATAAGCTTTCTTTGGCTATGCTATTTTGACAGGACATGATTATTTGTTAGTATGCTTTGAAGCATTATTATTTTTATGTTTTATAAGCTTTTATTTTGAATCATTTGGATCTGAACATTCATGCCACAATAGGGAAAATTACATTGAGAATTATGCTAGGTAGCATTCCACATCAAAAATTTCTTTTTTTTTTACCTACTCGCGGCAAGCAGAAATTAAGCCTGGGGATGCTTGATACGTCTCCAATGTATCTATAATTTTTTATTGTTCCATGCTATTATATTACCCCTTTTGGATGTTTATGGGCTTTATTTTACACATTTATATCATTTTTGGGACTAACCTACTAACCGGAGGCCCAGCCCATATTGCTGTTTTTTTTGCCTATTTTAGTATTTCAAAGAAAAGGAATACCAAACGGAGTCTAAACGGAATGAAACCTTCGGGAGCATGATTTTTGGAACGAACGTGATCCAGAGGACTTGGAGTGCAAGTCAAGAAGCAGCCGAGGTCCCCACGAGATAGGAGGCCGCCCCCAGAGGCGCGCCCCTCTCGTCGTCCTCAGGCGCCACCGACGTACTTCTTCCTCCTATATATACCTCGCACCCGAAAACATCCAGGGCACCACGAAACACAATTTCCACCACCGTGACCTACGTATCCATGAGATCCCATCTTGGAGCCTTCACGGCACTCTGCGGGGGGGAATCGACCATGGAGGGCTTCTACATCAACATCCTTGCCCCTCCGATGAGTTGTAAGTAGTTTACCACAGACCTACAGGTCCATAGATATTAGCTAGATGGCTTCTTCTCTCTTTTTGGATCTCAATACAATGTTCTCCCCCTCTCTTGTGGAGATCTATTCGATGTAAACTCTTTTTGCGGTGTGTTTATCAAGATCCGATGAATTGTGGGTTTATGATCAAGTTTATCTATGAATAATATTTGAATCTTCTCTGAATTCTTTTGTGTATGATTGAGTTATCTTTGCAAGTCTCTTCGAATTATCAGTTTGGTCTGGCCTACTAGATTGATCTTTCTTGCCATGGGAGAAGTGCTTAGCTTTGGGTTCAATCTTGCGGTGTCCTTACCCAGTGACAGAAAAGGTTGCAAGGCACGTATTGAATTGTTGCCATCGAGGATAACAAAATGGGGTTTATATCATATTGCTTGAGTTTATCCCTCTACATCGTGTCATCTTTCTTAATGCATTACTCTGTTCTTATGAACTTAATACTCTAGATGCAGGCAGGAGTGGGTCGATGTGTGGAGTAATAGTAGTAGATGCAGGCAGGAGTCGGTCTACTTTTTATGGACGTGATGCCTATATACATGATCATGCCTAGATAATCTCATAACTATGCGCTTTTCTATCAATTGCTCGACAGTAATTTGTTCACCCACCGTAATACTTATGCTATCCTGAGGGAGGCCTCTAGTGAAACCTATGGCCCCCGGGTCTATCACTTATCATATTTGCTTTCAATCTATTTTATTTGCATCTTTACTTTTTGCATCTATATTATAAAATACCAAAAATATATTTATCTTATCATACTATCTTTATGAGATCTCACTTTTGCAAGTGGCCGTGAAGGGATTGACAACCCCTTTATTGCATTTGTTGCGAGTTCTCAGTTTGTTTGTGTAGGTGCGCGGGACTTTTGAGGAGCCTCCTACTGGATTGATACCTTGGTTATCAAAAACTGAGCAAAATACTTACGCTACTATTGCTGCATCACCCTCTCCTCTTCGAAGAAAACCAACGCAAGCTCAAGACGTACCAGCCGGCAGCATCCCGAAATGAACCCCGGCCCATGATTGTGCGAATCAAATCACGGGCTTTTAATAGGCCAAAATTGTCTCGGTCCTTGTTTGGCCCAATCAGATATCGGCTGTGAGCAGGCCGGATGCAAACTGGGCCGTAGTTAGGCCCAACTATATGACGGGCATTTAACAGGCCGAAATTAATATAGGGACGAAATGTTAAACGGGCCCTTAAGAGGCCAAAACTAATATCAGGCCGAATTACTAAGTGGGCCTTTAGCAATTGGTCCCAAAAGCATAGTGTCCAGTTGACGGGCCGAATCTGATATGGGCCATAGTTGAGCCCATAGCCTCTTAAAGGGTCGGATCTGATCTGGGCCGTCATTTGGCCTAGAACGTGGTAGGCTTTTAATGGGCCGCATCTCATATGGGCTACTATTAGACCCGGAATGTGGCAGGCCATTGATGGACCGGATCAAATATGGGCCGGCATTTGGCCCTAAACATGGCAGCCAGTTAATGGACCGACCTACTAGGTTCCTCAAAATCTTGTGGGCCTACAGCTGGGCCAGCTCATTAATGTCGGTAAAATCTCGTGGGCCTTTAGCCGGGCCGGCCCATTATGATCCGCAAGAATCTTGTGGGCCTTTACCTGGGCCGTCCCATTATGGCACACAAAAATCTTGTGGGCCTTTACCTGGGCCGGCCCATTATGGCCCGCAAAATCTTGTGGGCCTTTAGCTGGGCCAGCCCATTATGGTCCGCAAAATCTCGTGGGCCTTTAGCTGGGCCGGCCCATTATGGTCCGCAAAATCTTGTGGGCCTTTAGTTGGGCCGGCCCATTTAAACTTGATGGGCCGGTCCACGTGTCAACATATCATAGGCGCGTCTCGCCCATTGGATGAGTGACACCTGTGCCAGCGTGGACCTGACACGTGTCTCCTCCAGCCAATGATGATTTTACACGTGGAAAATCCCCATTGGTCGGGGCTGTTAACGGGTTATCGGATCCAAAACCCGACCCGATAGCTTAACGGCGTTCTGTTACGGTGGATGCCACGTGTCAGTCACCCTTGACGAAAGCACTTCTGTGACACGCGCTTTATCGTCATGGAAGTGGACACTTCCGTGATGATAATTTTGGTAATGTCATGGAACACTTCTACGACAGCACAGGTATGACTATCTTGATTCTGTCATAAATTTGTCATGGATGTACATGCATGAAAAAAAACGCGACCTACTGTGACAAACACGTATCATCACGGAAGTGTATTTTTTTTGTAGTGTAAGCTGCATTCCGCAAACGTAGCTGAAGATGACAAGGTCACCTATGCCACATACTACCTAGAAGGTCCTGCTAGTCTTTGGTGGTAGAACTATGAGTCTATGCTTCCAGCGGGCCAGATTCCTACTTGGAGGGATTTCACTGAGGCTTTTCGCGAGCATCACATTCCTCAGGCCCTCATCGATCGCAAGAGAGAAGAGTTTTGTAGTTTCACCCAGATTAAGATGGCTGTTGATGCTTACAGTAGAGAGTTTGAGAACCTCGCCAGTTATGCCATTGAAGAGGTGTCCACGGACGCCAAGAAGCAGGCTAGGTTCCGAAAGGGTCTCAACCCCAAGTTGCATCGTGATCTCCACCTGCATCATTGTGATACGTTCCAAGCTCTTGTGAACAAGGCCATTTATGCAGAGACAGCTCAGCTTACTTACGAGGAGTCTCGTAAGCACATGGGTGATTTGGGATCTTCCTCCGGTTCTAGTTCTCAAAAGCGCCAAATTTGGGTTCCAAACTCCGCTCTTCCTTCCGGATATGCACCGAGACCATCCTATGTGGTGCCTCCGCCAGCTCAGTCGTATGCTTCACATGCGAGAAGCCAGGACACTATGCACGTGACTGCTCTCAGACTAGTTATGTTCCACCCCAGCCCGAGAAGTCTGTTGGTCGTGTTAAGCCATCAAGCAAGACGATCAGTGCCAAGCCAGCCCGCACTAAATGTGGACGTGTGCATCGCGTCTCAGCTAAAGACGCTCATGATGATCCGGATGTCGTTCTTGGTACACTCCTTGTCAATTGTCATCCAGCATCGGTTCTATTCGATACTCGAGCATCCCATTCTTTCATTTCTGCAGGTTATGCTCGTTTGCATGACATGTCATTTTGTGATATGCCAACTCCGCTTGAAATCCAAACCCCAGGGTCGAGATGGCAGACCACCAGAATAAGCTATGGAAATGAAATCCTTGTTGATAGACTTGTATTCCTTGCATCACTTGTAGCCCTCAAGTCCTCAGATATTAACATCATTTTGGGTATGGACCGGATGACAGCTCATCATGCCAAGATTGATTGTTACACCAGGCCTGTTCAGCTTACACACCCATCTGGCAAGATAGTCACTGTCTCCACCAGAGTTGCAAAGTGCCAACTCTCTTCTCTTAATGCTAGCCCTCTCCCTTACCTTGAAGGTATCCCGGTAGTCCATGACTTTCCGGATGTCTTTCCAGAGGAACTGCTAGGCAATCCACCTGACAGAGATGTAGAGTTTGTCATAGATCTTATCCCAGGAACCGCTCCAATTTCTAGGAGACCTTACAAAATGGCACCCTTAGAACTAGCCGAGCTTAAGAAACAACTTGATGAGTCCTTGTAAAAGGGTTTCATATGTCCTAGTTCTTCTCCTTGGGCTTTCCCCGTCCTCTTCGTCAAGAAGAAGGATGGTACGGACTGGATGGTTGTAGATTATCGTCTCGTCAATTTGGTCACAATAAAGAACAAATATCCGCTACCCAGGATCAACGACCTGTATGATCAGCTCGCTGGATCCTCAGTCTTCTCCAAGATGGATTTGAGGTTAGGCTACCACCAAATCAAGATCACAAATAGGGACATTCCTAAGACAGCCTTCGTCACTCGTTATGGCCAGTAGGAGTACACCATCATGTCCTTTGGTCTAACCAACGCTCCAACTACATTCTCTCGCTTGATGAACTCGATCTTCATGGAGTACTTAGATAAATTCGTCGTGGTTTACCTCGATGATATTCTTATTTACTCAAAGGACGAGGAAGAGCATGCCGAACATCTTAGACTTGTGTTAGAAAAACTCAGAGAGCATCGCCTTTATGCCAAGTTCTCCAAGTGTGAATTTTGGTTGCCAGAAGTGACCTATCTAGGCCACGAGATCTCTGGTAAGGGCATTGCTATCAATCCCGAGAGAGTTAAGGCCATTCTCGATTGGACTCCACCTGAAACCGTTAAACAAGTTAGGAGTTTCCTTGGTCTAGCAAGTTATTGTCGCTGCTTTGTTGAAAACTTCTCCAAAGTGGCCAAACCTCTCAACGAACTTCTCAAGAAGGATAAAAAGTTTGAGTGGTCCCCACAGTGTGAGTACAGTTTTCAGGAACTGAAAAGACGCCTGACTTCTGCTCCCATACTTGTGCCACCGGATTTCACGAAGGACTTTGTTATCTACTGCGACGCCTCACGACAGGGACTAGGTTGCATTCTTATGCAGGACCGTCATGTGATTGCAAATGCATCTCGACAGTTGCATCCACATGAGGAGAATTTTCCTACACATGATCTAGAGCATGCAGCCGTAGTCTATGCACTCAAGACCTGGCGACATTACCTTCTCGGTAAACATTGCAAGATCTACACCGATCACCAGAGTCTCAAGTATATCTTCACACAACTAGATCTAAATCTTAGACAAAGATGTTGGTTGGAAGTGATCTCAGATTATGATCTAGGGATTACTTACACCCCAGGCAAAGCCAATGTCATGGCTGATGCGCTAAGTCGTAAATCCTATTGCAATAATCTCATGTTGCAGCAGGGCCAACCACTTCTCCATGAGGAATTCTATAAGATTAACCTTCACATTGCTCCTCATGGATTCCTTTCTACCTTGGTGGCGAAACCTACCCTCGAGGATCATATCATTACTGACCAGAAGTTTGATAGGGGTGTTATCCGCATCAAGAGAAACATTAAGAAGGGAGTTGGTGGGTGTTTCTCTATGGATGGTCGCGGTGTTGTTTTCTTTGAGAGTCGCTTGGTGGTTCCCAAGAATCAACATCTGCGACAATTGATTCTTAAGGAGGAGCATGAATCCCCTCTCATGATTCACCCTGGTAGTACTAAGATGTATCAGGACCTACGCCAGAGGTTCTGGTGGACTAGGATAAAGAGAGAAATTGCTCAGTTTATTGCTAACTATGACGTTTGTCGTCGTGTTAAGGCAGAGCATCAGAGACCTGCTGGCACCCTTCAGCCTTTAGCTATTCCTGAATGGAAATGGGATAAAGTTGGTATGGACTTCATCACCAGCTTTCCCAGGACCAAGAAAGGGAATAACGCTATCTTCGTAGTTGTTGATCGTCTTTCCAAAGTGGCTCACTTCCTTCCTGTTCGAGAGAGTATCACTGCTAGTCAGCTCGCTGACTTATATATTTCTCGGATAGTGTCACTTCATGGTGTTCCACTAGAAATCAATTCAGACCGTGGTAGTCTTTTCATTTCTCATTTCTGGGAGAGTTTCCAGACTGCCATGGGAACCCATCTTTCCTTCAGTACCGCTTTCCACCCTCAGTCGAGTGGTCTGGTGGAAAGGGTCAGTCAAACTCTCGAAGACATGCTTAGAGCTTGCGTTATCTCATTCGGTATGGATTGGGAGAAATGTCTTCCTTTCGCCGAGTTTGCTTATAACAATAGCTATCAATCTAGTCTCAAGAAAGCTCCTTTTGAGATTCTCTATGGACGAAGATGTCGAACACCCTTGAACTGGTCAGAAACCGGTGAAAGGCAATTCTTTGGACTGGACATGATCCAGGAGGCAGAAGAGCAAGTTCGCATCATTCGTGAGAATTTGAAAACAGCCCAGTCTCGTCAAAAGAGCCAGTATGATCGTCATCATAAGGATATGACTTATGAAGTTGGCGACAAAGCTTACCTTCGGGTTACTCCTGTGAAGGGTACCCATCGTTTCGGTATCAAAGGCAAGTTGGCTCCTCATTACAATTGTCCTTTTCGCATTTTCACTAAATGAGGAGAGGTTGCCTACCAGTTGGAACTACCCCCACATCTTTCTCGAGTTCATGATGTCTTCCACGTCTCTCAACTTAGGCGTTGCTTCTCGGATCTCGCGCGCGGAGTGGACCACGAAACGCTTGATGTCCAAGATAACCTCAAATATCGAGAGTACCCTGTTCGCATTCTTGATCAAGCAGAGCGTGTCACCCATCGTCAGAACATCAAGTTTCTCAAGGTTCAATGGTCTCATCATTCCGAGAGAGAAGCTACCTGGGAGTGAGAAGATCGTCTTCGACTGGAGTACCCCGCTTTCTTTCCGTCGACCCCTGAATCTCGGGACGAGATTCTTTCAAGTGGGGGTGAGTTGTCACATCCCTAGTTCTGGTATGACCTAGACTAGCTAGTCATTTGTGCATCATGTTTAAATTCCATTTAAATTTGAAATGAGGATTTGTGAAACCCTCAGAATCATTTTTGAAAATGACCCAAATAAAAATTGCTCCAAAAGGGTCCAAGAAAATGCTCATGTTGCTCTCTGAAAATATTGGACAGAGATAAATATCAAACCAATATTTTTAGGAGCTCATAAGTATTTATTTTGGGCATTTGGAATTAATGCATAATTATTTGCATTGGATATATTTATGTTATATATATAATATATGTCCAAAAATTGTGCCATTTGTTGAGGAGCTTTGGATTAGTACCACTAGTTCCTACAAAAATTGGCATAAGGAAATAAAATGATTTAGTATTATTATTAAATCAAAACATATGTCAGAAAAATAGAAAAGAAACAAAATGGGAAAAACCTACCTGGCGCTTACCTGCAGCCGTCCGGCCCAGCACTGTGCGGCCCAGCTGGGCCAGCCCACCAGCGCCGTCGTCCTCCTAGCGCAAGTCGGCCATGCATGTGGCCGGCGCGCGCGCACGGCCATGCCGCCACGCCACCTGCCTGCCTGGCCCCTCCCTCATCGCCTGGAAGCCCCGCACGACGCCACGCGCCGCCCCGCACCGCTCTCACTCTTTCTCGTTCTCCCTCCTCCCCTAGTCTCTCTCCCACGCGCACGGCCGAACGCCACCGTCACCACCGCCTCCCCCTCACCTCTCCGAGATGCGCAGGAGCTCCGCCTCCTCGCTCTAAAGCTCTCCGCCAAGCCACACGCCTCGAGAGGCCCTGGAGCGCTTCCATCGACGCCGTCTTCATCTCCGGTCGCCGGAGATCGTCCTCGCTGCCCTGCCAACTCCAGCCTTCCCCGAGCTCTCCGACGACGCCCGCCGGTCCCCTGTGAGCCCCTCCATCGTTCCCCCTTACTCACTTGCCCTTCTACGCCCTCTAGCCCCTCTGCCGCTCGAGCCGAGCTTCGGCCACCGCCATGAGCTTCGCTCCGGCGAGCTCCGCTGCCCCCGCAGCCTCTCGTCTGCTCCCCTGGATGCGGACGAGCCCGGGCTACACCCCGGTGGTCTCAGACGCCGCCCCCCGTGTACCGCAGCGCTGCGCCCGCCCTTGTCCATGCTCCGGCCGCCGCCGCGAGCTCTACTCCGGCGAGCTTCGGCACCCCCACGGTCTCCCGCGTGTCCCACTGGATGCGCGCGAGCCTGGGCTCCTCGGAGATGGTCTCCGCGGCCCATTTGGTCACCGGAGACGCGATCCCGAGCCCCTCCGTCGCGTTCGGCATCGCCGGCGGCTAAACGCCGGCGGGTTTGACTGCTTTGACCCCGCCGGCCTGACAGGTGGGCCCCGTCGTCAGGTGATTTGCTTAGTGCTAATCACCGCTTAATTAACCCCCCTGACACTGACCAGTGGGCCCCTGCGCCCTAATCTTTTAATTAGATTAGTAAAATAACTTGTTTAACACTGAGTCACTGACGTGTGGACCCCACCCGTCAGGTTTGACCCTGGTCAGCCTCGGTTGACCTGCTGACGTCGTGTTGTCATCATGCTGATGTAGTTATTCATTTTCTGGATTTAAATTAAATCAGGAAAATTCAGAAAATGATATAAACTTCAAGAAATTCAACCGTAGCTCAGATTGAAATAAGTTATATATGAAAAATTATCAGAAAAATTCAACCTATCCATCTGTACTAGTTTCATGCATGAAAAACCAACTTATACCTGTTGTATAAGTGAAAACATGTAAATGGTATTTATAAGAGCTTATTTTGGAGATGCATTTGAACCTTTGGTTCAAATGGACTTCAATCTAATGAATGCTAGTTTCATTAGCTCAAACAGCATCACATCTACATGCCATGTTCATGCATCATATTGTTGCATATGCTTGTGTATTGATTGCCGACACCGTTCCTTCTCGATAGGTCCTGCTCCAGAGACCGTTCCAGAGTACCTGTCTGAGGAGCAGTGCCCCCTCTGTTGATCTACCAGGCAAGCAAACCCCCTTGTTCATTCTGATACAATCCTACTCTCTCGCTCCTGCTCTCATTTATTGCATCAGGACAACAACGATTCAATTGCTACTTTGTGTTGTGGTAGTAGAACCCATTCCTCTGCATGATCTGTCATTGCCACAGTAAATAGTGGAAACCCACTAGCATGTGTAGGAGTTGATTGAAGCCATTGTTGTGTTCCTACCATGTCATGCCTGCTATTGCTTAGAGTGTGTCAGGTCTGATTCATTGGGAATGAATTGGAGTGCAGTGCTACGTTCTAATGCCGAGAATGTAGTATGTGAACACGTTTTGGTAAAGGTAGCGGTGAGAGGCCATGTAGGAGTACATGGTGGGTTGTCTCACTGGAACCGTCCTTAAGCACTGAGTTCTATGTATGTTGTCCAATGACTAGCTACTACCACGCATTGGAATGCTTATGTGCCCCTCTCGACTTATTAACCAACTTGATCTCTGTACAGGAGTCGCAACTAGTTTCTGGTGTTTGTATGTAGTGCTATTTTTCTACCAAGTGGCACCCGACAGGGTGAGCTTGGGACAGACTAGGCACACGTGGCCTGGTGTACCAAGTGGCACCCGGATGGTGGGCTCGGGAACCCTTCACACATCATTTGGGGCCATGATGGAAACCTCGGCCGGAATCCCTTGCGGATGGAACCCGAATAGGCGATAAACCTGGACTAGAGTCTTGTGTGGATAGTCAGGTCATGGACGACACCCTCACCAGGCTTCCGCTTGAATGTGGCCGAGATACATGACGTGTACATGGCGGTAAGTGGCGAGAGCGTGTGTGAAGAAGTACACCCCTGCAGGGTTAACATGATTTATTCGAATAGCTGGTTCCGTGGTTACGGACTTCTTGGATGCTTACGTGGTACATAGAAAACTTGAAGTGGATACTCTAAAATGCTCAAGGCAAGTGTGAGTGCTATGGATAGCCTTCTCGTAGGGAGGCGGGGATGAATCCATAGTATTGTATTCTGTGGTGGTTAGTGGACTCGTGTGCGCCATCTCACCTCAAAGAAGTTTCTCGTAGTCGTAGAACAGGATAGCCACTGAGTCAAAGCTGGCCTGCTGCAACTAAACCCCACATTACCTTCTTGATACAAATGCATGTATGATAGGATCTGATGTAAGTCTTGCTAAGTACCTTTGTACTCATATTGCTTTATTTATGTTTTTGCAGCTAAGACTTCGGTCTTACTACTTTTCGTGGACTTCAACAAGTAGCTTGTACCTTGATGTCTACTACACAACCTTCGTCTTATAGACGTTGTTGGGCCTGCAAGTGCATAGGTTTGTAGGACAGTAGCAAATTTCCCTCAAGTGGATGACCTAAGGTTTATCAATCCGTGGGAGGCGTAGGATGAAGATGGTCTCTCTCAAACAACCCTGCAACCAAATAACAAAGAGTCTCTTGTGTCCCCAACACACCCAATACAATGATAAATTGTATAGGTGCACTAGTTCGGCAAAGAGATGGTGATACAAGTGCAATATGGATAGTAGATATAAGTTTTTGTAATCTGAAAAGATAAAAACAGGAAGGTAACTAATGAAAAAAGTGAGCGTAAACGGTATTGGAATGATAGGAAACAAGGCATAGGGTTCATACTTTCACTAGTGCAAGTTCTCTCAACAATAATAACATAGATAGATCATATAACAATCCCTCAACATGCAACAAAGAGTCACTCCAAAGCCACTAATAGCGGAGAACAAACGAAGAGATTATGGTAGGGTACGAAACCACCTCAAAGTTATTCTTTTGGATCGATCTATTCAAGAGTTCATACTAGAATAACACCTTAAGACACAAATCAACCAAAACCCTAATGTCACATAGATACTCCATTGTCACCTCAAGTATCCATGGGCATGATTATATGATATGCGTCACACAATCTCAGATTCATCCAACCAACACAAAGTACTTCAAAGATTGCCCCAAAGTTTCTACCGGAGAGTCAAGAAAACATGTGCCAACCCCTATGCATAGGTTCATGGGCGGAACCCGCAAGTTGGTCACCAAAACATACATCAAGTGGCACGTGATATCCCATTGTCACCACAGATAAACACGGCAAGACATACATCAAGTGTTCTCAAAGTAAAGACTCAATCCGATAAGATAACTTCAAGAGGGAAACTCAATTCATCACAAGAGAGTAGAGGGGGAGAAACATCATAAGATCCAACTATAATAGCAAAGCTCGCGATACATCAAGATCGTGCCATAGAGAGAACACGAGAGAGAGAGAGATCAAACACATAGCTACTGGTACATACCCTCAGCCCCGAGGGTGAACTACTCCCTCCTCGTCATTGATAGCATTGGGATGATGAAGATGGCCACCGGTGATGGATTCCCCCTCCGGCAGGGTGCCGGAACGGGCTCCCGAGAGGTTTCTGGTGGCGACAGAGGCTTGCGACGGCGGAACTCCCGATCTATCTTGATATTCGATGGTTTTAGGGTACGTAGGCTTATATAGGCGAAAGAAGTCGGTCGGGAGAGCCTCGAGGGGCCCACGAGACAGGGGGGCGCGCACTACAAGGGCGGCGCCCTCCTATCTCGTGTCTGCCTCGAGGATCTTCTGACGTGAACTCCAAGTCTCCAGGATCATATTCTTCCAAAAAATCATGCTGCGGAAGGTTTCATTCCGTTTGGACTCCGTTTGATATTCCTTTTCTTCGAAATACTGAAACAGGCAATAAAACAGCAATATGGGCTGGGCCTCCGGTTAATAGGTTAGTCCCAAAAGTAATATAAAAGTGTATAATAAAGCCCATAATCATTCAAAACAGATAATAAAATAGCATGAATGCTTCATAAATTATAGATACGTTGGAGACGTATCAGCATCCCCAAGCTTACTTCCTACTCGTCCTCGAGTAGGTAATGATAAAAGAAAGAATTTATGAAGTGTGAATGCTAGAAGGTGCACAAGTTTGATCAATGATAATTTCAATCACCTTTTCTAGAATGATAATATGTCATAATAGTAGTTCATCTCATAAAACTTCTCACTATAAGTAACAGGAAATTCACATGTTAAAGCATAGACCATAAACTTTCTTGAAAACTAGCAAACTTCATTCTTAGTCATCAAACAATTGCAATTCATCTTCTTTTCAGGAATAGCAAACTCCACATACTCAACTATCATATAGTCTTCTACAATTGCTAACACTCACGCAATACTAATGGTTATGAAGTTTCAATCGGACATTGAGAAAGATAGGGGCTTATAGTGTTGCCTCCCAACGTATTCACCTTTGGGTGATGTCAACAATAATAGTTCATGCTAACTTACATCCAATAGGATATATATATCAGGATCTTCCCAACATGAGGTGCTTGCCAAAGGATAAAATGAAAAAGGGAAAGGTGGAGATCACCTTGACTCTTGCATAAAAGTAAAAGACATAAAGTAAAAGATAGGCCCTTCGCAGAGGGAAGCAGAGGTTGTCATGCGCTTTTAGGGTTGGATGCACAAAATCTTAATGCGAATGAACGTCACTTTATATTGCACTTGTATATGGACCTTTATTATGCAGTCCGTCGCTTTTATTGCTTCCATAACAAGATAGTATAAAGCTATTTTCTTCACACCAAAAGATCATACATATATAGAGAGCAATTTTTATTGCTTGCACCGATGACAACTTACTTGAAGGATCTTACTCAATCCATAGGTACGTATGGTGGACTCTCATGGCAAAACTGGGTTTAAGGATATTTGGAAGCACAAGTAGTATCTCTACTTGGTGCAAGGAATTTTGGCTAGCATGAGGGGGAAAGGCAAGCTGAACATGTTTGAATGATCCATGACAATATACTTTAACTGAGATGTCGGAAAACATAACCCATTACGTTGTCTTCCTTGTCCAACATCAACTCTTTAGCATGTCATACTTAATGAGTGCTCCCAATTATAAAAGATGTCTAGGATAGTGTATTTATATGTGAAATCTCTCTTCCTTCAATATTCTTTCATGAATTGTTCAAATGACCAATACAATGCTTGCTAACCTTCAATAAATTTACAACCTCTACTTCTTAGATGTGAAGTCATAACTCCCCATGGGATAAGCAAATGAGACCTATATAATTTCAGATTTATGACAATCAACTCATTCAACCATTTACTCATAGGATATAAGTGAAGCACACGAGTAAATGAAAAAGTAATCCAAAAAGATATAAGTGAAGATCAATGAGTAGCTAAATAATTATGTAACTATGCAAAGACTCCCTCTCGTAAAGGAATTTCAGATCTTGGTACTCTATTCAACCAGCAAGCAAAACAAAATAAAATGACATTGCAAGGATAGCACAACTCATGTGAAGAAACAAAAATTTAGGCTCAACCGATACTAACCGATAGTTGTTGAAGAAGAAAGGTGGCATGCCTACGGGGCATCCCCAAGCTTAGATGCTTGAGACTTCTTGGAATATTATCTGGGGGTGCCTTGGGCATCCCCAAGCTTGAACTTTTGTGTCTCCTTAATTCCTCTCATATCATGGTTTTTCTTTTTATCAAAAGCTTCATCCACACCAAACTTAACAAGAACTCGTGAGATAGGTTAGTATAAACCAATGCAAAACCTTATCACTTTCTACTGTAACAAATCAGTAAAATTATTATTCAACATTGGATACTAAATGCCTCTGCATATTTAATACTCCTATCGTCAAATAGAATCATTAAACAAGCAAACATATGCAAACAATGCAAACATAACAGCAATCTCCCAAAATAGTACAGTCTGTAAAGAATGCAAGATTCATCATACTTCCCTAACTCCAAAAATTATGAAGTAAAATTCCCACTGTAGTAAATCTATCATAGCTCATCATGCAAAAGGTTTCATAATTATATCATTCTCTGATTTTTCTAGGGAATTTTTGCAACAGCGGTAAACCTTCTGTTTTCAAACAGCAACATGTATACTAGCAAAATAAGCATGGCAAAGGCTATCCTTGACTTTTTTTTATTGAAACTAAAGATGAAAAACATTATTATAAATAACAGCAAGCAAATACTAACAAGATAAAATGACGCTCCAAGCAAAATACATATCATGTGGTGAATAAAAATATAGCTCCAAGTAAAGTTACCGATGAACGAAGACGAAAGAGGGGATGCCTTCCGGGGCATCCCCAAGCTTAGGCTCTTGGTTGTCCTTGAATATTACCTTGGGGTGCCTTGGGCATCCCCAATCTTAGGCTCTTGCCACTCCTTATTCCATAGTCCATCGAATCTTTACCCAAAACTTGAAAACTTCACAACACAAAACTCAACAGAAAACTCGTAAGCTCCGTTAGTATAAGAAAATAAAACCACCACTTAGGTACTGTAAC
Source organism: Aegilops speltoides (assembly GCA_021437245.1). NCBI lineage: Eukaryota > Viridiplantae > Streptophyta > Magnoliopsida > Poales > Poaceae > Aegilops > Aegilops speltoides. The sequence continues at coordinate 586,461,868 of CM038147.1, forward strand.
GAACTCATTCTAAATTCATATTGGTGTAATATCTACTGTACTCCAACTTATCTATGGTTCATACCTTCCGATACTACTCACAGATTCATCAAAATAAGCAAACAACACATAGAAAACGGAATCTGTCAAAAACAGAACAGTCTGTAGTAATCTATAAACGTATACTTCTGGAACTCCAAAAATCCTACCAAATTAGGAAGTCCTAAGTAATTTGTGTACCAATCCAGAGCAAAAAGGATCAGATCAGAAGCGCGTTTATGTGAATTAACAAAACTAATTTACTGGGTGCAAAAGTTTCTGATTTTCAGCAGGATCAACACAACTATCACCGTAAGCTATCCTAAAGGTCTTACTTGGCACTTTATTGAAACAAAAGTTATAAAACATGATTACTATAGTAGCATAATCATGTGGACACAAAAAAATAGTAAGGGTAGATATTGGTTGTCACCCAACAAGCGCTTTTCTTTAATGCCTTTCTAGCTAGGCATGATGGTGACAATGATGCTCACATAAAAGATAAGAATTGAAACATAACGGGAGCATCATGAAGCATATGACTAGCACATTTAAGCCTAACCCACTTCCTATGCATAGGGATTTTGTGAGCAAACAACTTATGGGAACAATAATCAATTAGCATAGGAAGGCTAAACAAGCATAACTTCAAGATTTTAAGCACATAGAGAGGAAACTTGATATTATTGCAATTCCTACAAGCATATTTTCCTCCCTCATAATAATTTTCAGTAGCATCATGAATGAATTCAACAATATAACCAGCACCTAAAGCATTCTTTTCATGATCTACAAGCATAGAAAATTTACTACTCTCCACATAAGCAAAATTCTTCTCATTCGAAATAGTAGTGGGAGCAAACTCAACAAAATAATTATCATGTGAGGCATAATCCAATTGAAAACTAAAATCATGATGAAAAGTTTCATGGTTATCATTATTCTTAATAGCATACAAGTCATCACAATAATCATCATAGATAGCAACTTTATTCTCATAATCAATTGGAACCTCTTCCGAAATAGTGGAATCATCACTAAATAAAGTTGACACTCGTCCAAATCCACTTTCATATTCATCACAATAAGATTCATCATCCTCCAAAATAGTGGGATCACTACTTCCTAAAGTTGACACTCTTCCAAACCCACTTTCATCAATATAATCATCATAAATAGGAGGCATGCTATCATCAAAATAAATTTGCTCATCAAAGCTTGGGGGAAAAAATATATCATATTCATCAAACATAGCTTCCCCAAGCTTGTGGCTTTGCATATCATTAGCATCATGGATATTCAAGGAATTCATACTAACAACATTGCAATCATGCTCATCATACACATATTTCGTGCCAAGCATTCTAATGCATTCTTCTTCTAGCACTTGAGCACAATTTTCCTTTCCATCATTCTCACGAAAGATATTAAAAAGATGAAGCGTATGAGACAAACTTAACTCCATTTTTTTTAATTTTTCTTTTATAAACTAAACCAGTGATAAAACAAGAAACAAAAAGATTCGATTGCAAGATCTAAAGATATACCTTCAAGCACTCACCTCCCCGGGAACGGCGCCAAAAAAGAGCTTGATGTCTACTACACAACCTTCTTCTTGTAGACGTTGTTGGGCCTGCAAGTGCACATGTTTGTAGGACAGCAGCAAATTCCCTCAAGTGGATGACCTAAGGTTTATCAATCCGTGGGAGGCGTAGGATGAAGATGGTCTCTCTCAAATAACCCTGCAACCAAATAACAAAGAGTCTCTTGTGTCCCCAACACACCCAATACAATGATAAATTGTATAGGTGCACTAGTTCAGCAAAGAGATGGTGATACAAGTGCAATATGGATAGTAGATATAGGTTTTTGTAATCTGAAAATATAAAAGCAGCAAGGTAACTAATGATAAAAGTGAGCGTAAACAGTATTGCAATGATAGGAAACAAGGCATAGGGTTCATACTTTCACTAGTGCAAGTTCTCTCAACAATAATAACATAGATAGATCATATAACAATCCCTCAACATGCAACAAAGAGTCACTCCAAAGCCACTAATAGCGGAGAACAAACGAAGAGATTATGGTAGGGCACGAAACCACCTCAAAGTTATTCTTTCAGATCGATCTATTCAAGAGTTCGTACGAGAATAACACCTTAAGACACAAATCAAACAAAACCCTAATGTCACCTAGATACTCCATTGTCACCTCAAGTATCCGTGGGCATGATTATATGATATGCGTCACACAATCTCAGATTCATCCAACCAACACAAAGTACTTCAAAGAGTGCCCCAAAGTTTCTACCGGAGAGTCACGAAAATGTGTGCCAACCCCTATGCATAGGTTCATGGGCGTAACCCACAAGTTGGTCACCAAAACATACATCAAGTGGCACGTGATATCCCATTGTCACCACAGATAAACACGGCAAGACATACATCAAGTGTTCTCAAAGTAAAGACTCAATCCGATAAGATAACTTCAAGAGGGTAACTCAATTCATCACAAGAGAGTAGAGGGGGATAAACATCATAAGATCCAACTATAATAGCAAAGCTCGCGATACATCAAGATCGTGCCATAGAGAGAACACGAGAGAGAGAGAGAGAGAGAGAGAGAGAGAGAGAGAGATCAAACACATAGCTACTGGTACATACCCTCAGCCCCGAGGGTGAACTACTCCCTCCTCGTCATGGATAGCGCCGGGATGATGAAGATGGCCACTGGTGATGGATTCCCCCTCCGGCAGGGTGCCAGAACGGGCTCCCGAGAGGTTTTTGGTGGCTACAGAGGCTTGCGGTGGCGGAACTCCCGATCTATCTTTATATTCGATGGTCTTAGGGTACGTAGGCTTATATAGGCGAAAGAAGTCGATCGGGAGAGCCTCGAGGGGCCCACGAGACAGGGCGGCGCGCCCTATAGGGGGGGTGCCCTCCTATCTTGTGGCTGCCTCGAGGATATTCTGACGTGAACTCCAAGTCTCCAGGATCATATTCTTCCAAAAAATCACGCTGCCGAAGGTTTCATTCCGTTTGGACTCCGTTTAATATTCCTTTTCTTTGAAATACTAAAACAGCAATAAAACAGCAATATGGGCTGGGCCTCCAGTTAATAGGTTAGTCCCAAAAGTAATATAAAATTGTATAATAAAGCCCATAATCATTAAAAACAGATAATAAAATAGCATGAATGCTTCATAAATTATAGATACGTTGGAGACGTATCATACCTCAGCTACGATCTTGATCGGATGGTGTAGATAGTCAGGCTCTTCAGCCTTTTTCATTTGTAGATGTCTGTACTCAGACATGTAATGCTTCCGCTTGTTGCTTGTCTGCTCTGAATGTTGAGTCATATGACCCCTGTTTGTAATAATGCTATGTTGGCTCTTTGAGCCTTATCTATATGAGTTGTTGAGTTATGCTGTGATGCTATGTCGTACAGCACATACTTGCATGTTATGCGTACGTGTAATGTGTATTGCTATGTGTGGGATCTAACTATCTAGTTGTTTATCCTTAGTAGCCTCTATTACTGGGAAATGTCTCCTAGTGCTTCCACTGAGCCCTGGTAGCTTGCTACTACTCCGGAACACTTAGGCTGGCCGGCATGTGTCCTTCTTCGTTCCTGTGTCTGTCCCTTCGGAGAAATATCACACGGTGTCTACCGGAGTCCTGTTAGCCTGCTACAACCCGAATTCTCCGGAGTCCTGCTAGCCCAGTTGCTACAGCCCGGATTCACTCGCTGATGATCGACACGTTCGATGCTGGGTCCTGTCCCTGTAAGTTAGTGCCACTTCGGGTTCACGACTAGCCATGTCAGCCCGAGTTCTTATCATATGGATTCTAGCGACACTATCATATACGTGTGCTAAAAGGCGCAAACGGTCCCGGGCATGGTAAGGCGACACCCGTGGGAATACCGTGTGTGAGGCCGCAAAGTGATATGAGGTGTTACATGCTAGATCGGTGTGGCATAGAATCGGGGTCCTGACAGCGCCCAAGCTGGCCAGACCAAATTGAAATGGGCCGCCACTCCGCAGGCCATTCTCAGTGCTTACTCATGAACCGGGCCACCGTAGGCTTCAAGGGGGGCAGATGAGATGTGAATCTCAACATGACAATGGGTACTCGCGAACCCGACGGATAAAACTCTATTAGGGTAAGGGTTTGGAAAAAGTAAATACCCATGAGTTATAATGGGAAAAGGTTGTACCCATCGGGTAGGCGGGTACGGGTATGGAAAGGCAAAACCCATACATGTGTACCCGCATACCCATATACTAATTCATTCTAACAGGCAGGTTCCATGCGTCATTTACTTAAGGGGAAAAACCCAACCGCTTTACCGTAGGCTAATGCAGTCGCTAGCCTTGACACAAAATCATGTCCCCTTACCCATGTGTATATCTTGTTTGAATGTGTTGATCTTCTTTCGTGAACTCATGATTTTGTCTTTGATTTTTTTATCTTATTTTATGGTCTCCTTCATTTGATTATTTCGAAGTACGGGCTATAGAACTATCTTCAATAAAAGAAATTTATAGAAAATGGTGGCCCTCCTGTTTGCCTTATAATTGAAAAAAGAAGAAAGAATAGATGTGAATGTTTCTCTAAAAGGTTCACTTACAAACTATTCATCCATGAATGTAATTGGACATTGTTTAGTGCCATCTAGTTCATGCTTATTGCTATCCACTTTTGAAAGTTAATACCATTCTTTTTATTCCATATCACAACAAATTGTGATATATATGTGTACTGAAATGCTAAAAATGTGGTATATATGTGCTCAAATGCTGAAGTATACATGTTGAAATGTAGTGTATATGTGCGAAAAGGCTAGAAAATACATGGTGAAGTGTGAATTGGGTAAGATGGCCGAGTTGTGGGTTATTTTTTACCCACAAGTATTACCCGTACAATGCCGGATACGGGTACGGATATGGGTTTGGGTGAAAAATATCGGGACGGGTATGTTTTTGGGTGACCATTACCCGCAGCCAAACCCGGAGGGTACCATGCATGTTGATGTGATCCCTACAAAAAGTTGGGATGCGAATTGTTTTATGGCTGGAGCAATCAAACCGCTGATCTGAAGCCCTCCACCTATGTCACAAAAATTATCCGAACCCCCAAAATACATAAACGATTGGCGACGGTGGCAGGCAGTGTCGATAAGGGAGCAGGGAGGCGATGCGCGTGAAAAGGAGCTCCAAGGGCGTGTTTGGTAGCATGCATGGTGGATGTATAGGCTAAAAAGTTCCCTATCCGACTCACTTTTGCTTGTTTGGTATGGTGCATGGGCTCACCTGGGCTATGCCCATCTCATGCAAAACAAACCCTTAGCCATGCCCATCTTATGCACCCTATAGAGGCGAGCCGTGACGAGCGGGGCTGAGGCCGATCCAGAGAAAAATCTCCCCTACCCCCCCCCCTCCTCATGAATCCTCTCATCGTGCTACCCCCATTCTCTCCTGACCTAGCTGCCATCCTACCCCCCGCGACCATGGAGACCTCTCACAGATCTACCCCGCCGCCGGCTAACTCGCGGCCGCCCCCCTTCAACCTCGCTGTTAGCCCCAGCACGCTGTCGCCACCGTGAGACTTAGCTCCTCCGCCCTTCCTTTCCTCTCTCTCCGCCCTCCTCCTCATCCCTTCCTTACCCTACTCCCTCCTTCCTGCCTCGGGGCCCCTGCTGCATGACCAGGGATGAACCCTTGTTGTTTGTACATAGAGCCTAATTTGGGGAGAGGTCTTTACATACCTCTCCAACCCTAGTCGTCGCGATGAGCATGCATTCATCCAAGATCAATCTCCATTGCTACTCCATCCACCACCATAGAAGGAGGGACACCATCAAGGTAAGCAGGAGGAGGCTCTGCCACCTCGAGCACTGGCCTTCGCGCAGGTGCTATCACGTTAGTGCCATCATCGACACCGCCCCCATCTCCATCACCACCGGCGCGACCACCATCATCACCATCACCATTGCACCGCCATCATCACCAACACCACCATGCCTTCTCCCTTCACCGACTTGATGCCGACTTGTAATTTGTCCCCGATCTTCATGTCTTTGTTTGAGTAGTTGTACTAGTTCTCGGGATATGGTTGAACTCTATATGATACTTGATGTGATCCAGTATTACTTGTTCATGATTTGAGTTAGTAGCCTTCGCGAATGTTGAGAGGAGCGCTCACTCAAATTGTTGCGTTGTTGCCATGAAGTATATTACTGTCGTTGTGAGTGTAGGGGATATTGGGGTAATTCAAGGTGACAGTAAAAGCCTTGATTCCTCGCCGTTGCAATTGATAGGGGATTAAAGAAGAACCCATAGAGAGTCTGCATCCATGGGGAAACCCTTAATTATCGTAGTGGTAACCTGCAGGGGGACACTACCGTAGTGGCGTACATGGCACGAAATCTATGTTAGAGTAGAACATGTTCTGTACCTAGCTCCGCTCACTTATGCATTTGACCAGTGACTAGAGGATCACGATAGTTCATATTATTGGCAGTGATTCCGGAACCCCAGAGAACGCCTTACTACCGAAGCACCGTCCTTACTAACTTAGTCTCTTTTTATTCATGTTTTACTGGTGGATGAGATTTCAGATTTAAGCCCTATAAACTCGAAACGAGGGAGTAAGATGTTTTTGCAGTTCAAGAAAAGAGGCAGAGCGAGTATCATTTTTCTAGTTTATGTAAGAATTGCACCCACCGTGCAAGTTCATTTACTATAGGCGTAATTAACTACATCATGAACATATTATCATACTGTGCTCGATTCTCAGATCTAACATTTCATTAACGATAGCTTAAAGAATGAATTAATGAAAGTTTGTCTCGTTAGCGAATATGAAGCTTAAATTTTAATATAAATAGTGAACGCTAATAATGCATGTGAAGCAAAACTAGACTACCCCGGAGTCCTAACAAACTGGTATCGAAATTGATGTGCATACGATGAACAGTGCGTACGATTTTCGTACGACATGATCTCATTCGTCCATCCAACTGATCGAACGGCTGCTGACCACTGTCGTACTTACATCGTACAAAATTAGTCGTACGTGTAGCAGCCAATTTCCAGCAACTAATCATGGCCAACGAATTAATAAATGCCCATCACATTACTAGATCTGGCAACTAGATTCCGAACATCACATGCGTTATGCAGATATACACTAAAAACACCAATATTTGATTTGTCATTAATAATACTTCTGTGGTACATTTTTCCAATGATTTTCTATGAGTATAAAAAAGTAGTAGCCAAACAGTATGTTAAAGACCTTCTCATATGTAAACTATAAATTATTTAATAATTAGTAAATGAGATCCCATAATTCAAAAATATAACTATAATGATTTTGAAGTATGAATTAAAATTCAATGTTGTATGAATTAAAATTCAATGTTTCATTGAAAAATCAAATTCTTCCTTTGGTACATATGTACGAGCAACTCTAATGGATCCTGTAAAGCAACATCCTATATAATGATTTTGGGGGATCGGTAAAACAAAATAGAGGCTCGGAGCAAGGCTATTGTTTATCAACATCTGTTGCTAAGAAATCTTAGCACCCATTAAAGTTGGTGCTAAACATTGGAGATATGAATTGGTTCTAGCTGAGGAAGAGTCTAGTGTAGAATTGACCCCAACGGACAAGGTAGATGGCGTGGGAGGTGGACCAAGTGGACGGGGTCCTGCAAAGTGGAGCATACTCACTCACTCCTTTCTACTTTCAGCTTCTTGTGTTCTTTCCCCATCTTCACCAATCACGAGGGAGATACAGGAAGTATCAAATTTTGCTTCGGCCGCAACTCTTTTTGCTTTGCCCGATGGGACGCTGGTGGATACTTAGCAAGGTTAATAATATGGCCGACTGCTGGCTATATATTGCTGTCATATTATTTATAGAGCATGTACAATAAGACGGGTTGTAAGACTTTAAATATTATATTTTTGTCGAGTTGGAAGAGAGAGAAGAGTTACTAATCAACAGTCAACTACAACACGTGCTCCTAGATACTTTAGATACTTTGTGAGAGAGTGAAGTGGATCATGTATGAACACCATATAGTCAACAGCTGGCTGTACTATTAACTATGCTCCAATAGTTAGCCATAAATATGTACCACTATGGCCCACCTTTCACTCTCACAAAGTGTCTAGTAGCATGTGTTGTAGCTGGCTGTTAATCTACAACCTGTCTCTTTTCTCTCCTACAACTCAGCAAGAATATATTATTTAAATTCTTATTGCCCGCTTTCATCATTTTATTATACTTGCTCTTAAGCGTTGTTGCGTGCACGGGCTTTGAAGGCCGTAGATCTCAAGCCGAGTAGGAGTATTTTTTTTATGGATATAGAAATAATATTGTTTTCTACATTATTGCTTCATGAGATGCTACTGACAATAGAAGTAATCATGTATTCTCTTTCGGTTGCGCAGTTTGCGTATGTCGGTTATCGTGGTATCGGTTTTGTAAGAGGCCCACCTCATCATCTTGTATTGTTCGGCCGTGTACCTTGTTCGATTGTGGCTTTATATACAAAGCGGGAAAAAAGCCTGTTTCAAGATGCTTTACTGATAGTGTTTAGTTTAGTTTAGTATGGTAAATAGACCAGCACCTTTTGAATTGGCGGCCAGCGCAAGATTTGAGGCTTTGTTTCTCTCAATGGATGCTTTGACAGGGCAAAGACTTTGACCCACAAATTGAAAATTCACAATTGCCAAGGTAGAGTAGAGAATTAGCCAGCCAGAGGTGGCGGGGTATAAGGCTCTGCGAGAAAACCTTGTTCTTGGACACGTCTTTGCCAGTGATGTTGGCTCCCGTGGGCATCCTCCTTCTCTTGGAGGCATTGTCGAAGAGTACTTCTACTAGGCTGTGGCCGACCAAGGAGGAGTGGCGTTGGAGGTTGTTGTCTAGACCCGACATTTCACAATGTTTGGTTGGGCGGTCACGCGTGGATCTAGGCTAAAGCTTATTGATCGATGGGGTAAATGCCGGTGACAAATTGAAAATTCACAATTGGCAAGGCAGACTAGAGAATTGACCAACCATAGGTGTTGGGGTATAAGGCTCTGGGCGAAGGCCTTGTTCTTGGACATGTCTTTGCCGGTGATGTTGGCTCCTGTGGGCGTCCTCCTTCTCTTGGAGGCGTTGTCGAAGAGTACTTCTACTAGGTTGTGGCCGGTCAGAGAGGGGTGGTGTTGGAGGTTGTTGTCTTGACCGGACATTTCCCAATGTTTGGTTGGGCGGCCGTGCGTGGGTCTAGGCCAACGCTCATTGATCGACTGGGGGTGAATGTCGGTGATGTCGGCATCCTCGGACACCGCATTTTTTCTTCTTGAAGGTGTCTTCGAAGATCTTGCTTACAATTGCTCCGGGTCGATGCCATGTTAGGAGGTGGTGGTCTATTTTTGAAAGCATCATATTTTTTTTCATGTTGGTTTTCGCCCTCGTTTTTCTTAAGAACCAGTCAATTTTGTATTTGCTTCCTCCCCTTGCTCATCAGAAAAGGTCTTCTAGCGCTTCGAGATCTTTGTTGACACATAATTCCTCCACACAATGGGCTAGAATGAAAGTTTATTAGAATAAAGTTCACAATCAAAATCAATTACATATTGTTTCTCCTGTGGGAAAAACAGGACATCAACAGCTAGCTGAAGATAACATGCCACTATGTAGCTGTTGGTCGAAGCTATGAACTGCGGCGAGGACAATGTATACATTAAGATATTTGACAGTGTTTTTGCGTTGTATAAATGTCCACAACGTTTTGATTTCTTCATTTATTCAAAGAAAAAACGATCGTGCTCATGTCCGATCTCTCCGGGCCATCCCAAGGTACAGGGCGTTGCTCGCACAAATCGTGGCTCACGCTAGCAAACTAGCTAACAGAAAATGAAAAATTAATTTGAAGAAAATCACTGAATCCTGACTACTAAGACAGCTTTTTTTTTGAGGGATGAACATAACTTTATTCATCGAAAACCACAGTTTGTGGGATATAGTTTGGATCATGGGGGTTTAGAAGCCACACATGGCGCCCATGTACAAGAGTTAACGAAAATTTAGCTAACCTATGAGCACTACTAAGACAGCTGAGGTGCCAGGATTAATCAACACGGGCTAGGACTAGGAGCAGCAAATTAACCAGGATCTATATGCTCATAAAATAGTCATTTATTCCAGTCGGCTTACCAAGCACGCGAGCCTTCGTGTCCGGGAAGAATTCAAACCCCGTGAGCGTTGAGACCGTGCCGGCCTTGCTTACGGCGACGGGGTAGGTGAGCAGGTGGCCCGGGAGGTCCTCCGTGAGCTGCTGGTCGCCGACGTAGAGGTTCCAGTACTCATCGGCCATCTTGTTGACCCTTTGCACGCACTCTAGGCTCCCCGGGCGGAGGAAGTCGTCGTGCGTCCTGCCGAGGTGCTCGTGCCACAGCGACATCCGGAAGCCATGGACGTGTCCCTTGGCGAGCTCGGCATCGGTGTTGACGCGGTGCGGCTGGTAGGCGCCAATAGCTATCTCGCTGTCCCTGTCCCCCGCCATGGACCGCTCGTTGAGGTTGGCAGATCCCACGATGATGTACTCGTCATCAACTGAGCGCAAGTACTTAGTTAGCTGACAAGAAGATACTACCGTATTTAGTAATGAAGGGGAGCTAGATATTGCCGTACCTATCATCATCTTGGAGTGAACGTAGATCATGAACCGGCGTGCCTTCTGCGCCCTGGCATAGTCCGTCCCATCCTTTGGGCGTTTCGCCGGCTCGTGCTCGCCCTCGCTCTTGGCCTCCCGGTTCCCTAAGCAGAAGAAGGTAAGGTAGTCCCTGGGGTCGGCGTCGATCTTCTTGGCCTGCAGCGCAACGGCGATGTCATCGTACATCAGGGCCATCGTCCTCCTCTGGTTGTCCAGCATCGCCTGCCTGTATCGCCCCGTAGGGGTGCCTTCCGACCACATGGGCACCACGACGTAGACCGCGAAGCGCTCGCCGGCCTCAATCTTGCTCACGATCTTGAGCGAGAGCTCTCTAGGGATCTGCTGGCACGCCCCGACGTCCGCCGGGTCTATGCCGTCGTGGGTTTTCCACTGGAAGGAGCTGCCGGCGAAGTACTGGTTCTCGATGTAGATGAAGCTCTTTGCGGCGCGTATGGCGTGGATGTAGGCGTCCTGGATGCTCCTCTCGAACACTCGGTGCTTGTCCTGAACGAGGCCAGCCTCATAGGCAGCCTCCATGGAGTCGGGGAAGCCGATTGTGGAGATGCTGTCGATGGACCGGAACAGCTGCACACTCCACGCCTCCTGGTCGCCAGGGAGCGTCACCGGCCATGAGGACGGCGCGACCTTGCCCTCGAGGGCCACAAGGTCGACCAGGTGCTCCTTGCCGCCGCCTTGTTTCATCCACCGCTGCTCGAAGTTGTGCAGCACGTCCCACGCCACTGCGCCCTCGACCTTGGCGTGGATGTCGTGCCATGGCGTCCTCGGCCCGCCCTTGTCGAGCGTCGCGTCCTCGTCGCTGAAGTTGATTTGGCTGAAGTCGTTGTTGTGCGCCTGCCCCGTGCCCAGCATCCTGAATAGGGAGTGTGACTGTGTGTCGTAGCGTCCGTTGCACACGTCGAGGCCGCCGAGGAAGCTGACGATCTGGCGGCCCCCGTCCGACGATGAAGGCAGCTCCTGGTCGACGGTGATGGCCTTCTGGTGGTGGCTGTAAACGACCGTGTCGACGGGCGTCTTGGGGTCGATGATGTAGCCTCTGACGGACCAGTTCCTCGGGCAGAGGACGCACTGCACGCGGCTGCCGCGGAAGTACTTGGCCGTGAGCTGGTCCCTCGTGTCCATGACGCCGACCTCGTGCAAGCCATCAATGGAGGAGATGTCATTCCACACGAGCAGGAGCACGTGCACGCCCTCGCCGGCCTTGCGTTTCAGGAGCTCGCCGAGGGTTTCCTGCCGGCCGTCCCGGTCCCGCACCAGCGTGATGTGGGGGAACATCGACCAGGCGGTGATGTACACCAGGTGCCGTGCGTTGCTGATGGCGTCGTATATGTCTTCCCAGCAATGCCCGGGCTTGTAGAGCCTGCCGCCGTCGAGCTGGATCTTGGGGTCGAACTCCGGAGACACGTGCGCATCCTGGTACAGGGTGACCCTGCACCCCGGCCTCTGCGAGAAGAAGGTGTGGGGCACCACGCCGCCACCGACGCCACCGCCCCATGCCAGGCCTTGGTCAGCGACATCGCGGAAGCTGATCTGCACGTGTATCTTGGGCCCATCCGGGAGCTTCTTCCTGTCCGCGCCAAGGACGTCGAACCAGCGGTCGATTGTTGTGCCGGTGCTGTTGAGGAGCTCCCGGGCGGGCAGGTAGGCGCGGCCGAGGACCGTTGTTGGAATTTTGCCCACAGGAGTAATCTTGAGTAGTTTAATTAGTACGTGTCCATATTGAGTCCTAGTAGTAGTCAGCTTTGGCTGAGTTAGTACGTCTAGTAGTCCGTCTAGGTTTTTAGTAGGATTCTTAGTAGGATTGGTTAACCGTGTAAGTTTAGGTTGTTTGGTCGGCTGGTCCCTGCGTGTATATATATACACGGGCAGGCCATGGCTTTTGTACCGTGGAAAATATTGAGAGGAATAAAGAAAATACGGGTACGACACGTGCCCTTGGCCACAAAGTTTTGCGTGCGCGTGTTCATCGTGATTTGATGTGATTGATCCTGTGGGCAAAATTCCAACAATTGGTATCAGAGCTAGGTCTATTTGAAGCCGTGCTTGCCCCGGGGTTGCGATCCGACTAGCGCCTCGGGGCGGGCGATGAAGTCGCTGGGTGGTGCAGCGACGAGGAGGATCAAGCGATCGTCGTTCGGCGGAACGAGAAGGAGGGAGGCGGCAGGCTGTCGTCGGCATAGTGATGGAAGAGGATCGTTGATGGGAGCGGTGGTGCCAAGGTGCGGCGCTGGAGCTCATCAAGATCGTAGTCCGTGGGAGTTTGATGAGTCAAGGAGTCGTGCGGGTCAGCACGTCTTGGTCGTCGTCATGTCGGTCGGTGAGTCGTCATCATGTCCAAGTGCTCGTCTCTGTGATGATCTGTTGAAGATGAAGCGAGTCACGTTCGAAGGGCTGTCCGGTGTGGTGTAGCACCGAGGGCGAAGACGTGAAGTGAAGATCAAGCTCAAACGTGTAGTGGGACGTGGACCAGTGAAGGGGAGCCTCTTCAATGAGGACCTGTCTCTACATGGGACGGTGTGTGATCCGTTGGCATGTATTGCGCTAGGTGTGGACGGTGTAGTCTGCATGGCAGCGTGACTGGGAGTCTGGATCATACGTTGAGATGGATCGTCAGGTCGCAAAGGTTCAACGAGCCAAGATCAGAAAGAGGATAAGGAAGATGACAAGTCAAGATTAGGGGGAGAATGTTAGGAGTAATCTTGAGTAGTTTAATTAGTACGTGTCCATATTGAGTCCTAGTAGTAGTCAGCTTTGGCTGAGTTAGTACGTCTAGTAGTCCGTCTAGGTTTTTAGTAGGATTCTTAGTAGGATTGGTTAACCGTGTAAGTTTAGGTTGTTTGGTCGGCTGGTCCCTGCGTGTATATATATACACGGGCAGGCCATGGCTTTTGTACCGTGGAAAATATTGAGAGGAATAAAGAAAATACGGGTACGACACGTGCCCTTGGCCACAAAGTTTTGCGTGCGCGTGTTCATCGTGATTTGATGTGATTGATCCTGTGGGCAAAATTCCAACAACCGTGTCGTCGTCGAGGCCAAGCTGCTCGATCATGACGGAGATGACCACGTCGGCGGCGTGGTGGGCGCAATAGGCGCGGAGTGGCTCGTTCCATTGCGCGCTTCCGGCTGCAGGGACGGCAATGGTACGCGTCCGCGCGATGCACGCGCTGCCGAGGTAGATGGCCGCGTACATCCGTGACAGGCCCTTGCCCAAACCCGTCGTCTCCTGCACACCTTGCACAATCTACGTACCGGAATTACACATTTTTAGTTAAGTCCATCATTATTCATAACCAAAATTTTAAATAGCAGATTATGACAATAGTCTTGCTAATTATCTCAGTTCACTAAGATCTAGCCACACCCAATAACAAACAGCGCAAAAATAGTGCGTTAAATGGGTGCTAAACGGTTTGGTGTGATCCCCTCCAAAGGCTATAACGCCCGAGAGAGTGCATTATTTAAAACTATATATATTTTGTAGACTGAAAAGATCAAGAAGACATACACAATGCACAATCTACGTACGGGAACTAATTGCTTTTAGTTAAGTCAATCAATCATTCATCGTGAAGTGCAAACAAAAGATTAAAATAGCAGGCTATGGTAAATAGCGACAAAAAGAGGGTGCTAAATTGCGCTATAGCGTGAACTGGCGGTAAATGGTGCTGAACAGCTTAGTACAATGCCACTCCAAACGGTATAGCTCCGAGATAGCACGCTATTTTGAAGTACAATGTAAACTGAAAAGATCAAGAACAGACGTACATTGCCGAGGAAGCTGGGGACGATGCCGGTGTGGCGGGAGCGATCGTGGATGTTGTCGGCCCCCACGATGGTAGCGTTGATGGTGCCATGGAGCCGCAGATGCGCCATTGCTTGCTAGCTCCTGGATCTCAAGACGTACGCTAAGGAGAATGGAGGATGTGGTGGTGACTGGTTGACAAGCTGCTTCACTAGCTAGCTAGGATGGTGGCACAAAGGGTGTTCCTAGGGAGTACATTTATAGCCGGCACAGGTCCAAGGAGAAAGATGCTTCAACAGATACGTTTAGATTGAGATCTGGAGGCTAAGTTAGTCCATTATTGCTTCAGATCAGCAGCGTTCACAAGGAGATGCAGCTGTGGATCCGATTCAAACTACCAATTGGCCAAGTGATTTATAGGTTAATTCATCATGTGCCACTTGCATGGCTAGTTGCCAAAATTACCTAACGCCCAATTGGTTTATAGCTTAATAATGTGTCACTTGCATGCATGGCTAGTTGCGTCAGTCACACGTGCTAAACCTTGGAAAGCATGCCGGCCACTTGGCTAGTTGCCATTCAAATTACCTAGCACCTATTCACAATGGCGGTTTTCTTTTTTGGTTGGGGAGGATCTGCGAGAGTTGCTCTAAGATGTAGATTCAAGATGGGACATGCTTTACACACAGATCATTGCAGCAGATGGGGTTGAGGCAACTTGCCAAGCAGCACATGATCAGCATATGGCTGCACCTCCTTATGGACACGGAAGATCTGAAGTAAGTGTTGTTTAACTTAGCCTCCAGCTTTCAGTTTACACTTGCAGCAAGGTGCAGAATATATGGGCATGTGAAGCAAAGCTAGATAACCAAAGTCCTAGCAAACTAGTTTTGCAGCTCGTAATCACATGTGTAGTGAAATTATGAATGCCCGTCGCATTGATGGATCTGATCAATTAGATTCATTAGAAGCTAAATATATTTAAAATTAAGGTGAAAATAATAATATTGGACTTCTCATGCATTAATAATATTTCAATTGTGCTTGTTTCCAATGGTTTCCACGTGTCCAAAAAAGTAACGGCCAAACAAGCATGTTAAAGACTTTTTTATTTGTAATAAGTCGGATAAGAGCAAGTACAATAGCATGCTTATAGCCCGCTTACATGGCAATTTAACCTATGTGGAGGAGAAAGACATGAAAAATTAAGGGGAGTGTGTTCTCATGCAATAACCTAGCTATATGCGGATTCCTAAGTCGATACATAAATATGAAGAAAGAGATAGAGAGAAGGTGAGAAAAAGTAGTACTCTGCCCAAGAAACGCGGATTTATAAAGCACAGGTTTCTGGACACCTCTTATCCATACCCTTCAATACCGCTTTGAGATCCGTGCGACACAACTAACTTACAGCACAATTTTTTCTCGTTTTTGTTCCTTCAAAACAAAACAACATATGAACCTCAAACTTTGCAGGACAACAAAACATTCTTACTACAATGTGAGAAAAAACTTTCAGATTTTTTTGTCCGACATAAATATACAAAATTAGATTTTTTGAGTAAAAAACATTATTCTTTTGTATATATGATACTCGAAAAAATCTGAAAGTTTTTTCCCACATTCTAGTTAGAATGTTTTGTTGTCCTACAAAGTTTCAAGTTCATATGTTGTTCTATTTAGGAGAAACAAAAAAGACAAAAGTTGCTCGCACGAATTGCGATGCGAAAATGAATGGCTAGATAAGGGGGTGTAGGAAAGCCTATGCTTTCTCAAATGTTAACTTTATAGCCAACCTTATAGCTAATCGTATTGTATGAGTGGCTATAAGTGTTGGCTATATATGACATGGTAATATCATATATCCAACAGTTGGCTATATTATTAACCATGCTCTAATGATGTAGCTAGCGTCAAGATGAGGCTTTCCGCACAGTTCGGTTTAGCACGTGCGATTGAGGGAACTGGCACATGACTAACCTATAAACCAATTGGACAATTGGGTGCTATAGGTAATTTGATGAATGGCATCTAGCCATGCAAGTGGCACATGATGGATTAACCAATAAATCACTTGGCTAACAGGGCGCTAGGCGATTTGAATAGGATCCACAGCTGCACCTTGATCCTTGTGGACGCGGCTGATCTGAAAGCAAGAATCGATGAGCTTATCCTAAAGACAGGATTGAGGCAACTTGCCAAGTGGCACATGATTACCATATATAAACCAATTGGCCAATTGGGCGCTAGGTAGTTTGAATGGGACTGGATCCATGACTGCACCTCCTTATGGGCACTGCAGATCTGAAGTAAGAGTTGTTTAACTTAGCCTCCAGCTCTCAGTTTACACTTGAAGCAAGGTGCAGAATATGTGCATGTGAAGCAAAGCTAGATCTTAGCAAACTAGTTTTGCAGCTCGTAATCACATGCGTAACAGGATAAGGATGTAGCTAGCGTCAAGATGGGGCTTTCCGCAGAGTTCGGTTTAGCACGTGCGACTGAGGCAACTAGCCATGCAAGTGGCACATGATATATAAACCTATAATCCAATTGGCTAATGTTGAAGCATCTTTATCCTCCAGTCCTCGATATCCAGACGCACATGTTGAAGCATCTTTCTCGTTGGACCTGTAGCGGCTATAAGTGCACTGCTTAGCAACACCTCGAATTGGCCAATAGCTAATTTCAGTAGTAGGATACACTGGTTGCAATGCCTAGAATCGATTGATGCAACTAGCCAAGTGGCACTGACATCTGGCCAATTCGGTGCTAGGTAATTTGAATACTGCACCTCCAAGTGAAGCAAGAATCCATCAACTTAGCATCCATCTCTCAATCTACAAGTACCGGCTATAAATGCACTGCCTAGCAACACCTTTGAGACACCATCCAAGTGAAGCAGCTTGCTCACCGGTCACCACCACATCCCTCATTCCCATTCGCCTTACCGATCCAAGGAGCAAGCAATGGCGAATCTGCGGCTCCACGGCACCATCAATGCCACCATCGTGGGTGCCGACAACATCCACGATCGCTCCCGCCACACCGGCATCGTCCCCAGTTTCCTTGGCAATGTACGTCAGCTGGATCCTGGATGTCTCGTTGGTCTTTTCATTTTTTACACCAAAGTTAGCTTCGCTGTAGTGTCACTAAAGAGCCCTCCCTTTAAAGCTTTGCATTGTTAGTGCTAAATTGAAAATGCCGCTAAAACTTGCTATTTTCTGCTGTAGTGCTAAATCTGGAGTCATTTAGCGGCGCTGTAAGTTGCTATTGGACCAAAACTTTCTAGGCTTTTCGAAAATCACGTCGCACCGGCCCAAATTTCTACCTCATTCTTCCTTCTTGTTATATATTGCAAAACTTGGTTATTGAATTAAGATGCCTTATCAGCGCTTGAATGTTTTAATGTGAACATTTATGTGTCAAGTATATGGGATATATCACATGTGATGCATGATTGCATGCATACTTTCTTCATTTATTATTATTATTTTAGAAATGCCAAATGGGCTTAGCTTTGTTATAGCTTTTCATAGTTTTTGACAGAGCCGTCGCTAAATGACATAGCATGCTATTCAAAACTGTACTCTGCCTACACTCTGAATTATCGACTTAACTAAAAGCTATTCCCGTACATAGATTGTGCAAGGTGTCCAAGAGACGACGGGTTTGGGCAAGGGCCTGCCGCGGGTGTACGCGGCCATCTACCTCGGCAGTGCATGCGTCGCCCGGACGCGTACCATCGCCGTCCCTTCAACCGGAATCGCGCGATGGAATGAGCCGCTCCGCGCCTACTGCGCCCACCACGCCGCCGACGTCGTCATCTCTGTCATGATCGAGCAGCTCGGTCTGGCCGATGACACAGTCCTCGGCAGCGCCTACCTGCCCGCTCTGGAGCTCCTCAACAGCGACGACACAATCGACCGCTGGTTCGACGTCCTTGGCGCCAACAGAAAGAAGCTCTGGGATGGGCCCAAGATACACGTGCAGATCAACTTCCGCGATGTTGCTGACCAAGGCCTGGCGTGGGGCGGCGGCATCGGCATCGGCGGCGCCAAGGTGCCCCACACCTTCTTCTCGCAGAGGACAGGGTGCAGGGTCACCCTGTACCAGGACGCGCACGCGTCTGAGGAGTTCGACCCCAAGATCCAGCTTGACGGCGGCGGGCTCTACAAGCCCGGGCACTGCTGGGAAGACCTGTACGACGCCATCAGCAATGCACGGCATCTGGTGTACATCACCGGCTGGTCGGTGTTCCCCCACATCACGCTGGTGCGGGACGGGAACCAGCAGGAAACCCTCGGCGAGCTCCTGAAGCGCAAGGCCAACGAGGGCGTGCACGTGCTCCTGCTCGTGTGGAACGACGTCTCCTCCATTGAAGGTTTGTATGAAGCCGGCCTCTTGGGCACGAGGGACGAGGTGACGGCCAAGTACTTCCGCGGCAGCCGCGTGCAGTGCGTCCTCTGCCCGAGGAACATGTACGTTAGAGGCTACATCTTCGACGCCAAGCGGCCTACCGACTCCATCTTTTACAGCCACCACCAGAAGGCAATCGTCGTCGACCAGGAGCTGCCGTCGTCATCGGACGGGCGCCGCCAGATCGTCAGCTTCGTCGGCGGCCTCGACGTGAGCTATGGACGCTATGACACGCAGTCCCACTCCCTGTTCAGGACACTGGGAACGGGGCAGGCACACAGCCAGGACTTCAACCAAGTCAACTTCAGGGACGAGTCTGCGATGCTCGAGAAGGGCGGGCCCAGGGAGCCATGGCACGACATCCACGCCAAGGTCGAGGGCCCCGTGGCATGGGACGTGCTCCACAACTTCGAGCAGCGATGGAGGATGCAAGGCGGTGACAAGGAGCACCTGGTCGACCTTGTAGCCATCGAGGGCAAGGTCGCACCGTCCTCATTGCCAGTGACACTCCCCGGCGACCAGGAGGCGTGGAGTGCGCAGCTGTTCCGGTCCATCGACAACATGGCCACCGTGGGCTTCCCTGACTCCATGGAGGCTGCCTACGAGGCCGGCCTCGTCCAGGACAAGCACCATGTGTTCGAGAGGAGCATCCAGGATGCCTACATCCACGCAATACGTGCCGCAAAGAACTTCATCTACATCGAGAACCAGTACTTCATCGGCAGCTCCTTCCAGTGGAAGTCCGGCGTCGGCATAGACCCGGCGGCAGTCCAGGCGAATCACACGATCCCTAGAGAGCTCTCGCTCAAGATCGTGAGGAAGATCGAGGCCGGTGAGCGCTTCGCGGTCTACGTCGTGGTGCCCATGTGGTCGGAAGGCTACCCTACGCATATGTACAGGCAGGCGATGCTGGACAACCAGAGGAGGACCATGTCCATGATGTACAACGACATCGCCGCTGCGCTGCAGGCCAAGAACATAGACGCTGATCCCAGGGACTACCTTACCTTCTTCTGCCTAGGGAACCGCGAGGCGAGGAACCCAGAGGGCGGCGAATACCAGCCTGCGAAAGGCCCAAAGGACGGGACGGACTATGCCAAGGCGCAGAACGCACGCCGGTTCATGATCTACGTTCACTCCAAGATGATGATAGGTACGTAATATTTCTCCTCCGTTATTATCTACTTGCATTGCATTGCTTCAATCACCTTGATAGCTAACTAATACGTACCTCTCGTCTTGTTCAGTTGATGACGAGTACATCATTGTCGGATCTGCCAACCTCAACGAGCGGTCCATGGCGGGGAACAGGGACACCGAGATCGCCATTGGCGCGTACCAGCCGCACCGCATCAACACCGATACCGAGCTCGCCAGAGGGCACGTCCATGGCTTCCGGATGTCGCTCTGGTACGAGCACCTCGGCAAGACGCACGACGACTTCCTCCGCCCGGGGAGCCTAGAATGCGTGCGGAGGGTCAACAAGATGGCTGATGAGTACTGGAACCTCTACGTCGGCGACGAGCTTACGGGCGACCTCCCAGGCCACCTGCTCACCTACCCCGTCGCCGTAAGCAAGGCCGGCACGACCTGGATGATACCGGGATTCGAATTCTTCCCTGACACAGAGGCCCGCGTCCTTGGTAAGCCAACTGGACATGACGATTATTACATGAGCACATAGATGGAGCCAGGTTTGCTAGCTGCTCCTAGCTAGTAGTGGTGTTTGATTAATTCTGGCACGTCAGCTTTCTTAGTTACTAGTAGGATTTAGGTACTATTTTCCTGAATCTATTGCCCGTTTTCTGTTAGCTAATTTGTTAGCATGAACCGCGATTTGTGCGAGCCGTGCCTTTGTACCGCGAGCGGGCAGTTCACATGTTTTCCCTTTCATGAATAAATGGAGGAAGAAATGAGAAAACACTCTCTCGAGCTCTCTGTGTACACATTGTCATCGCCGCAGTTCATTAAGCTAGATTGTACCATTCATCTTCAGATGTTGTCTGTTGATGCCTTGTTTTATCTATAGAAAGAACGATATGTGATTGTTTCCGATCAGGGTATGTACATTTCCCAATAGCGTTGTATAATTTGTCAAAGATATATAAGCACAACAAGAAATATAATTAATTTGTCTCGTCAAGCTTAGGCTTGCATTTACCCTATAAGATTGTGCGAGTTGATAATCTGGTCTTAACTTCTCTTCACTTCAAACGAGAGAGGTATAGCTAAACTGAAACAGAATGTAAATCAGATCTATATTTCATCTTTCATCTGAGTACATGTAACTAACAGTTATTATTAATTGAGTTATACATTCATTCGCAAAAATAATAATAAAGGTAGTACATTAGTGCATCAAACAAAAGCAGATGAGATGTACATATATAAATATTGCAAAAAGTTTTCTAGGCTTCTCCTGATTTATTTATTTTCACTTGAAAGGGGATGCGTACAAGGTGTGGTTCTGGCTAAATCAGCCAGAAATAAGCGTGGGTGGGAATCAAGCTCACCACTGCCAGCAAGTTGCTCAGCTAGGGTTTTGAGTCAGGTTGGTCCGATCGACACTGGTTCTTTTCCCCGCAAATACAACATGACAAGATACTACTCCCTCCGCCCCATGATTGAAGCACATATCAAATATTACTCTGTAAGCATTTTAAAATTCATAAATAAATCGTAAAATATGCACTAAATAAGTCATCACACCTTATTTCTCTGGAAAAGGGACTGAAATAGCGATGACCTTCTTCTCTGCAGAAAGGTTACCGGAAAAGAGATGCAATGTTTCCTGTCCTCTCTGTTATGCAACAATTCTACAATTAAAATATGTAAAATTACCAATTCTACAGAAAAACTTTCAGATATTCTGTGGCATCCACTTATTGAGTTACAGTATATGCACAACCGAACAACTAAACGGTTAAGGAAGCTCGGCATTCTGACAACCCATGGTAGTACATTATTTGCTTTGCCGGAAGAGTTTGAACCCGCAAGCCTGAAAGCTAAGTGCAGCCCCATTATTCAGAGGATGTTATTGCAATCTTTTGAACATTAAATTCTTTGGCTGGTATCTAAAGCTGGCTAGCCGGTTCATTGGTACTACCTTGGCAATTGTGGATTTTCAATCCATGAGCCAAAGTCGTTGCCCCCAAGGCCCCAACTAAGTCAAGCATCCATGAGCCTTAGATCTTGCGCTGGCCGCCAATTTAAAAGGCGCTGGACTGTTTACTAAACTAAAACTAATCACTATTATGTTAGTAAAGCATGCCATTGAGCCACACTATAAACAACACTAGTCGGCTTCAGATCTCGTGCTGGCGGTGTCGCGGTCTTCAAGGCCCGTGCACGTGACCATCGGGCGGAAGTGAAACGAAACATGATACTTTCTGTCTCTTCCTCGTGGTTTGTTAGTAGGCAGAAAGAGTTAACTTGTCTCTAGGGAAAGAAAGAAAAGAACTAGTGGTTAGTGAAGATGGGGAAAGAAAACTAGTGGTTGGTGAAGATGGGGAAAGAACACAGGAAGATTGTGGCCTTTTTACCCTGTTCTGTTACCGTGGTACAGTAATCTGCAACCATGAGCATGAGTACCACTACCAGTTCACTGCAATAATATTTAGTAGCTGTCTGTCATTGATGTGGCTTAATTCTTTTCGCAAAATAAATAAATAGATGTGGCTTAATTATCCATAATGTTGATCGAGGTATGAGGTATCCTTGTCTCAGTGGGTAAAAAATCCACATGTCTCTAATCATAGAATTCCAACCGTTTCAGTCTATTCAAACAGTCCATCGAATTTCGCCAAGAGATGAAACCAAAAATCCGTCGATGATGACAGGTAAAACAAACCAGGAGGAAATTAATTAATACCTTCCTTGATGCAGTCGACGTCGACGAGAAGTTGTTCCTGCAATTTTTGCAGATAATATAATTCACCCTCCAGCAAACAAACACAGAATGGAGGAAACCGGTTTGGGTGAATAGATTTGTTGGTCTGTCCGTTGTGTACCTAGGGTTCCTGGATGCAGTAGGCCAGTAGCCGAGCTCCCTGCGCTGCCCACCTGCGGCTAGTGGGGGCAAAGGCCTCGTCAGTGACGCGGGCCCAGGTGAACACCCCGCCGCCGATAGGGCAAGAAGACTCCGCGGCCGCAAGCGAAGAGTACAATCGAGGAGACGCTCCTGCCGCCATGGCCGTGGGGATTCAGATGGGGACGGAGACGGAGACCAGCCCAATGACCCAATCTGGATGGAAGGGTTCGGGGAGGACGCGAAGGTTGGGGTGCTCTCGCTCTTGCGGGAAAGGGGAGGGGGAGGAGAAGGTGGAACCTCAGTGTGGCCGGAGCAGGAGTTGGGACGGCGGAGACACATAAGAGCAATTTCAATGGGTGACCCATTTCGTCCGCTGCCGTCCGTTTGGGTCAGCGCGGACAGAAAAGTCGGCGCAACGCGCCAACCCAAACGGACGCGCGTCCGTTTTCATCCGCCTGTCGACCCATTTTTGAGCCGAATTTGCGTCGGCGCGGACACAATACGGACGCGCACGCGCTCGCCCTCTCTCCTCCCCCCGCGCACACACCCTCCACCGCCTGTTCCGTCACCGACGTCGCCGGCCATTTTTTCCGATGAAAAAGGATACATAGATAGTTCTTGCGTACACAGATAAAAGAAAAGATCAACTACTCGTCGGTTTCCGACTCTGACTTGGTAATGTCCTCCTCCGACGTTTAAATATAGGTGTCAGCAGCCTGCTCGTCCTTAAAGTCCCACCCCGATGTTTCTTGCATCTTCAGTCTCAATTGAGCGGCCTGCTTCCGCGCACGCTTGCCCTCCCGATAGCCGGCTTGCTCCGTCCTCCTCGCCTTCCTCTCCGTCCTCCTCTGCTCATAGAACTGATGTTCATCGATGATGTCCTGCGGGAAGCGTTCGCGCCACACCACCAAGGCTTGCACATCCATCTCGGCGATGGCAAGGTGACGCTGCCGCCTCCGGTGGACGCGACGATCCTCGTCGGTGAAAATCCGCGGGAGAGGCGCCAGATCCTGCGCCCGCAGGCTCGACATGTCGGGAAAATTCATCTCCCGACTAGGCCGCCAGAGGCACCACGCCGCCGCGTCGTACGTGCGGGCCGCCTGCCCTGCGGTGTCGAAGGTGCCGAGGATGAGGTGTTTCTCGCCAAACAAGATCTCGACGGAGAAGGCGACGGAGGGGCGCTCGCGGACTCCCCAAAAATCCGAAGCGCCGAGGATGCGCATCGACATGGTGGCGCACAGGCGGCGAGGCTAGTGAGAGGAGCAAGACGAGTGGCCGGTGGACTGAGTGTGGAGGGAGCGTCTTCTTATAACGAGCACCGGCCGCGGCACGCCAAAACGCGCGCGTGAACACTTCTTGCGCTCTGGAGCGCCAAAGCTAGCGCGCGCTAGGCCGATTTCCCCCCGAGCGGGCGAACCTTTCCCGCGCGCTGGCATGGCCGCTGGCATGATCTAAAAGTGTGCGCGGTCATGAAATGGGTCGGCGCGTTGGGCGCGCTACCGACCCAAATATAAAAGAGGGCGGACGCTGGGCGGGCGGCCGACCCAAACGGACAAAAAGCGGACAAAAGCGCCGTCCGTTTGGGTCGGCCCGTTGGAGTTGCTCTAAGTCCTCTCCTTTTTTCTTTGTTATTGAGAAAAACACAAGACCTTTTTTTTACAACATACCAGTCCTCTTTTTTCTAGAAACACCTTGAGCATCTCCAATTGATGGTCCAAATTTTGACGGTCCAAAACCGGAGATGTAAAATTTGGACCGCCAAAAAATGCGTTTTGGAGCTCCAAAAAAAGGCCAACTCCAACAGATGGTCCAAATTCATGGTCCAAAAGAGCAACTCCAATAGATGGTCCAAATTCATGGTCCAAAACCGGTTGGAGATGCCTTGAGGAATTCCGTCGAACACCTTGTGCGCGCGGTGGAAGAAGATGGCCGCCGGTTGGATTGGCTGTTGCTGACTGCTGCGGTCGGCTCCGGACGGTGGCGGTGATAAGAAATGGCTTGGAGGCTGGCCAAGAGGAGCTCGGTGGGCCGCAAAGAATAGATCGGTAGCCGGGCGGATGGCTTGGTGCGGCAGTCGTGCGGTCGGCGCGACGGTCGTGGACAGGCTCACGGCCGACGGGGAGGAGGTCTGCGGCAGCCTAAGACCCGGCGGAGGCCTACCGCGGCAACCGGACCGCCGGAAGCGTTGAATCCTGCGCCGGCTGCCTCCCGATTTGGCGGCGTCCGGGTGGCTGCGAGCCGGCTACCGGCGAGGGAGGCGACGGGGGAGATAGCAGAGGAGGGCGGCGGCGGGGATGTGGGGTGGTGGCGGCGCCGACGACGAGGTTTTGGGCGGTTGCGGTGGTGGATTCCGGCCGACTGGTCTTCGGGCAGGCCGACGGGCGCGGGCGGGAAAGGAAATGAAGTGGTGGTTGGGCGTTCGTGGGTGGCGGCTAGTTTTGGACCAGATGTACCTCGTGATGTAAGTTTGCACCGCGAGGTGTTGTATTTTACATCACGAGGAGTCCGCGGTCCAATTATTTTTGCATATAGACCGTCTGTTAAAGCAGCGTTTTTTGCCCCGGATGGTGCAAAAGTTAGGTACTTTTACATTTGGACCATCTATTAGAGATGCTCTTAACTTTATTCATACTCATAAGAATTACATGTACACTGATGTGGACCTAACTTACAAGAAAATACAAAGTAACTCCTATGACTAAGAATTGCAATGAAATCTTTTGAAAACACCTTCACGGCGTCAATCTCTGCTCAAATAAATACTCCAAAGACTTCGGTAAAGAGGCTGCAATTGGGCTGGAGCAACGATTTTGCCACTCCTTCACCCGCACGAACATTACCAATAATGGTTTTTGAAAGAGCCTTGAGTCGCTCATCCAAAAAGATGAAAGCCTTCTTCGATGAACGTATTTGGGATGGCCGTCGAATCACTGTATCTTCATCATGGTGTCGATGAAAGAGTTCACCTCCACAAAGAATCGGACCAACAAAAAATGCTTGACACAACAACATAAACTCATCAGATCAGAATAATCAGATCTGCGAGGACAAAAAATTCTCTAATCTCATGACACTGCCAAAAGGACAAGACAAAATTTATTGTCAGAAAACTATAATGATCATTGGACGATGGCGAAGGACATAGAAGTCTTGAAGATCCAATGTCCCCCACCTCTCAGCGCCAAGATGGCAGTCAGAGGCGAGGGGACCTAAATTTCTCAAATGACGGCGGCACACAAGTCCTCTCCTTTTTTTTGTGGGGAACATAAGTCCTCTCCTAGGCGCCCTGAATCGCGCTGCCACTCGCGCGGATCGGTAGATGGGCCGCGACCCAATAGCATATACCTCTTGGCTCGTTCGTCTGCTCGTCCGTCACTGATTTTAAAAAAGTTCACTAAATTTAAAACGAAAAAACTAACGCCTACACGTGTGGCATCTTGCACATCGCCCACACGCCTCCATCACCACTCATTTTGCCACGTATGAACAGATGAAATCAGCAGGAATCTTTTTCGTTTTCGGCTTAAAAATATTTTATCTCCTAATTAATAATCCGTTTTCATCATTAAATCCGTCTCGACGAGATCTTCGAAACTAGACCTCATGTTGATATGTTTCGACGAATTTTTTTTTTTTTTGCCCAAAGTTGCCATGATGTTTACACTGTAGTTGCCATAGTGCTTAAACTAAAGTTGCCATGTGGCAATTTTAGTTTGTAGAGCATGGCAATTTTAGTTTTTTGATGATGGTAATTCCAGTACTTTGACCATGAAAATTATCTTTTGTATGAACCATGGCGATTTTAAGTGCATGTATCATGACAATTTTAGTTTATGGTTCATGGCAAGTCTATTTCTTAATTCCCCGTTTTATAATATATCAAAATTACATTTAAATATAGAAGAAAATAGCTGAAACATCTCATGGCAACTTCAGTGTAAACATCATGGCAATTCATGTGCAATAAACATGGCAACTTTTAACCCAAAAGAAATTTTGTCGAAATATATTGATATGAGATCTAGTTTCGAAGATCTTGTCGGGAGGAATTTAGTGGTGAAAACGGATCTTCAATCGAATTTTTGATTTAAGAGATAAAACATTTTGAAAACTGAAAATCTAAAACGATTCCCACATGCATGCATGGGTGACGTGACGCAATCTCTGTGTTATAGGACGTGTGGGCGGGTTTGGCTCCCACCACACGTGTGGGCGTTAGCGTTGTCCAATTTAAGAATGTTCAGATTTAATTTTTTTTTTTTGCAAAATTTGAGGAAAAAGTTCATGAAATTTGAGAAGTTTCACATTTTTTAAAATATTGAATTTTCAAAATGCCAAATTAAAAAGAGTATCACGGGTTTGGAAAAAGTTCACCAATTTGAAAAATATAGCGATTTGAAAAAATTTCACTAAATTTAGAAAAGTTCATGAATTTCAAAGATAATCCTGAATTTGAAAAAAGTTCGCGCATTTGAAGAAAAATGAAAATGAAAACGAAACCAAAAATGAAAAAAAAAGAGCAAAAGAAAACACGAAAGTAGAAAAATAAAAATAGATGTACCTAAAATAGTTGTAAGGTGAAGAACTGCATTGTTAGGCTTCTGGATATTGGTAGCTGGTGCTGCTGGTGGTCCCAGAAGAAATGTCTGACAAGCACCCTAACCACGCCAAACAAAGCCACACAAATTCGAGAGGGTAGAAGATAATTGATATGCATTGCTATGGAGTTCCTAACTAATTTTTGGATGCGCATATACGTATTAATATGTGAAGGGTGATTGCGAGCCAGATGCACCATTGACCTCGTGCCAAGCTTGGATTGGCGAAGTAGAAGAAGTAATTCATTGATAAAAAAAGTTAGTAATGTTGAACGATGTGCATGAGCATCCTAGAAGTATATATTTGACACAATTAGTGTTAACATGTATAATATGCATTTTCCTAGTTAATTATATACAAACCAAACGAAACATCGGCTCGGCCGCCGCCTGCTGCGACGATCTCCCTCCGTGTCTCCGCAGACGCCGCGAGCCGCCTGCCGCCGGCCGGCCTGGCTACGAACGTGGCTGGAGGCTGGTCGCTCCCCTGCTCATCATCCTCATCCCTCATCCCCAGCTGGCCAACTCTGAAACTAGGTGTGTTCTTCTTGAGACGATCCATTCATGAAATGATTTTTTTCCTCTTTTGGATTTCTAGTTTTGATTCCTGTCAAATCAAATGCAAAGATGCAGTTCATGCTAGTCTAGAACTGCTAGTCTTCTCAGCCATGTACCTAAAATTTGATAGAATTAAAATGTGACACAGTACCCGTAGGTCATTTTCTAGGATTTGAGAATACAGTGCTAGTACTTGTGTGCAGACGTGCAGCGTGCTAGCCTGCTAGTAGCATGCTTTGTTCTAATCACATTTTCTACGAAATTCAATCTGGGAAGCCATTCTGTTGAGGCTGGATTTTCTACTCTCAGGTGTACTAATACAGAACTAGTACTCGCCTGGTCTGCAGATAGTATCATACCTTTATCTAAACTCTTTAGAGTTAGTATTTCAATGATTTGGCAGGGAAGAAGGAAGATAATGGAGAAGTATTTGATAAAGAAATCAAGAGATGGTGACGCCACCACCTCGTTGCCACTGTCACTGTTGAGAAATGTTTTTCAGCTATGAAGATTGTGAAAAATGCTTCGCGTAACAAAATTGATGATTATTATTTGAGTCACAGCCTAATCTGCCTCGTCGAAAAGGAATTGCTAGATACAATTACCAATGAAGTGATTGTTATAATCGTTTCCATAAAATGAAAGATCATCGTGTGGAAATGTAGTGGTCTAATACATTGCACATTTTACATGTTTACCATCTCCATTAGTATTTAAGCAGCTAAGCCAAATATGTGTTTTCTCTTTGCAGGTAGCGGCACTTACGTTAGAGACAAATCTTCTCTTTTGCAATCTGTGTACTATTGAGATATAAACTCTTTTTATAAGGTATTTCACTTTAGTGATAAACTCGTCATGGCTCTGTTGGATGAAGTATCTTTTTTTTAGAACTTGGTTGAAGTATCTTATGACTTAGGAGTAATTGGAAACTGCTACTGCCTCAGATCCATATTATTTGTCGCTCGCTCGAGAATTAATATGGATCGGAGAGAGCATTTATGTATAACATACTGTGTGGTTTATAAGCCTTCGTAAGTTTTCTTATAAATGAGTGCCCCTAGTTAGTTTTTATTCTGGGTCCACCCTGCTCTCGCTCTTGCGGGAAACTGGAGGGTAAGGAGAAGATGGAACCTCCCGTCGTCAGTGTCGCCGGAGCGAGCATGAGGGGATGGCGTAGACACACAAGTCCTCTTCTAGGGAGCCTATATAATGCTTCAGGCACTCTAAATCGTGCCGGCGCTCATGCGGATCGGTAGGTGGTCTGCGGCCCAAAAGCATTTACCTGTTGGCTCATTCGTCACTGATTTCGAAAAAGTTCACAAATTTTAAAAATGTTCTGAACTTTTTCTAAAAGTTCAAAAAAGTTGAGGAAAAAGCTCATGAAATTTGAAAAGTTTCCAAATATTTAAAAATATTGAATTTTTAAAAATGCAGATTAAAAAGAGAATCGCGGATTTGAAAAAATTCACCAATTTGAAAAAAAGATAGCGATTTGGAAAAAGGTCACTAAATTTAGAAAAGTTCATGAATTTGAAAAATAATCCCGATTTTGAAAATAGTTTGCGCATTTGAAAAGAAAATGAAAAATGAAAACGAGCTTCGACACCTGGGATTATAACTTTAGAGGTGGTGGTGCTGAGCTTGATCCGAGATGAGTTGACGTCCATTTTCCTCAACGTATATGCGTAAATTAAGTTGAGGTTGCTACCTCTGTCCTGAAGGACGGTCAGATGGAATCCATCAACAATTGGATCCAGGACAAGAGCGGCTGATCCGCCATGCCTGATGCTGGTTAGATGATTATGTTTGTTGATTGTGATCGGCTAAGCCGACCATGGATTGAACTTCAGGGCGACGGGCTCCAGCGCATAGACGTCCCGAAGTGCTCGTTTTCTCTCCTTCTTGGGGATGTGGGTGGCGTAGATCATGTTTATGTCCCACACTTCGTAAGGAAACTATTCCATTATTGGGCCCCCGAGGTTCATCCTTGCTACCGTTAGGTTGGGATTTATTTTGTCCCTTCGTCGCCATCTTTTCATCCTGCTTGAAAACCCAACAATTCCTGTTAGTATGTTTGCAGGTTTGTCCGAGGTGCCATAAATTTGGCACGGCTTCTCGAGGGTCTTGTCGAGCTAGCTAGGACCACCTATGTTCCCTTTAAAGGGCTCCTTTTTCTGTCTGTATTTAGATCCGTTAAACCTTGCATTTATTGCAGCGCCCTCGGCGTCGTTCCCGCCATTTTTTTGCATGCACTTGTACTTTTTGCGCCTCGGCTTGCCATTGGCGTCACGAGTCTCTGAGGTGCCTGCCTCGTCATTGTGAGTACTGCAGGCCAGTCAACTATTCTCTCCCGCGCAAAAGAGGGTCATGAGTGAGGTGAGGGCTGCAATGGTCCTCGGCTTATCCTATCCGAGCTGGCGGGCGAGCCATTCATCTCGGAAGTTCTGCTTGAATGCAGCGGTGGCCTCAGCGTTGGGGCGGACGATAATTTATTTCTTTTTGGTAAGTAAACGGTTCTAGAATTTCTGAGCTGACTCGTCCGGCTGCTGAACGATGTGAATGAGGTCGTCGGCGTCCGGAGGTCAAACATAAGTGCCCTGGAAATTTGCCCTAAAGGCGTCCTCGAGTGCTTCCTAGCTCTCGGCGGAATGAGGAGGTAGGCTATTCAGCCAATGCCTAGTCAGCCCCTTTAACTTTTGCGGCAAGTATTTGATAGCATGGAGGTCATCTCGGTTGGCCATGCGGATATGGAGGAGGAAATCCTCAATCCACACGGCTGGGTCAATCATGCCATCATATGATTCTATGTTGATGGGTGTAGCTCATCAAGGAACTGATGTTCAATCGAGTCTGTCTGTTAAACAGATCGGGTGGGCTGGGCCTCGGAATCGGGCAGTGTCACATCGAACTTCAGGAGATAGCCGTGTATAAGCTTGATCACAAGCTCGGCCGTTCCTGTCCAACCAGGCATCATAGCCGTCGAGTCCGGCTAGTGCGCATCCTCTTGATTTGTAGATGGACCGAGGTGAAGCCCGGTTTGCCTCTATCTGGTGTCGAGCGCCATGAGGCTCCAAGTAATCAATAGGGTCCTTGTTGTGACGGCGTGGTGGTGTTTTAGTGCGAAATTTTTCCCATGCTGGTCTGTCGCACCCTCTAGGGGGTCGATCGGGCTGATCTGCTCGCCCGCGTGTTAAAAGCACGTCGTCGACTAGTTCTTCTTGAACTCAGGCAGCCAACGCCTATGCGGGTAAGATTTAGATGCGCTACGGCGTCGTTCTTCAAGATCTTGCTCGGCCGAGAGTATTTTGACCCACTTGTCGTTTAGTGCGTCATCATTAGCTTACAACTGTTGCTGCTTCCATTTCATAGTTCGGGCGATGGCCACGAGGCGCCGCCAAAAGTGTTTAGCTCAAAGGAGTCCTCGGGGACGTCCTTGGTACCGAGTCTCTCATCCTCCTCAAATTCAGGTAAGTAGTTGTCATCCGCCCCTTCAAAGAGGTCGTCGGGGTACACATCTTTGGGGATTTTTTATGGGCTGGTATGTCACGTCAGGGAGACTTGAAAATCCTTTTCGGGATTGCCAGCCTTGTCGGCTGCTGCGCCGCCGTTATTGATGGTGGCGTTGTTCCCGTTGGGGTCCCTATTTGTGCCCCTTCTGCGTCTTTGTGGCGTCTTGGAGGGTTTTGGGGAGTATCAAACATGTACACATCGTAAGTAGATGTTGCCGTCCACTTGCCGGTGTTTGTCAGCGGCGAAGTGGTCTCTGTAGGGCCATCGACATCCTCATCCATGTCGTAGCCTCATCGTAGTCTAACACGCCAGTTATCATCAATCGTGGCGACTAGGTAGATGGTGGGTGGGACATAAATTTCCCGGTCATCGACTTTAAGTCTGATCTTGTCGTAGACCAAGGTCTAACCATCCGAGATCGATAAGCTCTGGATGCGGTCTGACTGTTTGAAACCCGACGCAGTGTCCGGAGCCGGACTCAGATCAATATCGGGGCTTGATGCGGCAATGGGGCCGTCCAAGGCGGGGGTAAGTGACTCTTCCGCGCATCCCAGCGGTGTTGAGGAGCCTAATCTGATGTCCTCAAGGGAGATCAAATCCGGAGTCAAGCCTTCGATGTCAGATAGCCCTCAATCCGGCCGGGCGTCCAGCCTGACAGGATGAACTCGCCGCGGGAATCCATGGTGTACTCCAAGCCTTTGAAAGTTACGATTTAGTCTCGAGCATAGTTCTCGAGGGCGGCCAGATGGCCCGCCGTTGGTCGGGGATGTATCCGTTGTTGGGGAACGTAGTAATTTCAAAAATTTTCCTACGCACACGCAAGATCATGGTGATGAATAGCAACGAGAGGGGAGAGTGTTGTCTACGTACCCTCGTAGACCCGGCGAAGCGATCTGGCGTAGAGGAAGTAGTCGACGTTCTCCTCGCGATCCGACCGATCCGGCGCCGTTACTCCGGCGCCCCGAGTTCTTGACACACGACAGCTCGATGGCGTCCCTCGTACTCGATCCAGCCGAGTGTCGAGGAGAGTTCCACAAGACGACGGCGTGGTAGCGATCTTGATGTTTCACGGCGCGAGGCTTCGCCTAAGCTTCGCGACGGTATGACCGAGGTGGAATATGGTGGAAGGGGCACCGCACACGGCTAAGGAACGATCCAAAGATCAAACTTGTGTGTTCTAGGGTGCCCTGCCCCGTATATAAAGGAGGGAGGGGGAGGCCGGCCGGCCTAGAGAGGCGGCTGGGAGTCCTACTCGGTGGGAGTAGGACTCCCCCTTCCTAGTTGGAATAGGATTGGGGGAGGGGAAGAGGAGAGGCGCCGCCTCCTTGTCCTATTCGGACTGGGGGGAGAGGCGCGGCCACCTCCTGGCCGGCCCTCCTCTTCTCCCTCGAGGCCCACCGAGGCCTATTTACCCCGGGGTTCCGTAACCTCCGGTACTCGGTAAATTCTGTTTTCGCCGGAACCTTTCCGAACTCCAAACATAGGCTTCCAATATATCAATCTTTATGTCTCGACCATTTCGAGACTCCTCGTCATGTCCGTGATCACATCCGGAGTCCGAACTTCTTGGTACATCAAAATACATAAACTCATAATAATCGCCATCGAAACCTTAAGCGTGCGGACCCTACGGTTCGAGAACAATGTAGACATGACCTAGAACTATTCTCAGTCAATAACCAATAGCGGGACCTGGATGCCCATATTGGTTCCTACATATTCTACGAAGATCTTTGTCGGTCGGACCGCATAACAACATCGTTGTTCCCTTTGTCATCGGTATGTTACTTGCCCGAGATTCGATCGTCGGTATCCAATACCTAGTTCAATCTCGTTACCGCAAGTCTCTTTACTCGTTCCGTAATACATCATCTCACAACCAACTCATTAGTTGTAGTGCTTGCAAGGCTTCGATGATGTGTATTACCGAGAGGGCCCAGAGATACCTCTCCGACTATCGGAGTGACAAAACCTAATCTCGAAATCGCCAACCCAACATCTGCCTTTGGAGACACCTGTAGTACTCCTTTATAATCACCCGATTCGTTGTGACGTTTGGTAGCACCCAAAGTGTTCCTTGACAAGCGGGAGTTGCATAATCTCATAGTTACAGGAACATGTATAAGTCATGGATAAAAGCAGTAGCAACATACTAAACGATCGTGTGCTAAGCTAATGGAATGGGTCATGTCAATCAGATCATTCTACTAATGATGTGACCTTGTTAATCAAATAACAACTCTTTGTTCATGGTTAGGAAACATAACCATCTTTGATTAACAAGCTAGTCTAATAGAGGCATACTAGTGACATATTGTTTTGTCTATGCATTCACACATGTATCATGTTTCCGGTTAATACAATTCTAGCATGAATGATAAACATTTATCATGAAATAAGGAAATAAATAATAACTTTATTATTGCCTCTAGGGCATATTTCCTTCAGTCTCCCACTTGCACTAGAGTCAATAATCTAGATTACATAGTAATGATTCTAACACCCATGGAGTCTTGGTGCTGATCATGTTATGCTCGTGGAAGAGGCTTAGTCAGCGGGTCTGCAACATTCAGATCCGTATGTATCTTGCAAATCTCTATGTCTCCCATCTGGACTAAGTCCCGGATGGAATTGAAGCGTCTCTTGATGTGCTTGGTCCTCTTGTGAAATCTGGATTCCTTCGCTAAGGCAATTGCTCCAGTATTATCACAGAAGATTTTCATTGGACCCGATGCACTAGGTATGACACCTAGATCGGATATGAACTCCTTCATCCAGACTCCTTCATTAGCTGCTTCCGAAGCTGCTATGTGTTGACATCGGATTTTGGCAAGGTACAAAAGGCAAGTAAGATGGCCTCAAGTAAAAGAGTTTTCGGCATGCAAAGTTTCAGGTCGCCGAGTGGAATAACTTTGATGTTTAGCTTATCGCCATTCGACCTTATCTCGGTGGCCGAAGTTGTACTCCGAGTGACAAAATTCAACATTCCGAGTGGTTTTCGGCCGACCATGCCTTCAAGACGACCTCGGATGAAGGAGTACTCTAAAGGAATTGTCTTCGTCTCGTCGAGACAATCGATTTTGATATATAAATCATCTCAATCCGAGTTCATATGCAAAAGTTAGAGGCAATACACTGCAGGCTGAAGCTGAGTGGAAATCTGGCGCAAAGTACGGACGCCATGTCTGATGGGTCGCGCGAGCAATTAGCCCCTTAAGAAGTCCTTGAATCGAAAAACCTTCAACATGAAAAAGTTTCGTCTCGTCGAGCCGATCGATTTTCATATAAAATTCGTCTCAATCCGAGGTCGTATGCAACCTGGAGAGGCAAATCAAGATCAGGCTATGTTTTTGGTCGAGTGAAAACTCACCGGTCGAGTGAAAACCTACCGATCGAGTCACCGGTCGAGTGAAAACCAACTGATCGAGTCCAAGGTCGAGTGGAAACCTACCGATCGAGTCCAAGGTCGAGTGGAAACCTACCGATCGAGTCTCCGGTCGAGTGGAAACTTACCGATCGAGTCACCGGTCGAGTGAAAACCTACCGATCGAGTCCAAGGTCGAGTGAAAACCTACCGATCGAGTAAAGGTCGAGTGAAAGCCTACCGATCGAGTAAAGATTGTCTTCGAGTGAAAATATAGTCATCCGAGTGAAAAAGTCCAGTCGACCATCCGAGTGAAAGACTCTAATATCCGAGTGGATGAGCTCAAATCCGAGTGAAACTGAACATGTGCCCAAAAGTTTATCAAGATGATCTCGGATGAAGAAGTGTTCAATACAGAAGTTGTGCGTATCGTCAAGGCGGTAAACTTTGCTTTTGGAGTCATCGTCATCAGAGATAGTATATGGCCTGCAAATTCATTACAAGACTCGGATGATTCAGTCTACCGCAAGACCGAGTCCATTGGAAGGTAAAGATGACCTCGAAAAGTGTTCAAGATGGCCTTATTTGAAAAAGTGATCAACATGAGAGTTGTTCAGTATCGTCGAGGCGCACAAGTTTGGTATTTGGGCCATCTTGATCGGAGGTCATATGGAGGCTCGCGGCCTGCACAAGGAGGAAGACAGAAGTTGGGCCAGATTCAGACTGAATCCGAGTTGGAATAGAACTAGGACTCTAGGACGCGAATTGATGTAATTTTTCTTGTAAGGAAAGCCTAGATGAATCCTTTACTTGTGCGGAAGTCCAGCCGCCTCTTATATATGTTGGGGGACGGCCGATTGAACAACACACAATCGAACAAATCAATATACTACTTTTTCCTGTCTACTTTTTATCTCTCCACCGTTTTTCTCTCTCGTTCTTCGCTGTTCTTCGTGTTTGAGAGCTGCGAATCCCGAGGCTCTAGGGGCGAGCGAATCGACCTAGGGCAGCCCATAGCCGCCGCAATCCCTGACGGGGTCCCTCCCGGTCTTGCGGGTTTCGGTCTGCAAAAGCGCCCGCCGACTGTCTTGCGTATCGCGCTGTCGGTCGGGTCTCCTTCGACGTGAGCTGCGGTGCATCACCCCCGGCGTCGAGGGTACACGTGACGTGTTCGTGTGTCAACACACTTTTTGGCGACTCCGCTGGGGAACGAAGATCAATCATCATCATCCACCATGTCCGATCTTCCCAAGCCATCTGAGGTAGACGCCGATAACATCATTAAGCCCAGTCTTGATGAGATATCGGCCGATCATCGCCAAGTCTATGAGGAGTACAAGAAGGCGCGCGAGGAGAAGGACTTGCAGGAGTTCCTTGCGAAGTTCAAGAAGGATCGCCAAGGCAACATCACTCCGATTGAAGAAATCAAGTTTCCTCCTCTTCAAGCCGAGCAGGTTAAACCCTCTGTAAGTACTACCTTTTCTCCTGAGCAGTGGGCTGAGATTGAAAGTCGTATTGCTGATGGTAACAATCTAGTCTATCAAACTTTCATAGAAAATACTAATGCTCAGAAGAATGCATCTCAATCGACTAGTGGTAATGATGGTGTAGCTGCTAGTGTGCAAAACCCTAATCTGGCTTTACCTATCTCATCGGCGCCCCCCGTGCCGATGACTTATTATCCTACCCAAACAAATCAGATTGTGGCTGCACCCATTAATCCTATTATGAGCATGCCAGGTTCGGTGGTGACGCCGAACCAAACCCTACCTACAGCTACAACCACTCGACCATTATCAAATTATGGGTCGACATACATGCCACAATTCCTACCTACAGCTAGTAACCCTACTCCTCCTATGCCACTGCCACAAGCTTCATCGTCCACTATGGATGATGGTTTAGCTAATCTTAGAGAGGAGATGGCTAAGATGCTTCGAGAGAATTTTGGATTCGAGTTACCTCGGAATCGGATTTACCAAAAGCCGTACCCCGAGTACTTTGATGCTATCCAGTGCCCTCCAGGATATAAAATTCCCGATTTTGTTAAGTTCAATGGAGAGGGCACAAAAACCACATGGGAGCATGTTAGTCAATACTTAGCACAATTGGGTGAGGCAGGCTCATTGAATGAATTGAAAGTGCGTTTATTTCCTTTGTCATTAACTGGTACCGCATTTTCATGGTTTTCTTCTTTACCACATGGTTCCATTCGAGTTTGGTCGCAGCTAGAGCAGAAATTTCATGATCACTTTTATAGCGGCGACAATGAACTCAAGTTGTCACATCTAACATCGGTTAAGCAGAAGCATGATGAATCGGTCTCCGATTACGTCAAGAGATTCAGAGAAACGAAAAACCGGTGTTTTAGTTTGGTGATAACCGAGAGAGACTTGGCAGACCTAGTGCTGAGTGGTTTGAGAACTCCCATTAGAGAAAAGCTAGAAGGCTACGAGTTCTTAAATATCAACCAAGTCTTACAAAGGGCTTTGGCTCAGGAAAGCCGAAGCAAAGATCTCAAAGAAGTGCATAGATACAAATCCGATCGACCAAAGATGAATATGGTGGAATATGATAGTGATCACTCGGACGATGAGGGTGATATTTTTGCTACTGAATTTGTTTGGCCATCTAAGGCCAAACCCTTTACTTGCAATGATCTGAAACCGATTCATAAGAATCGTGATGAAGAGATGAAGTTTACTTTTAACATTGCTAAGTGTGATAAAATATTTGATGCTTTGCTGCAGGCTAAGATTATTAGAATATCTCATACTTTACCGCCATTTGAAGAGCTGAAACGGCGTGCTTATTGCAAGTATCATAACTCTTTTCTCATGCTACTAATGATTGCAATGTTTTTCGACGACAGATACAATCGGCCATTAATGATGGACGATTGAACTTTCTGAGATGCAAATTGATAAACAGCCCTTTCAATGAACACCATGGATTTAGAAGGAAGAAGTTACTCATTCGGCGGAGGTAGCGAATCTGCTAATAAAGCCAATGTCATTGTTGGTGAGCCCAGGAAAGACAAGGAGGGCGACAAGGTCTTGGGGAGACATGTTGTGCTTGATAAGCAACCCGATGGTAAGGAAATAATCAAGATCACCATCAAGAATCCTACACTCGGGGGGCAAACACAGGTGCAGCAGGACACTCGAGTTAAATTTGTCAAGCCCAAGAGTCCAGAAGTTGGCAAATGGAAGAGGAATGAAGCTAAAGTACAACGCAAGCGGATCAAGCCAACTTTTGATATGTTGCTATCCAAATATGTTAATCAATCGGCTGGTCCCAGCTCTGACCGGCCATCACACTTGAAGCGACCAAGGTCACCATCAGATGATATGTTTAGTCGGTATGCAAAACCGAGTGGACCAAGGGCACTATTTCCAGAAGAGCAGAGGCAATCTGTGTGGAATCGACTTGATTACTCATATAATGGCCGACTGAACATTGGTAACTATCAGTCGGCTGGTCAACATATGCGACCGAGTGGAAACTATCCTAGTGTAAGAATGTACCCAGGTGGAAGCTATCCAAGTGAAAAAATGTGGTCAAGTGGATTCCATCCGAGTGACATCAATCCGAGTGGATTCCATCCAAGTAAAAAGGTGCGCCCGAGTGGAAATTTTATGCATCTGGAAAGTCGAAAAGAATGGCGTGTTAAGTCACCAAGTGTTGCAGCAGCTGAGTCGGGAAAAGGCAAGGAGAAAATGGATGCCGACTCACTTATCTTGGGCACCGAAACATTCCCCATACAGCAGCTGACTGTGCATAATCACTCAACTGAGCCGATACTTTCTATCGCGCCAAAGCACTCGGCTAATGACCATGAAGCAAGCACCAGCCAGGTAAAGGTGAGAGATGCTAAATACACTCGACCAAAGTGGTGTCCTCCAGGGCTAACAAAGACACAGAAGAGGAAACTACAGAGGTTAAGGAGTCAAGAGATGGCGGAGCAGGAGGCCGAGAAGCAAAGGGATAAGTTGTTCAATGACACTCGGCCCATGGCTCCAGCAAAACAAGTGTGGAGGCCAAAACAAATACAAGATACATCAGCTTCTACATCTATCGCAGAAGTGCCTACACCACCCAAAGAGGACGATATGACAGCTATTACATCGTCTGCGACACTTCTTACTTCTCCTTCACTCGACCAGATTTCAGAATCGGTCGATCCACTTGAAGAAGAGGTTGATATGTTGGACTATGAGTCTACGCCGGTTCATGAAGGTATGGATATCAATATGGTGTATTACTTACCTGCTGAGTTTCGTGCTGTAGATGAGGAAGGGGAAGTGGCTCAGCTGGATTTTGGCCCTAAAAACGCAATATTCGAGAAGCCAAAAGAACCAGTAACACATTTGAAACCGTTGTATCTCAGAGGTCATATCAATGGATCGCCACTTAGTCGAATGCTTGTTGATGGTGGTGCTGTGGTAAATCTTATGCCCTATTCGGTCTTCAAGAAATTGGGTTTGCCTGATGAAGAATTGATCAAGACCAATATGGTGCTCAACGGGTTTGAAGGCAAAGAGAAAACTGAAGCCAAAGGTGTAATGTATGTGGAGCTTACGATCGGAAGCAAAACTTTGGCCTTGCATTCTTTGTCGCTGAGGTGCAAGGTAACTACAACGTCATACTAGGCCGTGATTGGGTTCATGCAAACCAGTGCGTGCCATCCACTATGCACCAGTTTTTGATTCAGTGGGTTGATGATGAAGTGGAAGTCATTCATGCGGATAACTCGGCTGTGTTGCTTTGGCCGATGCATCGGTGGATTAGCAACATCCCAATGCTACTTGCTTGACGGGACGTGATTTGTCGAGTTTGATTTTCTCGGGCGACTAAGAATGGTTTTGTGCCCGTGTCTTTAAAGCCGATGAATGCAATCGGCTCCAAGGTATGATATGTTTAAATGGATCCTAATTCCGAGTGGTTACAAAAACGTCTTGCAAAATATCGGTCCAGCGAGAACGATATGTATGAGTCTATTGAGGAGTTGGATGACATGGATAAACTTGGACAAGGTTTTACATCGGCCGATCCATTAGAAGAGGTAGATATCGGAGACGGATCGGTCGATCGACCGACATTTATAAACAAAAATCTGAAAGCCGATTGTAAAGCTAAATTAATCGAGCTATTGAAAGAATATGTTTGTTGCTTTGCATGGGAATATCATGAGATGCGAGGGTTGA
This sequence comes from Aegilops speltoides, assembly GCA_021437245.1. NCBI lineage: Eukaryota > Viridiplantae > Streptophyta > Magnoliopsida > Poales > Poaceae > Aegilops > Aegilops speltoides. Next base: position 586,502,054 of record CM038147.1, read on the forward strand.
GCCGAGAGCTAGTGGAGCATCGGTTGCCTATAAAGGCGGTTTTAGACCTTATAAACGATCGGCCGAAAGTTTAATCCGAAAACATATGACCGAATCAAGGAAGAGATCGGTCGATCGCTTGAAGCTAAATTCATTCGACCTTGCGGGTATGCGAGTGGATTTCTAACATTGTCGATGGAGAAGAAGGATCCGGCAAGTTGAGGGTGTGCATTGACTTGAGAGATGTGAATAGGGCTACACCCAAAGATGAGTATCCCATGCCAATAGCCGATATGCTTATTAATGATGCTTACGGACATAAGGTTATTAGCTTTCTAGATGGTAATGCGGATACAATCAAATTTTATGGCGAAGAGGACATGTACAAAACAACTTTCCGATGTCCTGGTTTCCTTGGTTTATTCGAGTGGGCGGTGATGACATTCGGATTGAAAATCTGGGGCCACATATCAAAGGGCTATGAATTTGATTTTCATGATTTACTCGGTGTCATACTTGAAGTTTATATTGATGATATTGTTGTCAAATCGGATGCTTTTGAATCTCACTTGGCCGATTTGCGTTTAGCTTTTGAAAGGATGAAAAAGTATGGACTGAAGATGAATCCTTTGAAGTGTGCGTTCAGCGTGTCAGCTGGCAAATTTTTGGGTTTCATTATTCATGAAGATGGCATCGAAATAGATCCCAAAAAGATAGAGGCCATACAGAAAGTGGAGGCTCCAACATGCAAGAGAGATATGCAAAAGTTCCTTGGCAAGGTCAATTATTTGAGAAGGTTCATAGCTAATCTGTCAGGGAAAGTTGATGCATTTACTCCTATCCTTCGGTTAAAGAATGATGTTGATTTCACTTGGGGGGCAAAACAGCAAGAAGCTTTTGATATGATCAAGAATTATTTGTGCACTCCTCCGGTGATGAAAGCACCCAAGCATAGAGAGCCTTTTAAACTTTATATCGCAGCAGAGGAAGGTGTTATTGGTGCTGTTTTGACTCAAGATACCGAAGGAAAAGAGCATGCCATTACATATTTGAGCAGACGTTTATTGGATGCCGAGACAAGGTATACATTTATTGAAAAACTATGTTTATGCTTATATTACGCTTGCACAAAGTTGAGACATTACCTAGTGCTGAGTGCTTGTGTAGTAGCTTGTCAAACCGATGTCATTAAGTACATGTTGCATAGGCCAATTCTTAGTGGTAGAATTGGCAAGTGGGCTTATGCTTTGATTGAGTATGATTTGGCTTATGAATCTCTAAAATCCATGAAAGGCCAAATTGTTGCTAATTTCATTGTTGAACATCGGATTAATGACAAGCATGATGTTGATATGAACCTTGTTTCATTTGTACCATGGAGATTGTACTTTGATGGTTCAGTTTGTAGCAATGGCCAAGGTGTTGGTATTGTTTATATATCTCCTCATGGTGCTGTTTTTGAAGCCTCATGCCGCTTAGAATATTTTTGCACAAACAATCAAGCCGAATATGAAGCATTGTTATTCGGTCTAGAGATGTTACTTGCTATAGGTGTTACACATATTGAGGCTTACGGTGATTCGTTACTAGTGGTGCAACAAATATCCAGAGTCTTTCAGTGTTTGGACGAATCACTTAATGTTTATCTTGATAAATGTCTAGATATAATTTCTACTTTGGATTGTTTTAGCATTGCACATATATCTAGACATGACAACTGGAAAGCAAATGAGTTGGCACAGCAAGCATCTGGATATCATGTTGATCATGGCATGTTTCATATTTCTCAAAGACCGATGTCTTGTCTTGCCAATATGGAGAGGCGAACCTGAACCCACTGGTTCGGCCATTAACAAAAAATCTAGTGCAGGTGACAATCCCGACTGGAGGAGGCCCATTGTTGATTACCTGCGCAATCCGAGTGAAAGGGTGGACAGGGCTGTTCGGCGTATGGCTTTCAAATATACAATGAGAGATGATGGTCTTTATCGCCGAACAGTCGATGATGTTCTTCTAAAGTGTTTGGATGAGGACCAGGCAAGAGTTGTTATGGGTGAAGTACATGAGGGCATTTGTGGTACTCATCAGTCGGCTCCGAAAATGAAATGGTTATTGCGACGTGCTGGGTTTTATTGGCCGACTATGATTAATGATTGCTTCAGATATTATAAAGGGTGTGAAGCTTGTCAAAAGTTTGGTGATATTCAATTGGCTCCTGCTGCTATGTTACATCCTATTATCAAACCGTGGCCTTTCAGAGGTTGGGGTTTAGATTTCATTGGACAAATTCACCCGTCTTCCTCAAAAGGGCATCGGTTCGTATTGGTGGCAACTGATTATTTCACTAAATGGTCTGAAGCAGTACCTCTCAAGAACATGACACATACGGAGGTAATTCAATTCATAACCGAGCACATTATTCATAGATTCGGTATTCCTCAAACATTAACTACAGATCAAGGTTCATCTTTTATGTCACACCAAGTCAGAGAGTTTGCCGAATCTTATAATATAAAGTTGCTCAATTCCTCTCCATATTATGCCCAAGCTAATGGACAAGCTGAGTCTAGCAATAAAATTCTAATCAAGCTCATCAAGAAGAAGATTAAGGACAATCCGAGGAGATGGCATGAGCTGTTGTCTGAAGCTTTATGGGCACATAGAATTTCAAGGCATGGTGCTACGAAGGTAACTCCATATGAGCTAGTATATGGTCAAGAGGCTGTTTTACCAGTGGAAGTAAATTTGAATGCTTTGAGAATAGCCAAACAAAATGATTTATCGGCAGTCGACTTTTATAACTTGATGATGGACAATATTGATGAAGTTGCCGATAAATGTTTGGTTGCTTTGGAATCCATAGAGAGAGACAAGTTGAGGGTTGCAAGAGCTTACAATAAGAAAGTTAAGTTGAAGCATTTCCAAGTTGGTGAACTCGTGTGGAAAGTGATTCTGCCGATTGGTTCAAGAGATAGAAAATTAGGAAGTGGTCTCCAAGTTGGGAAGGTCCTTTTAGGATTACAAGGGTTGTTCCTGAAATTCATATTTGGTGGAATCAATACAAGGGGCATTGTTACCTCGAGCTCTCAACGGAAAATATTTGAAGAAGTACCACCCGAGTGTGTGGGGAAGCTTTGAGTAGGCAATGGCGATATCGATTATCGCCCTTAGCACAAACGTGGCGATACATAATTATCGCCCGAGGAAAATAAATGGCCGATGGAGTGTTGACATCGTTCTTAGAACAAACACCGTGCATATTATTTTTCGCGCGCAAGCTTTGCCGAAAAACAGGGGGCATGTGTTGACATCGGATTTTGGCAAGGTACAAAAGGCAAGTAAGATGGCCTCAAGTAAAGAGTTTTCGGCATGCAAAGTTTCAGGTCGCGAGTGGAATAACTTTGATGTTTAGCTTATCGCCATTCGACCTTATCTCGGTGGCGAAGTTGTACTCAGTGACAAAATTCAACATTCCGAGTGGTTTTCGGCCGACCATGCCTTCAAGACGACCTCGGATGAAGGAGTACTCTAAAGGAATTGTCTTCGTCTCGTCGAGACAATCGATTTTGATATATAAATCATCTCAATCCGAGTTCATATGCAAAAGTTAGAGGCAATACACTGCAGGCTGAAGCTGAGTGGAAATCTGGCGCAAAGTACCAGACGCCATGTCTGATGGGTCGCGCGAGCAATTAGCCCCTTAAGAAGTCCTTGAATCGAAAAACCTTCAACATGAAAAAGTTTCGTCTCGTCGAGCCGATCGATTTTCATATAAAATTCGTCTCAATCCGAGGTCGTATGCAACCTGGAGAGGCAAATCAAGATCAGGCTATGTTTTTGGTCGAGTGAAAACTCACGGTCGAGTGAAAACCTACCGATCGAGTCACCGGTCGAGTGAAAACCTACTGATCGAGTCCAAGGTCGAGTGGAAACCTACCGATCGAGTCCAAGGTCGAGTGGAAACCTACCGATCGAGTCTCGGTCGAGTGGAAACTTACCGATCGAGTCACCGGTCGGTGAAAACCTACCGATCGAGTCAAGGTCGAGTGAAAACCTACCGATCGAGTAAAGGTCGAGTGAAAGCCTACCGATCGAGTAAAAGATTGTCTTCCGAGTGAAAATATAGTCATCCGAGTGAAAAAGTCCGATCGACCATCCGGTGAAAGACTCTAATATCCGAGTGGATGAGCTCAAACCGAGTGAAACTGAACATGTGCCCAAAAGTTTATCAAGATGATCTCGGATGAAGAAGTGTTCAATACAGAAGTTGTGCGTATCGTCAAGGCGGTAAACTTTGCTTTTGGAGTCATCGTCATCAGAGATAGTATATGGCCTGCAAATTCATTACAAGACTCGGATGATTCAGTCTACCGCAAGACCGAGTCCATTGGAAGGTAAAGATGACCTCGAAAAGTGTTCAAGATGGCCTTATTTGAAAAAGTGATCAACATGAGAGTTGTTCGTATCGTCGAGGCGCACAAGTTTGGTATTTGGGCCATCTTGATCGGAGGTCATATGGAGGCTCGGCGGCCTGCACAAGGAGGAAGACAGAAGTTGGGCCAGATTCAGACTGAATCCGAATTGGAATAGAACTAGGACTCTAGGACGCGAATTGATGTAACTTTTCTTGTAAGGAAAGCCCAGATGAATCCTTTACTTGTGCGGGAAGTCCAGCCGCCTCTTATATATGTTGGGGGTGATGGCCGATTGAACAACACACAATCGTACAAATCAATATACTACTTTTTCCTGTCTACTTTTTATCTCTCCACCGTTTTTCTCTCTCGTTCTTCGCTGTTCTTCGTGTTTGAGAGCTGCGAATCCCGAGGCTCTAGGGGCGAGCGAATCGACCTAGGGCAGCCCATAGCCGCCGCAATCCCTGACGGGGTCCCTCCCGGGTCTTGTGAGGTTCGGTCTGCAAAGCGCCGCCGACTGTCTTGCGTGTCGCTATGTTGTCGGTCGGGTCTACTTCGACGTGAGCTGCGGTGCATCACCCCCGGCGTCGAGGGTACACGTGAAGTGTTCGTGTGTCAACACTATGTACTCCGCTTCACATGTAGATCCCGCTACGACGCTTTGTTTAGAACTGCACCAACTGACAGCTCCTCCGTTTAGTGTAAATACGTATCCGGTCTGCGATTTAGAATCGTCCGGATCAGTGTCAAAGCTTGCATCAACGTAACCGTTCACGATGAGCTCTTTGTCACCTCCATATACGAGAAACATATCCTTAGTCCTTTTCAGGTATTTCAGGATGTTCTTGACCGCTGTCCAGTGATCCACTCCTGGATTACTTTGGTACCTCCCTGCTAGGCTTATAGCAAGGCACACATCAGGTCTGGTACACAGCATTGCATACATGATAGAGCCTATGGCTGAAGCATAGGGAACATCTTTCATTTTCTCTCTATCTTCTGCAGTGGTCGGGCATTGAGTCTGACTCAACTTCACACCTTGTAACACAGGCAAGAACCCTTTCTTTGCCTGATCCATTTTGAACTTCTTCAAAATTTTGTCAAGGTATGTGCTTTGTGAAAGTCCAATTAAGCGTCTTGATCTATCTCTATAGATCTTAATGCCTAATATGTAAGCAGCTTCTCCGAGGTCTTTCATTGAAAAACTCTTGTTCAAGTATCCCTTTATGCTATCCAGAAATTCTATATCATTTCCGATCAGCAATATGTCATCTACATATAATATCAGAAATGCTACAGAGCTCCCACTCACTTTCTTGTAAATACAGGCTTCTCCAAAAGTGCATACAAACCCAAATGCTTTGATCACACTATCAAAGCGTTTATTCCAACTCGAGATGCTTGCACCAGTCCATAGATGGATCGCTGGAGCTTGCACACTTTGTTAGCTCCTTTGGATCGATAAAACCTTCGGTTGCATCATATACAACTCTTCTTCCGAAATCCATTCAGGAATGCAGTCTTTACATCCATTTGCCAAATTTCATAATCATAAAATGCGGCAATTGCTAACATGATTCGGACGGACTTGAGCATCGCTACGGGTGAGAGGGTCTCATCGTAGTCAATCCCTTGAACTTGCCGAAAACCTTTTGCGACAAGTCGAGCTTTATAAACGATAACATTACCGTCGGCGTCAGTCTTCTTCTTGAAGATCCACTTGTTTTCTATTGCTTGCCGACCCTCGGGCAAGTCAACCAAAGTCCATACTTTGTTTTCATACATGGATCCCATCTCAGATTTCATGGCCTCAAGCCATTTTGCGGAATCTGGGCTCACCATCGCTTCTTCATAGTTCATAGGTTCATCATGATCTAGTAGCATGATTTCCAGAACAGGATTACCGTACCACTCAGTGCGGATCTTACTCTGGTTGATCTACGAGGTTCAGTAGTAACTTGATCTGAAGTTTCATGATCAGCATCATCAACTTCCTCACTACTTGGTGTAGGTGTCTCGAAACCGGTTTGCGACGAACTACTTTCAAGTAAGGGAGAAGGTACTATTACCTCATCAAGTTCTACTTTCCTCCCACTCACTTCTTTCGAGAGAAACTCCTTCTCTAGAAAGGATCCATTCTTAACAACGAATGTCTTGCCTTCGGATCTGTGATAGAAGGTGTACCCAACTGTCTCCTTTGGGTATCCTATGAAGACACATTTCTCGATTTGGGTTCGAGCTTATCCGGTTGAAGCTTTTTCACATAAGCATCGCATCCCCAAACTTTAAGAAAGCGACAACTTTGGTTTCTTGCCAAACCATAGTTCATAAGGTGTCGTCTCAACAGATTTCGACGGTGTTCTATTCAGTGTGAATGCGGCCGTCTCTAGAGCATAACCCCAAAAGCGATAGCGGTAAATCTGTAAGAGATATCATAGATCGTACCATATCCGAAGAAAGTACGATTCGACGTTCGGACACACCATTACGCTGTGGTGTTCGGGTGGCGTAAGTTCGTAAACTATTCCGCATTGTTTCAAATGTAGACCAAACTCGTAACTCAAATATTCACCTCCACGATCAAATCGTAGAAACTTAAGTTTCTTGTTACGATGATTTTCAACTTCACTCTGAAATTCTTTGAACTTTTCAAATGTTTCAGACTTATGTTTCATTAAGTAGATATACCCATATCTGCTTAAGTCATCTGTGAAGGTGAGAAAATAACGATATCCGCCATGAGCCTCAACATTCATTGGACCACATACATACGTATGTATGATTTCCAACAAATCTGTTGCTCTCTCCATAGTACCGGAGAAGCGGTGTTCTAGTCATCTTGCCCATGAGGCACGGTTACATAAGTGCCAAGTGATTCATAATCAAGTGACTCCAAAAGTCCATCGATGGAGTTTCTTCATGCGCTTTACACCGATATGATCTAAGCGGCCGTGCCACAAATAAGTTGCACTATCATTATCAACTCTGCATCTTTTGGTTTCAACATTATGAATATGTGTATCACTACTATCGAGATTCATCAAAATAGACCACTCCTCAAGGGTGCATGACCATAAAAGATATTACTCATATAAATAGAACAACCATTATTCTCTCGATTTAAATGAATAACCGTCTCGCATCAAACAAGATCCAGATATAATGTTCATGCTCAACGCAGCACCAAATAACAATTATTTAGGTCTAAAACTAATCCCGAAGGTAGATGTAGAGGTAGCGTGCCGACCGCGATCACATCGACTTTGGAACCATTTCCCCGCGCGATCGTCACCTCGTCCTTTGCGAGTTAAGCAATCCGTAGTCCTGTTTGAGTTGCAAATATTAGCAGAACCAGTATCAAATACCAGTGCTACTACGAGCTCTAGTAAGGTACACATCAATAACATGTATATCACATATACCTTTGTTCACCTTGCCATCCTTCTTATCCGCCAAATACTTGGGGCAGTTCCGCTTCCAAAGGACGAGTCGCTTGCGGTAGAAGCACTCAGTTTCAGGTTTAGGGCCAGACTTGGGTTTCTTCTCTGAGCGACAACTTGCTTGCTGTTCTTCTTGAAGTTCCTTCTTCTTCCCTTTGCCTTTCTTCTTGAAACTAGTGGTCTTATTGACCATCAACACTTGATGCTCCTTCTTGATTTCTACCTCCGCAGCCTTTAGCATTGCGAAGAGCTCATGTATAGTCTTTACTAACCCTTGCATATTATAGTTCATCACGAAGCCTTTATAGCTTGGTGGCGTGATTGAAGAATTTCATCAATGACACAATCATCCGGAAGATTAACTCCCAATTGTGTCAAGTGATTGTAGTACCCGGACATTACGAGTATATGCTCACTAATGTAACTATTCTCCTCCATCTTGCAGCTATAGAACTTATTGGAGACTTCATATCTCTCAATCCGGGCATTACATTTGGAATATTAACTTCAACTCTGGAACATCTCATATGCTCCATGACGTTCAAAACGTCGTTGAAGTCCCGGTTCTAAGCCGTAAAGCATGGCACACTTGAACTATAGAGTAGTCATCAGCTTTGCTCGCCAGACGTTCTTAACGTCGTCGGTTACATCAGAAGAGGTCTGGCACCTAGCGGTGCATCCGGGACGTAACTCTTACATGCAGCAATGAGGATAATCCTCGAGTTACGGACCCGATCCGTGTAATTGCTACCATCATCTTTCAACTTTGCTTTCTCAAGGAGCGCATTAAAATTCAACGGAACTACAGACGAGCCATCTATCTACAATCAAACATAAACAAGCAAGATACTATCGGTACTAAGTTCATGATAAATTTAAGTTCAATTAATCATATTACTTAAGAACTCCCACTTAGAAAAACATCTCTCTAGTCATCTAAGTGATCACGTGATCCAAATCAACTAAACCATAACCGATCATCACGTGAAATGGAGTAGTTTTCAATGGTGAACATCTTATGTTGATCATATCTACTATATGATTCACGCTCGACCTTTCGGTCTCCGTGTTCGAGGCCATATCTGCATATGCTAGGCTCGTCAAGTATAACCCGAGTATTCTGCGTGTGCAAAACTGGCTTGCACCCGTTGTAGATGGACGAGAGCTTATCACACCCGATCATCACGTGGTGTGCAGGCACGACGAACTTTGGCAGCGGTGCATACCGGGAGAACACTTCTTGATAATTTAGTGAGAGATCATCTTATAATGCTACCGTCAATCAAAGCAAGATAAGATGCATAAAAGGATAAACATCACATGCAAATCAATATAAGTGATATGATATGGCCATCATCATCTTGTGCTTCGTGATCTCCATCTCCGCAGCACCACCATGATCACCATCGTCACCGGCGCGACACCTTGATCTCCATCGTAGCATCGTTGTCGTCTCGCCAATCTTATGCTTCTACGACTATCGCTACCGCTTAGTGATAAAGTAAAGCATTACGAAGCGATTGCATTGCATACAATAAGCGACAACCATATGGCTCCAGCCGATTGCGATAACCGGTTACAAAACATGATCATCTCATACAATAAAATATAGCATCACGTCTTTGACCATATCACATCACAACATGCCTGCAAAAACAAGTTAGGCGTCCTCTACTTTGTTGTTGCAAATTTTACGTGGCTGCTACGGGCTTAAGCAAGAACCAGTCTCACCACGCATCAAAACCACAACGATACTTTGTCAAATAGACTCGTTTAACCTTCTCAAGGACGGGCGTAGCCACACTCAGTTCAACTAAAGTGAGAGACAGGCACCCACCGGTCACCTTTAAGCAACGAGTGCTCATGGCGGTGAAACCAGTCTCGCGTAAGCGTCTGGCGTAATGTCGGTGCGGGCGCTTCATCTCACAATACCGCTGAACCAAAGTATGACATGCTGGTAGGTAGTATGACTTGTATCGCCCACAACTCACTTGTGTTCTACTCGTGCATAACATCAAACCATAAAACCTAGGCTCGGATGCCTTTGTTGGGGAGCGTAGTAATTTCAAAAATTTCCTACGCACACGCAAGATCATGGTGATGAATAGCGAGAGGGAGAGTGTTGTCTCACGCCCTCGTGAGACCAAGCGAAGCGATCTGGCGTAGAGGAAGTAGTCGACGTTCTCCTCGCGATCCGACCGATCCGGCGCCGTTACTCCGGCGCCCGAGTTCTTGACACACGTACAGCTCGATGGCGTCCCTCGTACTCGATCCAGCCGAGTGTCGAGGAGAGTTCCGTCGAGACGACGGCGTGGTGACGATCTTGATGTTTCACGGCGCGAGGCTTCGCCTAAGCTTGCGACAGTATGACCGAGGTGGAATATGGTGGAAGGGGCACCGACACGGCTAAGGAACGATCCAAAGATCAAACTTGTGTGTTCTAGGGTGCCCCCTGCCCCGTATATAAAGGAGGGAGGGGGAGGCCGGCCGGCCCTAGAGAGGGCGGCTGGGGAGTCCTACTCGGTGGGAGTAGGACTCCCCCTTCCTAGTTGGAATAGGATTGGGGGAGGGGAAGAGGAGGGCACCGCCCCCTCCTTGTCCTATTCGGACTGGGGGGGAGAGGGCGCGCGGCCACCTCCTGGCCGGCCCCTCCTCTTCTCCCTCGAGGCCCACCGAGGCCTATTTACCCCCCGGGGGGTTCCGGTAACCTCCCGGTACTCCGGTAAATTCCTGTTTTCGCCGGAACCTTCCGAACTCCAAACATAGGCTTCCAATATATCAATCTTTATGTCTCGACCATTTGAGACTCCTCGTCATGTCCGTGATCACATCCGGGACTCGAACTTCTTGGTACATCAAAATACATAAACTCATAATAAGCATCATCGAAACCTTAAGCGTGCGGACCCTACGGTTCGAGAACAATGTAGACATGACCTAGAACTATTCTCGGTCAATAACCAATAGCGGGACCTGGATGCCCATATTGGTTCCTACATATTCTCGAAGATCTTTGTCGGTCGAGACCGCATAACAACATACGTTGTTCCCTTTGTCATCGGTATGTTACTTGCCGAGATTCGATCGTCGGTATCAATACCTAGTTCAATCTCGTTACGGCAAGTCTCTTTACTCGTTCCGTAATACATCATCTCACAACCAACTCATTAGTTGTAGTGCTTGCAAGGCTTCATGATGTGTATTACCGAGAGGGCCAGAGATACCTCTCCGACTATCGGAGTGACAAAACCTAATCTCGAAATCGCCAACCCAACATCCGCCTTTGGAGACACCTGTAGTACTCCTTTATAATCACCCGATTACGTTGTGACGTTTGGTAGCACCAAAGTGTTCCTCCGCAAGCGGGAGTTGCATAATCTCATAGTTACAGGAACATGTATAAGTCATGGATAAAAGCGGTAGCAACATACTAAGCGATCGTGTGCTAACCTAATGGAATGGGTCATGTCAATCAGATCATTCTACTAATGATGTGACCTTGTTAATCAAATAACAACTCTTTGTTCATGGTTAGGAAACATAACCATCTTTGATTAACAAGCTAGTCTAGTAGAGGCATACTAGTGACATATTGTTTTGTCTATGCATTCACACATGTATCATGTTTCCGGTTAATACAATTCTAGCATGAATGATAAACATTTATCATGAAATAAGGAAATAAATAATAACTTTATTATTGCCTCTAGGGCATATTTCCTTCATCCGTTCCCGTCGCAGATGCCGCAATAATCTGCCGATGAGCCATCGATCCTTCAGTTGATCTCATAGCGGAACTCTCAATGAAAGCCCTGATGTAAGTGTCAAAACCCGCAGACCTCGATGTAGGGGGTCGCGAGCAGCGGATCTCAGATCCGTGGTAACAGGGACAAGGGAGACGATGTTTACCCAGGTTCAGGCCCTCTTGATGAAGGTAAAACCCTACGTCCTGCTCTTTGTTTATATTTATGATGGTGTATCGAGTACAAGCTTGATCTACCTCGAGATCGTAAGTTGTGTTATAACCCTAGGGCTAGGTGAATGTGATTGTGTTAAGGTTTCCTCTATGAGCTAAACCTTTTGGCTTATATACACGCCAGAGAGGGCATCTAGGGTTACATAGTCGGTATCCAGGGACACACATGGAGGCGACAGGATATGTCTTGGAGTATACGCCCAAGTCTTCGACAGATGCAGTCTTTGACCACGTTCCACGCGTGTAACTTCTGGAGTCCATCCCAATGGGAATGAGGGCCCACTAGCCCAGCCCGAGGACTACGGCCGACCAGGTTAGCACCCCCTAGTCCAGGACACCGTCAATAGGCCTACTCCGAAAGCCTTCCACAAAAAGTGCGCTGCCAAGTTTGATGCATATCAAGCTGAAGAGCATAGCATGAGGCCATGCAACGAGTGAGTTGTCTTTCAAGCCAAGCTAAGGCATTCCGCCATCGCCATGTGATTTAGCATTGAATTTTCAGCCTGTATCTTTAGACATGAATTTCGAAACTCAAATGTTGAGGCTCATAATCTCACAAAGTATGCTTTAACCGTAGGGTTCGCCCATCATGTTTCGTTAGGCGACCCCGGTGACCTTGTATTCATCCTTGTAAGCCTAAAGATGTCGTAATAAAGATTTATGAGATCCTAAAACAAATTGATTTACCGATAACACTATAACTCATCCCATTCTCTTTTTGCAATAGGGGACCTTTCGCCATCACACGACTATTAATAAGTTAATAATACTCTAAGCCAAGTTTAATTAGCCATACACATGATTGCAATGATATTAATTTTTGAAATGGTTATGTTTCAACCACTTGCATTACATGAAAATGGAAATATGATTACATGAAAATAAACGATGGGACATTGGTGGTAAAATTAAAAAAAGACATAAAATACTCCTGATACAAATGTCGTGGCTATTTTGTAGCAAATAACAATACCGGAATGGGGGTCTATATAGGGCTGCACATCACATATCGAAATAATATGTAAAGTGTCAATTTATTGGGGGTAAGTTAACAATAAAAATGCATACTTATTTATATCAAACTTTTTTACTATAAATCTACTCATAATAATAATATTTTACTAGTACTTTTTTTCTTATGCTAGCAGAGTAAGGCACATAAATAAGTTTGTGAATTTATGGTATAATGTTTTGTAACCTCTTTTGACATCTGTTTTTGCAAAATATTGGACCTAAATTAAATAATGTTTTCCTATAAATGTTATGTTATTTTTCATAAGATTTAGAAGGAGATATTGCCAATAAAAGTTTTGACTTCACGAATCTATCTTAGGTAAATAAATAATAACAAAACTGCATAGTGCTTTGAAGAGTAATGTGGGGCCTTAGATCTGCTGTAGTATATTTATATGTTTTCATGTCCATGTTATTATATTTCAGTCTCTTGATAGAGCGCTCTAGTGCATACATGTATAAAAAAGTCTTGATAGAGGTTATTGGGTATATCAATATATGTCGAGACCGGTGGATTGATGCGCCGGTGCTCCTGATGGCTGGAGCGTTGAATTTTGGAAAAATGACCCTAGAAAAAAATTGAAAAAAGTTCATAATTGTTTTTTTTAAACCACAAATTTGGAAAAAAGTTCTGATTTTTTTACAGAAGTTCACAGAGTATCAAAAAAGGTGTGAGACTTTATGAAGTTCTTAACATTTGAATAAAAGGTCCATTAATTTTAAAAGTTTCATATATGTTAAAAAATCATGAATTTGAAATTTTTTGCAAAACTAAAAAGTTTACGTAGATTTTGATAAAGTCAAAATTGGAAAAAAAAATAGTGATTTAAAAAAGTTGACAAAATTGAGAAAGGTTTATAATTCTTTTTGATAATAGTCCACGCATTTGAAAAATATGGAAAAGGAGAAAGGGAACAAAAAAAGGCAGAAATTGAAGAAACAAATTTTTTTCTTTATTTTTTACTTTGTTTATAGTTCTAAATATTCTAAATAAATAAATTCAAAAAAATTGACATAAACATTTGAATAATAAAATTAAATAAACATTTAAAAAATGTTAAATGTGTATAAAGAATTTTTTACTCATGTATACGAAAAATGTATACAAAAACTATATTGTCTCCTATCCATAATACTTGTTGCTCAAATGGATGTATCATGACGTATTTCAGTGCGAGATTTATCCGCTTGTGCGATTTCAGTGCTGGATACATTCATTTAAGCGACAGCTAATATGGATCAGAGGGAGTACAATATGTGTGAAAATGTTGATCATGTATGTGAAAAAATGTTATTCAAGCAAATTAAAAATGTTAAACAAATAATAGGAAAATGTTATTCAAGTGTTTGAAAATTTTAAAATGTTTATAAAAAATGTTAAGCATGAAATATAAAAATGTCAAACCTGTATTGGAAAATGTTTATCAAGCAATTAAAAATGTGAAAATGTGTATAAAAATTTATTGACCATGTATTAAAACCATTAATCTTGTATTTAAAAAATGTTAAAAATATATATAGAAAAATTGTTGATCATGTATTAACAAAATGTTAACCAAGCATTTGAAAATGTTAAATGTGTATAAAGAAAATGTTTCTCAATATGTGCAAAAATATACAATGTGTGTGAGAAAATTCATCATGTATGTAGAAAATGTTAAACAAGCATTTGAAAAAAATGTTAAACAAGTATCTGAAAAATGTTAATCAAGGATTTGAAAAATGTTGAATGTGTATAGAAAAATGAGTTATAATAAGTGTTCATAAGAAACATAGGAAAAAAATCATTGAATACCGGAAAAAATGCAAAAGAAAAGAATAATCTATGAAAACCATGAAAGAAATAAAAGGTAAACTAGAGAAAGACGAAGGAAGCAAAATGAAGCATAACGACGAAAAACGAAAAAAAATACTTCATGTGTTTGAGAATGTTGACCATGTATTCTAATACATGTTCATAAGATGTATTTTACGAAAAAAAAGTACATCATGTATTTGAGAAATGTACAACTTGTACCTAAATAATAATTCATGTGTACACTGAAAATGTACACTCTGCCCTGAAAAACTAGACATGTGTTGATGAGAAACGAAAAATGATGAAAACCGACAAAGAAACATAAATAGAACAAAGGAAACCAATAAAACAAATAAAATGTAGTATAATGAAGAAAAGACCACAGAACAAACCAAAGAAAACCAAAGAAAAAAAGAAAAAGAAAAAAGAAGAAAAAGCAATGCAAGAAAGAAAAAGAATAAAAAATATAATTGGAGAAAACCCAGAAAAGAAACAAAAAACTGAAGAAAAACATAAAGAAGAGGAAATCATGAAAACCGAGAAAGAAATGAAGAAAACTGATAGAAAACAAAGAAAACCAGTTAAAGAACTAAAAGAAAACCAAAGTAAGAACAGAAAAAAAAATCAAAGGAACCAGAGCAAACACGAGCGCCTCGATCGAAACTAGATGGAACTAAACTCACACAAAACTGGGTTGGCCCAATGACGGTGCCAAGCACTCCAATAATTTTGTCGACTGGAATTTAGCAAGAACTTGATTGTTGTATTACATTGCATGCCACTTCACCCATTCATTAGAGAATCCACCTTCGGCATTGCTTTCTACAAGTCGACCCTGTCATAGGCTTTGGAAAGATCAAGTTTATAAGCACAACTAATCATGGTTCCTTTTGTGTTGTAGATAATGCAAACATTTGAATACCACGATGGCGTCATCTAATATGAGGCGGCCATTTACAAAACCATTATGGAACTCAGAAATAATACCATCCGGTAGTGGCCTCAGTAGGTTTACAAGACATTTGGAGACTATCTTGTATAAGACATTGCATAGTAGGCCGGACATCCTTTAGATATCCTAGCCGAGCACAATATTAGTTTTATAGGCGCAACTAATTAAGGGGTACCCCTTGGAGAGCTCCTGCAGAGGTCACTTTCTTTGCCTGGGAGCGCGCCAAGTGGTACACCCAGCAGCCACCATGTGTCATGTGCTGGGCGCACCCTCGGGGCTTTTGGTATTTTTCTTTTGTGCACGTGTTTTCAGGTTCTTCGGCCTTTTGATTTTTGCTTGGTTTTCCTAGGTTTTGGCGAGATTTTTCCCGGGAAGCAATGTTTTTTCATGAGAAGCACAAGTGCACAACTCTACATTCCATAAAGGGAAAAACACAGCATGTGCTTCCACGCGAAAGGGAAAGGTGCATGTGTGCTTCCTCGAAAAAAAGGAGAAGCGCAACATATGCTTCCTCGAAAAAAGGAGAAGCGCAACATATGCTTCCATGAGAAACATGATGTCTACTTCATAATTGTATTCTTATAGACTCTGTTCAGCCTCTAAGTGTAGGGTTTTGTAGGACAACAAAAAATATTCCTCAAGTGATGACTTAAGCTTTATCAATCCTTGGCAGGTGTACCTAGGGTCCCTGGATGTAGTAGGCGAGTAGCTGAGCTCCCGAGTGAACAACCCATCGCCGAGAGGGCAAGCAGAATCCGTGGCCGCAAGCGAGGGCGTAGAGGAGTAGAATCGAGGAGAAGCTCCTGCCGCCATGGTCGTCGGGATTCAGATGGGGACGGAGGCCAGCCCGATCTGGAAGGGAGGGTTGGAGGAGGAGGAGAAGGTAGGGGTGCTCTTGCTCTCGCAGGAAAGAGGAGGGTAAGGAGAAGATAGAACCTCCGGTTGTCACTGTCGCCAGAGTAGGAGGGGACGTAGACACACAAGTCCTCTCCTAGAGCGCCTATACATTGCTTCAGGCGCTCGCGTAGATCGGTAGGTGGGCCACGGCCAAATAGCATTTACCTGTTGGCCCGTTCATCACTGATTTCGAAAAAGTTCACAAATTTTAAAAATGTTCTGGAATTTTTCTAAAAGTTCACAAAAGTTGAGGAAATTTGAAAAGTTTCAAAAAAAACTAAAAATATTGAATTTTGAAAAATGCCAAATTAAAAAGAGAATCATGGATTTGAAAATTTTCACCAATTTGGAAAAAATGGCAATTTTGAAGAAGATCACTAAATTTAGAAAAGTTCAGGAATTTTAAAAATAATCCTGAATTTGAAAATAGTTCGTGCATTTCAAAAAAAAGGGTAGCCCGATGCATGTAGCTCCCGCTTGCGCAGGGTCCGGGGAAAGGTCTGAAAGTGCGTTATATCGACTAGAGGGGGGTGAATAGGCGATTTTTATGAATTCTTCACTGAGGAATTTGCCGGTGAGGGAATTCCTTAGCGAAGAACTACTTGCAGCGGAATAAGTACTCAGAAGTAAGCATAGCAGAATACACACATAGTCATCATGATGAAATGAAGACAATCATAGAGTACAGAAAGCGTAAACACAGGATAACACAAGATGAAGACAAACAGACTGAAGAAATTGAACTGAGGAAATTGAGAAAGTCTTCAGTCAAAGTCTTCAAACACAGATATGAACAAACAGTAATGAGGAAATGAATGAGTTGAGGAAATAGAACCAGTAAGGTTGGTAAAGACAATGATTTGGTAGACCAGTTCCAACTGTTGTCTCAGTTGTGCGTCTGGTTGGAGCGGCTGAGTATTTAAACTCGAGGACACACAGTCCCGGACACTCAGTCGCTGAGCACGCAGCTCAGGACACCAAGTCCTCACCGTATTCTCCTTGAACTAAGGTCACACAGACCTCGTCCAATCACTCATGGTAAGTCTTCAGGCAACTTCCAAACCTTCACAGACTTCGGTCACTCGGCGATCTACAATTCCTCTTGGATGCTCTAGACCATGACGCCTAACCGTCTGGAAGAAGCATAGTCTTCAAAGGTAACAAGCGTCGGATCCACGCAGGATCAATCTCTTCAGTGATGCTCAATCACTTTGGGTTTGTGGGTGTTTGGGTTTGGATTTTCTTCACTCGATGATTTTCGCTCAAAGTCCTCGGAGGATGGGTTGCTCTCAAATGACAAGTGTCAGTTTCTCTCGGAGCAGCCAACCAGCTAGTGGTTGCAGGGGGCGGCTATTTATAGCCTAGGGAGCAGCCCGACATGATAAGACATAAATGCCCTTCAATGATATGACCGTTAGGTGGATAAGATATTTGGGATAGTTGGCGCGTAGCACAGCAACGGTCGGAAATTTGACTCTCAAATTCATCAGGGCTATCATGTTCCTCATTGTGTAGGCAATCCGCCTTTGGCGAATTCCTAAGTCCTCGGTCGAACAAATTCCTCGGCGACGGAAGAACTTCGTCTCATCCTTGAAGAAATTGAGTGAAGCTGTATGAGATTTCAATGGCTTCACTCGAAGGGATTGGTAGGTGTAGGATTTTGAGTTGAGCATCACATGGAGATTTTTCTTTAGTATTTCCTCGACCCCCTTTAACAGTACGGTGTTTCCTATGACTCAAGAAAGAGAAAAACAAAACTATGAAAATGAAAGTCTTCAAGCTTCATATTCCTCGCATGAATATCAAGTCTTCATGGACACACCAATTTCTTCATTTTCAAAGTCTTCATGAAAGTCTTTAGGAATACCAAAATCTTCAGTCGAAGATATTCATTTTTAGGGGTCGACTTTCTCTGTAAATATCAAACTCCTCATAGACTTATAGACCTGTGTACACTCATAAACACATTAGTCCCTTAACCTATAAGTCTTCAATACACCAAAATCACTAAGGGGCACTAGCTGCACTTACAACCTCCCCCTTTTTGGTGATTGATGACAATATAGGTTAAGTTTTCAACGGGGATAAACATATGAAGTGTAAGTACTGATATTGAGGAATTTGATTGCAAGATATAGAAGAACTCCCCCTGAAGATGTGCATAGTGAGGAATTTGCTTTTGAAGCAATGCACACTTGAAGAGTTGAATCATGGAGATCTCCCCCTATATCTTGTAATTCATACATGCATTTGACATATAATATGAAGAATTTGAAATGCATGATGAAATATGGT
This sequence comes from Aegilops speltoides, assembly GCA_021437245.1. NCBI lineage: Eukaryota > Viridiplantae > Streptophyta > Magnoliopsida > Poales > Poaceae > Aegilops > Aegilops speltoides. Next base: position 586,520,820 of record CM038147.1, read on the forward strand.
GCCTGAAGAGATTCAGCATGCGTACAATAATATTAACGAGGAACAAGCATGCAGAATAACGCATCAAAAGCATCAGAGCACTGTCCATCAAAAGTATCAGAGCACCATCGGTTTTAAGATTACAACTCGATCCAATAGAAGTTTCAGAAGAGCGAGAGTTGTAACTTAGCAAAAAAACGCCCATATAATAGACCCGCTTGAAGACTAACTCAGATTTCTCCCCCTTTGTCATCGAATGACCAAAAGGATCGAAACTGAGGACTAACGCCCTTGAAGAATATCAAGTTGATGGAGGAGCGCCAGCGTTGTCTTGGTCGGTTGTCGTAGTAGGGCCTGCTGCAGTGTCGTCCAAGTCTTCATTTTCATCACTGGCACGCGATGAAGAATAGGAGCTGGCCACCAAGGAAGGAACCTTGACCTTCTTGAATCTCTTCGGTGGAGGTGCAGACCAGTCAAATTCTTCCTTGAGACCCATGCTCTTCAGATCTTCGGCGCTGTAGATATGAGATAGAACAGCCCAGGTACGGTTGAAGGTTTCATTGAGGTAGTATAGGTTTTTCTTCACAGCATTGTGGGTTGAGGTCATGTTGTAAACAATGGAACCAAACTGACGCTTGACCCATTTATGATTGCGATCAACTTTCTGATGAAGACTGAAGAGTAACTCACGATCAGTCATCACCACAGGTCTTTGTGGCTTGAGGAATTTGCTTGGCAGAGGTGTTGGCGGCAGAATCATGTGTGGCAGAGTCATCATTGGTGGAGTAGGATGCAGCCTTGCGAAATTGACCATCCAATGGACGAATGCCTTCATCTATCACAGCAGTTGCCTTGCCTTTGTCATCAGCTGAGGAAAATGTCCGTTTGAGGACTTCAATTGGAGGCAAGAAACTGCCATGGTTCAGAGTATCAGCCTTGTAGTTGAGTGAACACCTTGTCTTGATGAGTTTCATAGTCCATGGCGCATAAGGCTTCAGCTCAAATGGTGACATAGCAATATTGGCCAGAGTCCTCATGAAGAAATCATGGAAGTTGACGGGAACGTCATGAATGATATTTAAAAGCATATTCTTCATGATGCCAACGACTTCTTCATCATTTGAGTCATGGACTTTGATAGGACTCATTATCTTCGTCAGAATGCGATAGACAGTCCGAGGCACATATAGTAATTCCTTGACGAGGAATTTGGTTCGTGGGGCCTGTCCTGGCTTCAAAGGCTTCATCAGCACTAGCATCTAATGATATGTAAGCTCAGGTTCATTGTAGATGCAACGAGCACCATCAAGGGAGGACTGAGTGGGAAGGCACAAAGCAATTCAGTTGCTGGTGCCTTGTAGTGAGTATTTTCTGACATCCAGTCCAGCACCCAAGTGTTCACATCTTCAGAATTTCCTGTGATGTGCAGCGTTGCAAAGAATTGAAGAATGAGTTCTTCATTCCAATCACAGATGTCAGTGCAGAAATTCAGCAATCAAGCATCGTGAAGAACACTGAGGACTGGCTCAAAGCACGGCAGAGATTCCATGTTCACGTGAGGAATGTGTGCATGATCGAAGACTTTGTCTTTGTCGAATAGCACAGAGGAATAGAAATTTGCTTGACTAGCAGTCCAGAAACGCCTCTTCCTTATGCGAGCAGAATCATAGGGATTATAGTCAGTGAAGAACACATGCTCGTTGAAGAAATCAGCAGCCTTGAACTTTTGCTTCTTGGAGAATGGATCCTTTGGCTTGAGCACAGGAGTGTCAGTGAGTTGCATCACAACCTCAGGAATCACAATCTCAGGTTCTTCAGGCTGAGGAATTTCTGGTTCCTCTTTAGTGGCAGTCTGCATGTTCAAGGTATCAGCAGCAGAAGTTTCTTCAGCAGTAGTGGCTGGAATTTCTTCATGCACAGACGAGGTGTGATGAGTTTCTTCAGAGCCCATTTGAACAGTTGGTGCAGGGGACTGAGGTATTTGCTGTAGAGGGGTGAAGTGTGGAGAATTGGGATGCTGACTTTCCCAAAAGTCATCATTCATCACAGCGTGGTGCATCCAATATCCACGTCTTCATCTTCAAGTTCTTCAGCCTTGACCTCTTGGTTGTGAAGCGAGGCATGGGCGAGGAAGCAGCAGGTGTTGAAGGGATCGCATCCACTTCAATTTCTTCATCAATCTACTCTAACGAAGCAGCAGAATAATTTTCTTCATCAGATCCGCTAGGGATCACATATTCTTCACCATAAGAAACAAGCTCCTTTGATGGCATGGTGGAAATCGGAACAACATCAATTGGATTCTCAAGTGAGCTGGTCATAGTCTTCATTTTCTTCGGAGCTGAAGAATCTGAAGCAGATGATGCTTTCCTTTTCTTCACTATAGCTTTCTCTGCAGCCTTGGTCTTCCTCACATCTGATGCAGATGGAAGGGTAGGAGTTGGGGTAGGCGCAGGAGGAGCTGAGGAATCTGTTGGTATTTCCTCGGTATGGCAATCGATGATTGGCTGACTTTTCATTTTCTTCAGCGCACCACTAGTGGATGCCTGGCAGTTTCTTCAGCGGTGGAATGGAGTCATCAGCCCGGAACTAGCATTTTCTTCAGCGGGCTGAAAATCATCGGTGATCTTGGCATGTTCTTTAGTTTGCTGAACAGAGGCTTCAGCCTGAGGAATTTCTTGTTGCGATGGGGCTGCAACGTTGGTGAACTTCTCAGTCAGTTTAATGAACCTGACTTTGGCTCCTTGCCAATCAGCATAATAAGCATTGAAATCATTGCTGAGGGTATTGATCTCAGACTGGATCTTGATGAGTTCATCAGTTGTCATTTTGACAATGTTGTTCCTCAGGAACTTCTCTTTCCTGAACTGAGCCTTCTTGATTTGCCTGGCCTTCTCAAATTTCCATTTCTCTTCATTGATGAAATGGGTCAGCACGTGACTTTGGCCAGGAGTCAAATGAAAATCAGGCATAGGAGTGTTTGGGTCCTTGTGCCAGAGATCAATGTAGTCGAGGATCACCTTTGGATCCAAAAGCAGTGGCACATTTGTGCCTTTGGCTCTAGCGGCCCTTTCTTGCCTATCTCTGATGATTTCTGTAAGTTCATCATCATCAGCTTCATCATCAGATGGCACATGGAAGGCAACTTGTTTTTTTCTTCGGACTAGGCCGAGGACCTCATCCAGCAGTGGCCTTTGTCTTCAGCAGAGTGGGGCCTGATGAAGAATTTGGTGCGGCTGAGGAACTTGCTGAGACACCAGAGTCAATGGAGATGCATGCAGTCCTTTGGCCTGTGGCCAGATGTACAGGTGTTGAGGACTTTGCCGGAGCAACTGAGGACTTTGGAGGAGCAGGAGCAGCGCGAGGAATTGGCCGTGAGGGCTTTGAAGAAATTGGCCGTGAGGTCTTTGAAGATTCTGGCCGTGAGGGCATTGCTGAGGAACTTGGCCGTGAGGGCACAGTTGATGAAGCACTTGGCTTGTGAGCGGGCTTCTTTGCCATAGATTTCATAGGCTTGTCAAAGGCCTTTGCGGCAGCAGCAGCAGCAGAGTCTTCATTAAATTTTCTCACTGCATCTTTGGCTTGTCTAGCCAACTTGGCTTGGCGCTTGGCCCATTCTTCAGGAAAATCCTCACCGCGCTTGAGGCTGGTGGGATCATCTTCTTGACCAGGTGCCAATGGAGCTCTTGGGCATGGAGGATTTAGAGCAAATTTCTTCATATACTTTGGAGTTACATATCTGTACTCCCTCCATTCTCTTGCCCATCTCCTTTCAATCCTCTGTATGTGCACCTTGCGCTGATTTTTGTTCTTTTCCGAACTTGGCCTCATCAGGTGTGCAATAGTCCTTATAAATGTCATCAGGGATCTCAAAAGTAGTCATGACCTCAGGCTTCTTTCCTCCTTTCTGTGGTTTCTTACCTTCTGCCATATTCTTCAGATGAGGAATTTGAACAATCGAATTCTCTAAAGAAGTATGCAACTTTTCTTCAAGGAATGCTGCAAATGAGTTAAGTTGATGAGAACCTAGTGATTCAGCAGCGAACATGAGTACCTGTGAACAGAGTATAGTTGCGAGGAATTTGAAGAGGTCATATGCGTTCTCAGAAGGTTTTCAAAATGAACAAGTATGAGGAATTTGACCAGATGAGTCTTGAAGAATTTCACTAAGCATACTTTGTCTTAGGTTCCAGAGTTGTATATATCGACGATCCACACAATTGAGGAATCTTGAAGAAAATGATGCTTAGGGAAATGAATCAAGAACAGATGACTTGTGAAGTGTTTTGTGTGTGAGGATTTGAAGAATAAAACACCTTTGAAGATTTTGTAGTGAAAGTTTGAAACAAAGAGGGTAGTAAAATTAACTTTTAATTACCCTGGTTGAAGAACACGACGAACTGAGAAGAGTAGATTTGAAGCTCGTCAGTTCAGATCTTCCACGCCCTAACTTGACGGAGGAAGACAGCTACGGCGGCGGCAGAGTGAAGATTTCCGCGGCTGGCGCAAGTACGACAGCGACGAGGTCGAGGCAGTGAAGCTCTTCCTCACCGGTTATGATGGAGTAGCGGTGGCGCTAGGGTTTGAGAAGCTCGAGCGAGAGAGAGAGAGCGGTCGAGCGGAGTAAAGGAAGTGAGGAAGGGTGAGGGGGTATTTATAGTCGCAGTGAAAAACTATTAGCCCGAAGATTTAGGATGAACGTGCCCCTGGCCCTTCTCATTCGCTTGACATGTGTCACCCACGTACTGAAAAGTGGAGATCGTGTTAGATCGTGGGTGAATAGATAAGTCCATCGTGGGATACGGGACGGTTTGAGCGGCAAAACCGAAAATTTGGATAAGATTAGTTCTAAAGTTTCGTTCGCAATTTCTTCAGCTGACAGGACACAGTGAAGATTTTGAACGAGTTTCAAATAGAACGCACATGAAGAATTTGTGAATAGATTGGGTTGAGTATAGCATAGAGGGGGAAGGGTCCGATCACATTCACTTAGCAGAAAATGCAACTTGAAGAAATAGCCATAAGTGAATGTTGTAGAGGACATAAACCCATATATATATATATATATATAGCTAATGAAGAAAAACGACGGAAATAGTGAAGATTTTGCAAAGTTGAAGAATTTGAAAAACCGAAGAATTTCAAAAACTGAGGAAAAACTCAAATTGAAAATTTTCAACTTTGGTGGTGGCGTGACCCATCGTATAAGAATGATGATTTCAGACACCGCGTACAATTGTCGTAGGGTTCTGAGAATCAAATTCTTCATTAATTTCTTCACACTTAGAGTGTTATTCTTCATTGATTGAAGAAAAACATTTCTTCATGTGTTGCACATCTAAGTCATCAATTTTGCATAAGTGTTAGGATGTGTGTCCTTTTCAAAGAACATTCGAAGGCTCTAAGATATTTAGCTCACACCGCAACTTGCTAAATTTCTTCTCATCCAAGGGCTTTGTGAAGATATCGGCTAGCTGTTCTTCAGTCTTCACATGCTCAATAGAAATGTCGCCCTTCAACACATGATCATGAAGAAAATGATGATGAATCTGAATGTGCTTTGTCTTCAAGTGCTGAATTGGATTGTGAGCAATCTTGATGGCACTCTCATTGTCACAGTAGAGAGGCACATTCTTCATGTTGATGCCGTAGTCCTCGAGAGTTTGCTTCATCCACAGCAATTGAGCACAGCAAGAACCAGCAGCAATGTATTCAGCTTCAGCAGTAGACAGAGATACGCAGTTCTGTTTCCTCGAGGACCAACAGACCAAAGATCGTTCGAGGAAATGACAAGTACCAGATGTTGACTTGCGGTCCACACGATCACCAGCATAGTCAGAGTCAGAATATCCAATGAGATGAAAGGTAGAGCCCTTGGGGTACCATAATCCTAGTGTTGGTGTGTGAGCTAGATATAGAAGAATATGCTTCACAGCCTTATGGTGTGATTCCTTCGGTGTAGCTTGAAATCGGGCACACATGAAAACACTAAGCATTATATCTGGCCTAGATGCACATAAGTACAATAAAGAACCAATCATGGAGCGGTATACCTTGTGATCGAAGTCAATACCATTTTCATCAGTGCATAGATGGCCATTTGTGGGCATAGGAATTTTGACTCCTTTGCAATCTTGCATGCCGAATTTCCTCAGAACACCCTTGAGGTATTTCTCCTGGGATATGAATATGTCATTGTGTTGTTGACGAATTTGAAGACCTAAGAAGAATTTCAACTCTCCCATCATAGACATTTGATATTCTTCACTCATCATATAGGCAAATTCATCACTATAACATTGGTCAGTACATCCAAAGATAATATCATCAACGTATATTTGACACACAAACAGTTCACCATCATAAGATTTAGTAAAGAGAGTAGGGTCGAGTGAACCAGGTGTGAAGCCATTCTTCACGAAGAATTCCTTCAAAGTATCATACCACGCCCGAGGGGCCTGCTTGAGGCCATAGAGGGCCTTGTTGAGTCTGAAGACTTTGTCAGGATTCTTTGGATCTTCAAAACCTGGGGGTTGAGCAACATATACTTCTTCCTCAAGCTTACCATTGAGGAATGCACTTTTACATCCATTTGATATAAAGTGATATTATGATGGTTAGCATAAGCAAGTAATATGTGAATAGCCTCATGTCTAGCAACAGGTGCAAAAGTTTCATCAAAATCAATTCCTTCAACCTGTGTGTAGCCTTGAGCTACAAGTCGTACATTATTCCTCACCACAAGGCCATTTTCATCTTGCTTGTTGCGGTAGATCCACTTTGTGCCGATGATATTATGCTTGCGAGGATCTAGACGTTTGACCAGTTCCCTGACATTGTTGAGCTCGAACTGATGTAATTCTTCTTGCATGGCCTGAATCCACTCAGGCTCCAGAAATGCTTCATCTACCTTAGTAGGCTCTGTGATAGAGACAAAAGCATAGTGCCCACAAAAGTTAGATAAATGTGAAGCTTTTGAGCGTGTGAGAGGACCTGGTGCTTCAATGTCATCGATGATCTTTTCAACTTGCACTTCTTTTGCAACGCGAGGATGAGGTGGTTGTCGTCGAGGAATTTGATCAACATTTTCTTCAGCACCATTTTCTTCAGCATTTTCCTCAGGTACATCAGCTGGACGGTCTCCGCATTCTGGAATGAATTCTTCAGTAGATTCTTCGGTAGGAATGACATCCTCAGTAGCCTTGAACTTGATAGAGTCTTCAGGTGCTGGTTCATCTATCACAGAAGGTAGGTGCTCTCTTTGTGAGCCATTAGTTTCATCGAACCGCACATCTACAGTTTCAACAATCTTGTGAAGAGTGATGTTGAAGACCCTGTAGGTGTGCGAGTCCTTTCCGTAACCAAGCATAAAACCTTCATGTGCTTTCGGTGCGAATTTAGCATTGTGATGAGGATCTCTAATCCAACATTTAGCACCGAAGACTTTGAAATAACTCACATTGGGTTTTCTTGTCAGTGAGGAGTTCATAGGCAGTCTTCTTGAAGAATTTGTGAAGATATACTCTGTTGATGACGTGGCACGCGGTATCAATTGCATCAATCCAAAAATGATGAGGCGTTTTGTATTCATCAAGCATAGTGCGCGCCATCTCAACAAGAGTTCTGTTCTTGCGCTCCACGACGCCATTTTGCTGAGGAGTATAAGGAGCAGATAACTCATGAGTAATACCAAGTTCATCAAGATAGTCATTAAGACTGGAATTCTTGAACTCAGTTCCATTGTCACTCCTGATGTGCTTGATCTTCACACCAAAGTTGGTTGAAGCCCTCGAGGAAAATCGTTTGAAGACTTCCTGCACTTCATGTTTGTAAGTAACAATGTGTACCCATGTGTAACGAGAATAATCATCAACAATAACAAAGCCATATAGAGATGCATCATTAGTCACAGCAGAATAATGATTAGGACCGAAGAGATCCATGTGGGGCAATTCAAATGGTCGAGTGGTGGTCATGATAGTCTTCGCTGGATGCTTGGCCTTAGTCATCTTCCCAGCTTCACAGGCACCGCACAAGTGATCCTTGAGGAATTTGACATTCTCAATGCCAATGACATGCTTCTTCTTCGCGAGTGTGTGCAGATTCCTCATGCCAGCATGACCAAGTCATCGATGCCATAGCCAGCCTTCTGAAGCTTTTGCAAGTAAGCACACGGCAGGTTGTGGTCCTGTAGAGAAATCAACAATGTACAAGTCTCCTCTCCTAAAGCCTTCGAAGACTTTGGAATTGTCAGCTTCCAAGATCACAGCACAACGATACTTGCCAAAGACAACAACCATATCAAGATCACAAAGCATTGAGATAGACATGAGGTTGTATCCTAAGGACTCGACATGCATGACTTTGTCCATGTGTCGATCCTTAGAGATCGCAACCTTACCTAGACCCAATACCTGACTTTTGACTTTGTCAGCGAAGATGATATGCTGCAGATGTGACGGTGTTAAGGGAGTATCCATCAATAGATTCTTGTCACCAGTCATGTGATTTGTACGTACATCCACTATCGAGGACCCACTCATTTGCTTTGGGTTGATCATCCTACAGATGAATTAGTGCAGCTTACAAACTCATATACTTCATCAGTGAAGAATATGACATCAGTATCATCAGTTCAATTTAATCAAGCAATAGCACAGATAAGCAGTGTGAGGACGTGTGAAACAAAAGTTCATTTCATCATGATTTGCCTGCGTCCTTTTAGGCATGTTGTCAGGCCCCCAGCAAATTCTTCAGACGTTAAAGCACGTCTGGAGACCTAACCCTGCATAAGAGATTAGTTCTTTTTCTTCACCACTCACATCTGGAGGGGTGGCAAAGAATTCATCACTCTGCGAGCACCATATGAGAAAGGTGGCATAGATGCCAGTCCACTTCGTTTCACATAAGAGGGGTTAGGGTAAGCATATGAATAAGCAGATAAATTCTTTGAGGACTTATGAACATAATGATTTGAAGAATAATGCACATATTCATAGCCCTTAGCTCTACCCTGCGAAACAGAGTTGTTAGCACGGTGATGTTCATATGAGGACTTTGATCCTTTTGAGGAATTTGATCCATGTGAGGAATTTGGTCCGTATGAGGACTTGGATCCATATGAAGAATTTGGTCCATATGAAGAATTTGATCTGGGGTTCCTATTCTTCACTGGTGGTGTCATGAGGACATTCACCTGAAGACTTTCAACATAACTTTTGGGAACCCATATTTTCTTCATAGGGGAACCGTTCCTGCAGTTAGTGCCAACATATCTAGCAAATACTTCACCATTCTGATTTTTGAACAGTTTATAGTTGGAGTCAAATGACTCGTCGGAAGAATGAGGAGATTCACATGTAAAGCCAGATAAGTTAGATGGATCTCTCAGAGGTCCCTTTGCAGCAACCCATGAGGTTTTGGGGTAGTCCGCTCGGGCTTCAATATGTTCCATCAGCATTGAGTTTCCTCTCAAAGGCAATACCCTCTTTCCTAGGGTTTCTGTTGAGGATCTGCTTTTTAAGCACATCACAAAGAGTCTGATGCCCTTTGAGGCTTTTGTACATGCCTGTCATATACAATTCCTTCAGCCCTGCATTGTCAGTGATACTAGCAATGTCCTCAGATGAGGAATTAGTGATAGCAGAGGTAGGTGAAGAATTAATAACATTCGAAGCATTTGAACATTCAGGTGGAGAATTAGCAGATTCATGTTCAATGCACTTTAAGCATGGAGGATCAAATTCTTCCTGAGTAGCGCTAATTTGTTGAGCAAGTAATGAATCGCGCTCCTTCTGAAGATCTTCATAACTCACTCTTAGCTTCTCAAGGTCTTTCTTTATTTGAAGAAGTTCAAGAGAAAGCTTCTCGTGATCAGATAAGAGAGCGTTATGATGACCTTGAAGGTCGTCAAACTTGGAATGGAGTCCCTGAAGATTTTCAGCCAAGGCTTTTGACTGATCCATTTCTTCACCCAACATATCATCGCTCTTATTTAGCATGTAGTGAACCTTTTCCAAGGCTCTTTGTTGTTTATGGGCAAGGGAAGCAAGTTTGACATAGCTAGGTCCAAATTCATCGCCAGATTCATCATCACTAGATTTGGATAGGTAGGATTCGGTTACCTCAGCACCGTTTGCCATAAGGCAGGGGGTAGATGATGATGATTCTGGTTTGAATGTCATCGCATTGAGAGATTCCTCATAATCCTCAAACCAAGGATCATGACGAGTCCGATGACCTTCATAGACCTCAGAGAGACGGTCCTAGATTAGCTTCACGCGATTGAGATGCATGACGTTCCTGAACTGATTTCGGGACAGACTAGAGCAGATGACATCCTTCGCTGTGAGGTTAAGCAGTATGTACTTGCGAATGTCATCAGCCTCAGCCATCTTGCATAGATCGGTAAGACCGATCTCGGTGACGGTCCACAGTTTGCTGTCCATAGCCATGAGTCTCTTCTTCATCATGGCCTTCCATCGAGGATACTCATGACCGTCAAAGATGGGGCAGGAAACGTTCCTCAATCCTGCAGTCGACATAACTAGAACTCTAGGTGGTTAAACCAAAATCACACAGAACAAGGAAGTACCTTGCTCTGATACCAATTGAAAGTGCATTATATCGACTAGAGGGGGGTGAATAGGCGATTTTTATGAATTCTTCACTGAGAAATTTGCCGGTGAGGAAATTCCTTAGCGAAGAACTACTTGCAGCGGAATAAGTACTCAGAAGTAAGCATAGTAGAATACACACATAGTCATCATGATGAAATGAAGACAATCACAGAGTACAGAAAGCATAAACACAGGATAACACAAGATGAAGACAAACAGGCTGAAGAAATTGAATTGAGGAAATTGAGAAAGTCTTCAGTCAATGTCTTCAAACACAGATATGAACAAACACTCAACACAGTAATGAGGAAATGAATGAGTTGAGGAAATAGAACCAGTAAGGTTGGTGAAGACAATGATTTGGTAGACCAGCCCAAGCTGCTGTCTCGGTTATGCGTCTGGTTGGAGCGGCGGAGTATTTAAACTCGAGGACACACAGTCCCGGACACCCAGTCGCTGAGCATGCAGCTCAGGACACCAAGTCCTCACCGTATTCTCCTTGAACTAAGGTCACACAGACCTCGACCAATCACTCGTGGTAAGTCTTCAGGCGACTTCCAAACCTTCATAGACTTCGGTCACTCGGCGATCCACAATTCCTCTTGGATGCTCTAGACCATGACGCCTAACCGTCTGGAAGAAGCACAGTCTTCAAAGGTAACAAGCGTCGGAGCCACGCAGGATCAATCTCTTTAGTGATGCTCAATCACTTTGGGTTTGTGGGTGTTTGGGTTTGGATTTTCCTCACTCGATGATTTTCGCTCAAAGTCCTCGGAGGATGGGTTGCTCTCAAATGACAAGTGTCAGTTTCTCTCGGAGCAGCCAACCAGCTAGTGGTTGTAGGGTGCGGCTATTTATAGCCTAGGGAGCAGCCTGACATGATAAGACATAAATGCCCTTCAATGATATGACCGTTAGGTGGATAAGATATTTGGGACAGTGGGCAAGACAAAGAACGATCGGAAATTTGACTCTCAAATTCATCAGGGCTATCATGTTCCTCCTTGTGTAGGCAATCCGCCTTTGGCGAATTCCTAAGTCCTCGGTCCGAAGAATTCCTCGGCGACGGAAGAACTTCGTCTCATCCTTTGAAGAAATTAGTGAACTGTATGAGATTTCAATGGCTTCACTCGAAGGGATTGGTAGGTGTAGGATTTTGAGTTGAGCATCACATGGAGATTTTTCCTTAGTATTTCCTCAACCCCCTTTAACAGTACGGTGTTTCCTATGACTCAAGAAAGAGAAAAACAAAACTATGAAAACGAAAGACTTCAAGCTTCATATTCCTCGCATGAATATCAAGTCTTCATGGACACACCAATTTCTTCACTTTCAAAGTCTTCATGAAAGTCTTTAGGAATACCAAAATCTTCAGTCGAAGATATTCATTTTAGGGGTCGACTTTCTCTGTAAATATCAAACTCCTCATAGACTTATAGACCTGTGTACACTCATAAACACATTAGTCCCTTAACCTATAAGTCTTCAATACACCAAAATCACTAAGGGGCACTAGCTGCACTTACAACCTCCCCCTTTTTGGTGATTGATGACAATATAGGTTAAATTTTCAACGGGGATAAACATATGAAGTGTAAGTACTGATATTGAGGAATTTGATTGCAAGATATAGAAGAACTCCCCCTGAAGATGTGCATAGTGAGGAATTTGCTTTTGAAGCAATGCACACTTGAAGAGTTGAATCATGGAGATCTCCCCCTATATCTTGTAATTCATACATGCATTTGACATATAATATGAAGAATTTGAAATGCATGATGAAATATGTTTAAAATTGGAAAAAAGGGCCTTAATTTTGAAATTCATCAATTAGGATTTGAACGAAATAACTAATTATAGTTTTGCAAAAGAAAAAGGAAATAAAAAGTACAAGAAAAAATGTATTTGAGAAATTAAATTTGAAACCGTTTAATAATTTAAATAAAAATTCTGAAAAAGTACCGAGAAATTGACATTGACCTAAATCTTAACAAAGTGAATCGATGATGAATTTGAAAAGATATGGGAAAAGAAAATAAATAGAACAAACAAACAAAAACAATAAAGTAGTAAAAAGACACCAGAACAAACCAAACCAAAGGAAAAAAAGGAAAAAGCCAAAAGAAAAAATAAGAAAAAGGTAAACAATGAAAAATAAGAAAAAATTTAAACCGAAAATGAAAACGATGAAAAAAAGACAGAGTAAAAAAAAAGAAAGAAAGGAAAAATCAAAGGAGAGCACAAGGCTGTGTTTTAAAACCATTGACTGATTTGAAACCGAAGCCCAATAATTCGTTTTACAAACAACCGTGTCAATCCTCCCTTATAAATCAATGCTGCTAAATGTTCTAGCATTAAAGTTCAAGGTTTGCCAATTCATGCCTTTCCTATTGGTCGAAATGGGAAAATTTGCAATAAACGATTGTTATTAATCTTTGAGTGTTCATTGGTTTTATTGGATCCACTCGATTTTTCAAGTTCGGATCTTTTAAGGTTCATCTCGGGAAACATATTGGGAAATCAAGGAGCCAAATTAATATTCCTAATAAGTTTTGGAAAAATTTTTGAAAGGCCAACATTTTGATCCAAATTATGGGAATTCCAACCATTATTTCTGGGAACTCCCGTAACAGACCTAGTTCTCCTAAAATTAGTCCAATTTGGCTTTCGAAATTAAAGTTATGAGACATCACCTTTAATTTAAGAGCCACATTATTCTTGGTTTATTGGCGAAAAAAAAAATTGGAAAACCCTGAAAAAGCAACTGCAAATTCATGAAACTCTATGCCCCAAATTTGATTTAAATCTCAAAGAATGAGTTTGGTGAAAAATTTCAGGGACTCTTAATCAACTGGATTTAACAGTCCCGGTTAGTCTTAGACCTGTTATAACCCAATCCAAGAAGAAGCGTTACAATTTTGATAATGCATTGAAGCACAGGAATCTGAAAGTTAGGAGGGAAATAAGCCTGCAAATTGCATAGAGGGGGAAGGAGATAGTCATGGTCCTTTCGAAAAAGGATGCACAAAGAACTTTGAATCCGTAAAGGTAGGGCAAAATTACTTCCTAACAGTCCTAAATTAAATTATTAAATGTATAAATCAAAGTACCTTAATTAAAGGTTTTTAAGATTTGAAAAAATGCCAAATTGACAGATTTAAACTTTCACAATCTCGAAGGTAACCAGTCCCTTGGAATTTGAAGGAGTGTGAGATATGAATCATAATTTGGAGTGAAGCGGGAGCCGTCAATAGGGCTGCTTGTGGAAGGAAAGTCTTTAATTCATAGGATAAGGTTCCAAGGGAATTCGGGGAACCTGTGAAATTTCTAGCCATTGGAATTGATAGAATGAAGAAAGGATAGGAAATTTCATTGAGGAGGTAAGGAAATGAATTGTAGTCCAGAAACAATAACAAGCTGGCAATTGCATTGGGCAATTGTAACTTGAGGAAGGTTAGGATAGCCAAGGTCAGAATTAAGATTTGTAGAGGTTTGGGCGGAATATTGGAGCGATCTATGGGGTAGATATCTTGGGCGGGTTATTAACATCATCCAACCACTATCGTGATGGCTTAAATTGAAAGTCTCCGAATTATTGAAAATGTGAGACTAAGAAAATATGGAGTTGAATTTATAGTTGTCACCTTGTTGAAATTTCAAGAATGCCAAATCTTGAAATGGGCATTTTCAAAAAAAAGGATTGAAGGTCAAAATTTAGCATCTCAAATTTAAAGGTTGGCTTTGTGGATATATCCTTGCTTGAAGGTCCGGGAATAAATCAATTCTTCTGGAGAATTGGCAGTTTCGAACTTCGATAGCTTAGGGTGAATTTTGTAAAATTAATCTTACTGGGAATAGTGAAGGAAGATAGGGTATTTCAAGTCATTTAATCGACAGATCAATCCTCTTAATTCTAAGCCGATGTCGGGGTGGGACAAGTTGGAAGATTCTCACTGAACGTCTAAATCTAAGAAATAAAATTTTCTTCACCAGGGATTGAAATGTAGATGAAAGCTGAATGGAGAATGGAAATCGAAAACCTTTCAATAGGAAAACAAGGATTTGTGATAGACCAATTTGCTAAAAGCTTTTTCCTTCGGTGATCTCAGTTGGGCCCCCAAATCAATTTTTAAATTTGGGAAGCTGAGGATCTTATTTGATGGGAACACCTTTTTTGAGAAATTCCTCCCGTTTAATTTGAATATAGAACTGGCCTCAGGTAAATTATTGTGTAAGTTTGAGCAAATTCCAAATCCTTGACTTGATGATCACTCCTTGAATTTCCTTCGTTTAATTTAACGTTTACCTTGCTTAGCTAACAGAATTTGAGATGGTTAGGAAGAATCCACCTTTTTAATTTTGGAATTTTTACTTTCACTCAAATTTTCCATGGAATTCCCTTGTAATAAAAGCTTTGGGTTTGAACAAAATCAATTTGATCAAGATGATTTGGCTCAAATGTCTCAATTGGTTCTTGATAAGATGAAAGTTCGATCTTTCCACCAATTCCGCCTGGTTCAGTACATAGGTAGGTAGGAGGGACGACGTTTGACATAGCATTTAAATTGCTTGAGGAACTTTGGAGCCCGTTCAATGGAAGGAGCCACAACCGGATTTGAGTGATGGCTTGGCGTGCTTAGGGGCGGAATTTGTGTATGGGCTGAGTTGTATCTTCTCGCCTAATCTGACAGAACCTTGCCCTTGAATTGAAATAGATTTAAACTTTTAGGAAGGTTCTTGGGTTGGTGTTTGAGTTGAGATAACCAGTTTTCTTGGTTTCTCTTCCCTTGGGTTGCCTTTTAAATCCCTCCTTGACCTTTATAATGGATTTGAGAGGAACATTTAACTTGGGTCAATGAAACCAATTCTTTGCCTCTTCAATTTATTGGAGGTTTCCCTTTCTCATTGGTTGGCAATAGCCTTTTCAGACCAAATCTGATCCTTCTTATTTCGAATTTTCATTGAAAATTCCGATTCTTGAAGAAGCCAATGTTGGATTGGCTACGTACTTAACACATTGCTTGAATTTCTTAGGGAATTTCTCAAAAGGTCAAAATAAGGCAGTCCTAGGAACGATGGCGAGAATTTCCAATTTTGGTCGTTACAATTAGTAATTTATGAGGATAAAATTGTGAGGAATGAATGAAATTCGAGGTTGAATTTGTTGGAGATTTGGAAGCCTACCTTGAAATTGGCATAGTAAAGATTTGCTTTATTGAACCTGGCCAAGACGACTTAAGAAAAATTATTCGTGGTTCAGTATTTCGCCTCATCAACCCTTGGGCCATAATTTTTAATTGCAAGGGCTTGAAGATTAGAAATGGTTCTTAATTGATTAATGTCCTAAACAGCTCGTCGTAAGGAAAAGGAGCTTTAAGCCGATTCAAAGCTATTGGCAGATTTAGTTCATCCTGGCCCATTAGAATTTCCCTTTGAAGGTGGGTCTTCTTGACGGGGAATAAAAGGGATTAACTTAAAACAATTTGTGATTGCAAATGAAAGTACTTGGCCGGAACTGGTTTTGAGAAATAGTAGGATTGGAAAGGCATTGGGTTGTCGGGGTCAAATTAGTTTTGAAAGGAACTTTCCTAAGTGTTTCTGTTCATTAATTTATAGGGTGAAAATTAGTGGCAAATGAGTTTGACGAAAATTGACTTGTCGTTGGGGGGATTTAAAAAATTTTGAAGAAATGCATTAGAAACTTTAATTCTAAAGGGGTACCAAGAAAGCTTCTTCAGTTTGCCTTGGTAATTGATAGGAGGCCTTTTAAGGCATTAATCAATTTATTCTACAATGAGAAAATTTCTTCCACCGTTTGGATTCATATTTCGATGCAAGCGAAAGGCTGGGAATGGAAAAAAGGTCATTGTTTCATTGGGGAAATCCTTATTTCAGAAGGTTGGGGAATCATAATTGGCAGCTCTTGTAGTGGAACTGGAGCTTCGAAAGTCTTGGTCACGGGGACTATTAGTGGAAGTTCGGTTTGTGAGAATTAGGAATGGCCTTTATTAATTAGTAATGAAATTGCCATTTGAGTATCACTTGAAAGGGTTGAAAATTGAATGAGTTCAAGCAGAAAAACCAATTTTGGCGGATTTGGTGCTTCACTCTTATAAGTTTGCAAGCATTATTTGGACCAATTCTTAGCAGAGGATTTTGAAGTTGGATTTTATGGTTTGATCAGATAATTTAAAGCTTAATCATTTTAATTTTCACTCTTGATCTACTTATCTCTTATTTCATCGGTGGATGGACCTTTTCCAGCCATTTTTAAATGCTGCTGTAGATTAATTTTCTTCAATTAATTGGGGTTTGAACCTTGTTTCATTTCAATGGACACATTAATGTTTGGGTTCCTGGGTGCTTAACCATGAAGGAAGCGACCAAAGGTACAGCTTGTGAAGGCAAATTTCCAATTCTTTTCACTTTGGGTGCTGGAAAATTTTAATTCTGCGCCCAAGCCTCACCAATTTGTTGTCTTCTTGATGATGAGGTATGCTTGGAATTCTGTTGGTTCCATAAATGATGAATTCCTTTCAGCATATTGGGTGACTTCTTGAGCTTGAAGGACAAGGCAACAGCAAGATTGTAGGTGAAGTGCTGAGAAATCTTGGGCGATTACCGTGATCTCATTGACACTTTGCTTGCTGTGGGTTTTGCATAGGAAATTTTCAACTTTTCGATTTCCGACACAGCTGGGTTCTTGATTAATTTTCTTTTGTTGGTTTGTAGAATGGATTCCGCTTCCCAATGTCTTGATGATTCTCACCGTATATCCATTCTTAAGGCAAATTTCTGGTCAAAATTTTAGCGTTTTTCAAATTATCCGACAATTTCTTGGCGATTCTTGTAAGTTCTTGAATTTTTAGCTTTACAGCTTGGGTTGCTTGAGGCATTTAAGCCGGTCAAATAGATCTTGGTTTAAAAGTGTTCTTATCTTTCCAAGGAAATTGACAATCATTTCACATTGATCTCAGAATTCCTCATTAAAAGTTAATTTAAGCCTCATGCGAAGAAGGAATGGCAAAATAAGTGTTAAGGATTCTTGAATCAATTCTTTCCTCAAAGGTTTTCTTAAAAGGCGGTAATAAATTTTCCAGATTGTGGAATTACCTTTACAACAGACATTAGTCTTAATATGGATCACAATGGGAATAAATAACTTAGGATTGGAATAAACAAGGTCATAGTGTTTGGTTTATTATTGGTAACCTGGAAATTTGAGTAATTTAAACATTTTCTTTCTTTTTAATAGTTGCCTAGAAAGCTTTTGAATCTTCTGAATTTCCGTCTGCGGAGGAGAATTTGATGTTCTTGCGAGTGGGATGAAATCCCTTTGGTCCGCCGAACCTTGAAGATGGCGTATTTAGAAGGTAGGTTTTCCTGACAACCCAAGTTTATGACCTTGGCAATTTATTAAAACAGTGTATCCCGGTAAATGATGTGTGATTTCTTGTAAAATAATCCATTCGGCAGAGGTTTGTACAATTTGGGTTTTGTAGGTTGCTTAAGAATTTGTTGCAATTTTGATGGGTTACGGTGAAATTCTCGATTTAATAAGACATAGATTGTGACTTAGATTACAAAAGCATCCACTGCATTCCTTGAGGATTTACGGGCTGAAATTTTGAGAGTTAAACCCAATTTCATAAGATAGTTTTTAAACTCAATTTGGAAATCTCTGCACATTTTGGATTAAAGTTGATTTCCCCGGAAAATGAAGAATTGGTTCATTGTGGTTTGACCCATCATATTAAAGAATATATAACAAGCTACTCCTGGGAGAAATTTTCAGTAATGTTCACTTAGAGATCCATGTGAAAATTTGTGTGTTGGCATTTTCTTAACTTGCTATTTTGGTCCTTCAAAATTGGGCCTATATTTGAAAATTGAAATTTCACAAATTTTCTTCTCTGCTGAGACCTCTCAATGAAAATTCTTCACCAATTGGCTTTGAGAAGAATTAGCGGGTGTTTCACAATTGCGGAAGTTTGGATCTTACCTTCAGATGGGGACCTGTATAGTCCAACTTCAACACAAGGCACTTGCAGGGACAGGGCAGTATTAATTGGCTACAGGATCCGGTTCCTCAAAATCTTGCCGATTCGTTGAGGAAGCTGGATGAGATTACGGTGGTGGCATTATGCAATCCTTGGAATAGCTTGGGGTTCATTTATGTTCATTTAGAAATGAAAATTTTCACAGCCTTAGGGTGTAGTTGAAACAAATCCTTTTCTTTAAGCATTTTCCTATTTGCAAAGTTAAAGATTGCGTGGCATCCTTGGATAAATTTTCCATCCACGGAGAGTTGCCTTTGGGACCATTTTAGAAATTGACTCCTTCAATGGAGCATTTGAAGGCATGAATATTTGAAGAAATTTCAATTTGGTTTAATTTACCGAAAATTTCTTTTCAATGCATTCCTTTCATATCCTTGATTTGATAATTGACTGGCGATTAAAAATAATTTTTATCTTTGGTTCCCATTCCTAAGATCATTAAAGATATCATAATTGAAATCTAAGAATTCCTTCTTATTCCACCCTTTTGGGCAAACCTTACCAATCTTTTGTGAGGTTATTTGATCAAAACTTCGAAGAAGGAATTTCCTTAAACGGAAAGATGGAAATGTCTATTGAACCATAGTGTTTTTAGGCAATGAAGTTCCCTAAGAATATGTTAGGTTATTTGAGAGTCAATCCTCGAACTTTCTTGACAAATTTAAACTTAGCCTGCAATCGTTGAATTTCATAGCAAGGGTATTTGGATTTGTTGGTTAGATTTGTGAGATTTAAATTGGAAGGAATCTTGGAGGTTAGAATAGGACCATATATCATTTCATGATGGACTTAAATCGGGTTTCGATGCAGCATAAATTGATGGAAATAAAATTAATGAGTTTTCCGAGATGACAAATCAGTATGACTTAAGTTAAATTAACTTAAGGTTGGTGAAGTAGGAAGGTATAATTTGGCTCATATTAATCCACAACCCAACCCGCTTGCGGATGAGTTCACCAAATTCCCGGTAATTAATCTTGCTGGTAACCGCAAGGCTCTTTTGTAAAGGAACGTTTAAACCCTTCCTATTCACAATTCTTATGGTTAGCCTGGGGCGAGGTTGGAAAGCCTCCTAGGAAGGGCGGAGATAATGTAGAGGTTAATATTGTTTGAGTTCTTTGAATAAACCAGATGGGTTTTGCCAAGGGAGGGGTCCTGTCTTAATTGAAGTGCAGTTTACCTGATGGGAGGGGGATATAGCCTAACGTGATAAGCTTTATGCCACCGAAATTTGGATAAGATAGTTAAGACTGCGTCCAACCTTTGAGCAGTAAGTTGAGCTAACTCATGAGAATCAGTCAAGTAGTCAATGGCGAACATTTTAAAAGTCCCGAACGGACTTCCACAAAAGTTTTTGAAGGGGTAAGATTTAAATCTTCCGGAAATTTGGGTGGTTTAGTAAACAATTGGGTTATTAAAATAAATCACAACAAGAGAAAAAAAATTAAAGGAAAGCCTGAAAATTGAGAAAAAGAAATTTCAAAGGACGATTCAAATTAATCTTAGAAATTTTAGAACAAAATGGTTTAAAGATTTGTACCATCATATCCATGGATCTTTTGGACGTGTACCTCCAATGTCCCCGGTCATGACAACCAAACCTCTAAATTTCCCTTCCTGAGCTATTTAATTTGAGGACCAACTTGCTGGTAGGAATCACAATTTCAAACTCTCCGAGTGTGAAAGATTGTGAAACGAACTTGGGAAAGACCCCATTAGGATCTAAAGCATTTGTATTAAGAATTGTAGATTTTTCTATGAAGCTGAAATTTCGGCAAAGGTTCCTAAATCAATTCCTCTAAAGGCCCAGTAAGTTAAACCTATTAGATGGGAGAAGGAATATAATGAATCGAGTTTTATCGAATCCTTATGAATTGGACAGTGGCATTACCAATGATTAAGATCAATTCATTCATGGTGGAATCTGCCTTTCGAATATTGCAAATTCCCAAATTATTTATTGAGAGCGAGAAAAATTAATCTTACTTTGTTTGGAGGTGGGAAAATTCTTGAGGAACACTGGAGATCCTTGTTATTTTCTAACCACTAACAGAGGGGTTATGACAAGGACAATTAGGAAAGCTTAGGTTCACCTTCCCATGGGTTAAGTCAGGAAAATACCCGGTAAATTTGAATTTGACAAATTTGGAAGAATAATCAGTGTCTTTAGCTTAAAAGTGAAGATGAATATTGGGACCTTGGTCTTAAATATTGTGGCAATCCATGGGAAATGGGATCGGCGTGTTGGGTTATGTGGTGCACCCTGCAGGAAGTTAATCTATTGAATAGCCGTGTCCCTCGGTAAAAGGACGACCGGAGTTGTACCTTGACCTTATGACAACTAGAACCGGATACTTAATAAAACACACCCTTCCAAGTGCGGATACAACCGGTGATCGCTCTCTAACAGGCGTCGAGGAGAGGATCGCCGGGTAGGGTTATGCTATGCGATGCTCTTGGAGATGCTACTTGGAGATGCTACTTGGCGATGCTACTTGGAGGACTTGATCTACTCTCTTCTACATCTTTGCAAAGCGGAGGCTGCGAGCGTAGTCTTGACGAGATTAGCTATCCCCTCTTATTACGGCATTCTGCAGTCCGGTCCATCGATATGGCCCTTTACACATATACCCATGCATATGTAGTGTAGATCCTTGCTTGCGAGTACTTTGGATGAGTACTCACGGTTGCCTTCTCCCCTTTTCCCCCTTTCCTTTCTTTACGGTTGTCGCAACCAGATGCTGGAGCCCAGGCGAGGCGCCACCGTCGGCGCATTTACTACTACTGGAGGTGCCTACTACTACGTGCAGGCAGCTCGACGGCGGCGACCGGGAGTAGTCGATGAGGATCGAGGCGGGAGGCTGCGCCTCTTCGTCTGATCCCGGTTTGTGCTAGCCTTCTTAAGGCAAACTTGTTTAACTTATGTCCGTATTCAGATATTATTGCTTTGCTGACTCGTCTATGATCGAGCACTTGTATTCGAGCCCTCGAGGCCCCGGCTTGTATTATGATGCTTGTATGACTTATTTATGTTTTTAGAGTTGTGTTGTGATATCTTCCGTGAGTCTCGATCTTGATCGTACACGTTTGCATGCATGATTAGTGTACGATTAAATCGAAGCGTCTGAGTTGATATCGAGCCATTGCTGTAGAATCCCTTTCCAACTCCTTGGCCGAAGTTGAGTCTAGAAGCCGAAAACTGTTTTACTAACTTGGCTGTGCGGCCCCTGGGCCCACGTCGCCATTGGGTGGTATTAGGATATTTTATTCCTTGTCCATACTCTGGGATTCTAATCTCTCTTCTATTCGGGTTAAATGAATTTGGCTAAATCTAACATTAGGATCTCGTTATCACTTTCACCCGGAGAGCCCCTTATTACTAAGGATAGTCTGCTGCACATGAAGACCCTGAAGATACTCACCGCGGTTTACCCGAGAACTTGTCTTCATCGCGTTTGCAGTTCCCCTTCCACTGTCAACCCTTATGGATAACTACTTGCAGTTGTTATTCTTACATTCATCCCCAGTTAGTCTTGTTATTACAAGATACCCCGAAATACTCGTCATTGTTTCGATAATCCTTGAGCTTATTGCCTTGCTGTTCTTTGTCACCTGAATACCCCTACGGATAATTCTCGCACTTATCGAGTATCCGCTTATCCCCAGTTGTTCATATGCTTTTTAAATTACTTGGAAATACTACCCGATCTTCCGAGTATCCTCTTCAAACTATTGCTCGGCAAATACTTGTCTGCTTGCAATATGGATGCTTTCCATATGTGTAGCGATATTCATTAGTATCCTTTGACACGATCATTTTGATCCTATCGATTCAACATGTGTGTGAAAGCACGCAATCATCAGTTGATCCTTTTAAATTATCTTTCCGGCTCAGACGTCATTTTAAACATGAGCTGGTTCTCAACCAATCCAAATGCCGTCGATAGTACCCCTAAGGCTATTCAACTTATCCACCCCTAATCAGAACATTGCTTCTGTTCCCTTAATTTGAAAATCATAATTCCTTTGCATTTGAGCTCTGGATTAGTCAGTTGTTTCTATAATCCAATGCCCTTGCATTGTTACTTCCTCGATTGTGTGCGATGCTCACGTCGGATCCCTTGTGGACCACGGATCCTTTGTTGGATTTTATCTAACAACACCCTTCATATACAATAACCTTGTGAGCATTTCCTCGATACATAATGCCTTTGGTAAATTGTATGCTCTGCTTTCTCAACCATGCTCGCCTTGAGCTTGAGTTAATTACTTCTAAAGATTACGGTATATGATTCTAAGATGCCCGATGGGTTGAACCTATGCCTTCCTCAATATGTGTGAACTCGAAAGTTTTCACGAGTCGTACTCTTCTGGTATTTTGCCAGATAAAATTTCAACACTACAGCTTCATTGAACGCGAGAAGTGAATGAAAGGTTGTGCATTGGAGAAGTGGGAGTCGACCTTGAACTTGGTGTTCATGCCCATGGACCCGATGTAGATCTTATCATTAAAAGCTTCTCTTAAATTAATTATTCCCTTGGTATAAGTTCATCTTATATCTGGGATCTGGCCTTTTGCAATCGTGGTTCCGACCATATTGTTCTTCTTTGTTCCCATTTCTCGGGCAAGTTTAAACATTTGTCTTCTGCGGATCAATACCCTAGTCCAACCTCTACTTTGATCCGTCTTGAGTATTACCCTTGGTATCTCAAGATTATCACGGAACTGCATAACTTCTTATGAATTCTTCATCAAGTGCTACATTCTCATTGATTCCAATTTTTCACGGGCTCTGAGTTATTAATCACTCAAAGACACCGATAACTGACATGAGTCCGCATCGCGATTAAACAACTCTTGGTAACCTTCATTACTTACGAGTTTGAACTCAATCACGTCATTCCTAGCCTGTTTGGCTATATCCTTGTCGTGCCGATTTTAACTGTGCTACCTGGTCCTTCTTCCCAGAGCACAAATTTGCGACGATAGTTAAGCTTACGTCGATTTTCCTCGTCATACCCCTTCACCTTAAACAACAAGCTTGAGTTCGAGTTTGTGTCGTACCCATGGTTCCAATAACCTCTTGCTTCATCATTCTTTTGACTTGATGTGGTCGCGGATCGATTACATCTTCAGGCAATCTCTCGACAAATGTGTCGTGATCATTATCAACATTCTGAGCTCTTCCAGAATATCAATCAAATTCATGATGAGAATTTCCATCCTTGCCCCTCGATGATTTGTGTTGTCATCGACTACTTCCTTGCCTTCTTTCCAACACAAACTTGTTCGTGTTGTGGCTATACCTTGAGTTCCTCGTTAACCGACTTATGTTATGTTCTACCTTGAAGTATTACCATCTTCTATGTCAAGAATGTCGTGAGAATTTCACCACCTCTTGAGAATTCTTGGTATGGTGATACTTCTCACCCTCACCATTCTTTTTTGGTACACGTGTTGTTTCTAACCGGAATACCGGCAATTGAACTATGATGTGTGAATTCAAAACTTCTAGCAACCCTATTGCTTTGGAGGGAATGGTCGAGTTTCATTCTAATTCTTATGTTTGTCAAGTCACCTTTCCAACATTGATCGTGCAACCCAGCTCATATTTCAGGTGCACCTTTCAACCAATGTTTAATTGTGTATGTCTTTCCTCGAGCATACAACATTATATCATTTGAATTGACAAGTGTCATCTTCTTGTTCACATTATTGTGGAAAGCCATCCGTATAGGATTCTCGATGAATTGTCGCTGAGCCCATCAGCCACCTCCTTGTCCTCTCCTTGGGTTAATGATGAACTCTTATTAACGAAAATCACTTCATAGTTCATTTCCCGAGAATCTTACAATGTCATCTCGACAATTTGTGTTGCACCTTTCTTCTCAGGCATCCTGAATTTGAGGTATCCTGACACCAATCAGATCTGAATCTCGGTCAGATATGATCGTTGGAACATATTTCCAAGAGTTATAACAATGGTCTTTATGTGACCCGGTAAGGTGATGTCGTGCCTAGCACACCTGGCCGGTGGCCCTATTGTTATAGATTCCTTTTTAGCAAGGTTATCCATTCTTCCATGAGGAAATTGTAAAACTTATCCTATAAGTTGTTTCTGATGAATCCTTTGTGTTTCCAAAGTCTGATCTTCACCTGATGACCATGTCAATGCTATCTCGAAGCATGTCTATGGTACTTCGATTTTCAACAAGAACACTTATCCCAATGCTAATTGTTTCTTGCTCAATTATCCAAACACCATTGTATGGGTAATGACATGAAATTTCTCTCACCTTACCTAAAAAGTTTTCTACATTATGGATATCATGCTCTACTTGTCTTTGGGAAGGATATATCCTTGAAATTTGTGTGTAATCACAATTTTCCTTTCCATTGTTCTGTTTAATCTGATAATCGCGTTTTCCTTTCCATTCTTTTGTTTAACCTTTCCCGAGTCTGGCTTAACTAAGCAGAGACAATTCCCTGCTTAGGTAGGCACCTTGTTGTACCATTCTGTCTATAAGATCCTGTTACTATTGTTGATGACATTCCGGTAACAACCATAGGTGATAACTTTGCCAATTGGTTCGCCTCTTTAACAAGCAGAAAATTGCTCTCTTCGTTCCCCGTCCTTGGTACCGACATTGTTGCTAGCATAGCTGACAAGTTATTCACTGACATGCCTCCCTGTCGCGCTGTGCAAGATGTCACCACCCTTCCCACCTTCAACCCACATGGTGGGCCCATAACCCACAGGTCCACTGGATCGAAACCTTACTCTTCTTTACAACCCGGATTCTAATGTATCCTTTGCACTTGCCTTCGCATGTGATTCACGAGCTAAATTCTATACCATTATTCATCTTGGAATCAAACACCATGTTATCCTCGTTGTTCAAACCCCCATTCCAGCTTCTGTCTAGTCATCGAATGATTGCCTACCCGTTTGGAACTTTGGTACCATTGTATATTGCACTCAATGAATTCACTGAAATACAACTCGTGGGGTACCTCGTGTATTTCCCATTGAGTTCACCGTCAGATGCCCAACTTTGTGGAGATGCGTTCTTCCGGAGTTTTTCCCCTTGGTCACATTCGTAGGACGATGGAGACCCCGAAGGAAGGATGATGACTTGAAGAAGAGAAATGAAGACATCAACGAAAGGGATCAACCTCCTCGAAAGGGCAGCCAAGACCGAGAAGACTCGTTAGGTTTTCGCTACCAGCACTTTTCCCCCTTACTCCATCGCTTAAATCTCGGGACGAGATTTCTTGTAGTGGAGGAGAATTGTGACGCCCGGATAATCAAGTTACCGTAACCCTCTGGTAATGAAGCCACGTCACCGCAATTACTGTTGCTAGTCTCGTGTTAGTTCAGAACCGATCCAAATTCAAATTTGAATTAAATGCAAACAATAAAAGTTTTCAAACACTAAAACTAAAAAGTTCGGGTTGTGCCAAATAATGCATAGGTAATTATGCTAAAGAAACCACACTTTTATAAAATGATTAAAGGCTCTAATGTAATTAAAACAGCAGCTATGACAATTAATTAAATGCCTCCTAAAAAATAATAATAATGCAAACTATTTTAATTAGGTGTCAAACTTTGGGGCAGTAGAATAAATTATAACATTAATTTAGGAGTTGTATTTATATTTTATAAAACAGAAATTAAAAGAATAAAATAGAAAAGAAAATAGATAAAGAAAAGAAAACAGAAAACAAAGCTAAAAAAAGGAGAGAAAGCAAACCCCCCACTAGGCTCGGCAAAGCAGCCACAGCCCAAGCTGGCCACCGACAGCCCAGCCGGCCGCCCACTACCCTCCCTTATCCACTCACCGACCGCTTCCACCCCCACCGACACCTCACTCTTTCCCCCTCATGAAATATCTCCTCCTCCTCTCCCGATTGGATCGGGATCGAGGAGGGCGCCACCACCGACGCCGCTCGGCGCCACCCCGCCGCCCGAGCTCGCCGTTCCCCCCCGCCAATACGCCGCCGCAGCAAGCTCCTCCCTCGCCGCCTGGAGGCCTCGCCGTCGCCGGAGCGCTCCCCCGCCGGCCTGCATCTCTACCGTCGCCCGGTCGTCCCCGTCGACCTCCTCAACCCCGCTGCCCTATCCCTACCGGCCCTGTGAGCACGCGCCCCCCCTCTTCCTCTCCCTGTCCAGAACGCCACGACGCCGTCCTCACCCGCAGCCCGCCAGCGCTACTGCACCACGTCGGCGGCCGCGCTTCGACACCCTCGGCGCGCCCATGGCGCGCGCTTGCCGCCCGCATCGACACGCCCACCGCCGAGCCTCGCCCGCGCCCTCGTTGCCTGCCTCGCGAGCGCTCCTGCTGCTGCCAACCCGCCGCTGCCTCGCTTTCGTCGGCCGGCGTCTGCTGCTGCCGGCCAGCGCCATGAGCCCTTTGCTCTCTCTGTCACCTGCGCTTCATCTGCGCACCGCCACACGCCGCGCCAGACCCCCCCCGCTGCGGCGCTGTCGCTGTCTCTCCGGAAGCGCGCCCTTCGCCGTTGTAATCGCCAGCGTGCCTGTCGGGTGCGCCCCATGAGCCGGCGCGTTAAGGCTACGCCGTGCCGCTATGGCCCCAAGATGGCCCATCGACATGGGGCCCCACCCCTGAGACGTTAAAAAAAGATTCAAACAAAAATATAATAAAAATAAATAATAATTAATTAAATAATAATAATTAAAGTAATTAATTAGGGAATTAATTAAGTTAGTTAATCATAATTAGATTAACCTAATTAACTAATTAATTTAATAAACAATAAATAGTTTAACTAAACCCTACTTAACCTAACAGAGCATGACAGGTGGGTCCCACTGGACCCACACGTCAGTTTGACCCAGTCAACGCCCTGTTGACTGCTGACGTCAGCAAACACTGTTTTGGATAATGTTAGGATTAAATAGTTAGATAAATCCTAAAAATGATTTAAATCTTTTAGAATTAATATAAAATAAACCGTAGCTCAGATGAAAATACTTTCTACATGAAAGTTGCTCAGAACGACGAGACGAATCCGAATACGCAGTCCGTTTATCCGCCACATATCCCTAGCATAGAAAACACGCAACTTTCCTCGCCGGTTCATATGTAGAAAATGAGAAACACCGGGAATACTTTCCGGATGTTTCCCCCCTTCACCGGTATCACCTATCCCTACGTTAGGTCACCTCTAGCACAACGTATTACCGCTTCTTGCTTTTTGTTACATTTGATTGCTCTGTTATTTATTGTGTTCCCCCTCTGTTACTTCTTTCCGGTAGACCCTGAGACCGATGCCGGTACCCCTGTGATCGACTACATTGACGACCTCTCCTTGCCAGAGCAACCAGGCAAGCCCCCCCTTGATCACCAGATATCGCCTATTCTTCTCTATACTGCTTGCATTAGAGTAGTGTAGCATGTTACTGTTCGGTTACTCCTATTCTGTTGCATAGCCTGACATTGTTGCTACAGTCATTGATACCTTACCCGCAATCCTATATGCTTAGT
Organism: Aegilops speltoides; assembly: GCA_021437245.1. NCBI lineage: Eukaryota > Viridiplantae > Streptophyta > Magnoliopsida > Poales > Poaceae > Aegilops > Aegilops speltoides. The sequence goes on from CM038147.1 coordinate 586,548,991, forward strand.
ATAGGATGCTAGTTATTCATCATTGGCCCTACATTCTTGTCAGTCTGCCTTGCTTTACTATCGGGCCGTGACCACTTGGGAGGTGATCACGGGTATATACTATACATACATACATACTATACAGATGGTGACTAAAGTCGGGTCACTCATTGAGTACCCATAAGTGATTCGATGTGGGGGCTGAAAGGACAGGTGGCTCCATCCGGTAGAGGTGGGCTGGGTTCCGACGGCCCCGATTGTTACTTTGTGGCGGAGCGGCAGGCAGGTTGAGACCACCTAGGAGGCAGTGGGCTGGCCTGTTCGGCGTTCGCGGATACTTAACACGCTTAACGAGATCTTGGTATTTGATCTGAGTCTGGCCATTTGGTCTATACGCACTAACCATCTACGTGGGAGTAGTTATGGGTATCCCGACGTCGTGGTATCAGCCGAAGCCTTCGTGACGTCAGCGACTGAGCGGCGCGCGCCGGGTTGGACTGCGTTAACGCAACTTCCTTTGTAATGGAGGTTGCTAGGTCTGCTCACCGGCCGCGTACGCAACGTGCAGGTGTGCTCAGGGCGATGGGCCCAGACCCCTGCGCGCTTAGGTTTAGACCGGCGTGCTGACCTCTCTGTTGTGCCTAGGTGGGGCTGCGACGTGTTGATCTTCCGAGGCCGGGCATGACCCAGGAAAGTGTGTCCGGCCAAATGGGATCGGCGTGTTGGGTTATGTGGTGCACCCTGCAGGAAGTTAATCTATTGAATAGCCGTGTCCCTCGGTAAAGGGCGACCGGAGTTGTACCTTGACCTTATGACAACTAGAACCGGATACTTAATAAAACACACCCTTCCAAGTGCGAGATACAACCGGTGATCGCTCTCTAACAGGCGTCGAGGAGAGGATCGCCGGGTAGGGTTATGCTATGCGATGCTCTTGGAGATGCTACTTGGAGATGCTACTTGGCGATGCTACTTGGAGGACTTGTCTACTCTCTTCTACATTTGCAAGGCGGAGGCTGCGAGCGTAGTCTTGACAGGATTAGCTATCCCCTCTTATTACGGCATTCGCAGTCCATCCACCGATATGGCCCTTTACACATATACCCATGCATATGTAGTGTAGATCCTTGCTTGCGAGTACTTTGGATGAGTACTCACGGTTGCCTTCTCCCCTTTTCCCCCTTTCCTTTCTTTACGGTTGTCGCAACCAGATGTCGGAGCCAGAGCCAGACGCCACCGTCGGCGGCGACTACTACACTGGAGGTGCCTACTACTACGTGCAGGCTGCTGACGACGACCAGGAGTAGTCTGATGAGGATCCCAGGCAGGAGGCCTGCGCCTCTTTCGATCTGTATCCCAGTTTGTGCTAGCCTTCTTAAGGCAAACTTGTTTAACTTATGTCTGTATTCAGATATTATTGCTTCCGCTGACTCGTCTATGATCGAGCACTTGTATTCGAGCCCTCGAGGCCCCTGGCTTGTATTATGATGCTTGTATGACTTATTTATGTTTTTAGAGTTGTGTTGTGATATCTTCCCGTGAGTCCCTGATCTTGATCGTACACGTTTGCATGCATGATTATTGTACGATTAAATCGGGGGCGTCACAGCTAGATATCGAAGAATATGCTTCACAGCCTTATGGTGTGATTCCTTCGGTGTAGCTTGAAATCGGGCACACATGCAAATACTAAGCATTATATCTGGCCTAGATGCACATAAGTACAATAAAGAACCAATCATGGAGCGGTATACCTTGTGATCGAAGTCAATACCATTTTCATCAGTGCATAGATGGCCATTTGTGGGCATAGGAATTTTGACTCCTTTGCAATCTTGCATGCCGAATTTCCTCAGAACATCCTTGAGGTATTTTTCCTGGGATATGAATATGCCATTGTGTTGTTGACGAATTTGAAGACCTAGGAAGAATTTCAACTCTCCCATCATAGACATTTGATATTCTTCACTCATCATATAGGCAAATTCATCAGTATAACATTGGTCAGTACATCCAAAGATAATATCATCAACTATATTTGACACACAAACAGTTCACCATCATAAGATTTAGTAAAGAGAGTAGGGTCGAGTGAACCAGGTGTGAAGCCATTCTTCACGAAGAATTCCTTCAAAGTATCATACCACGCCAGAGGGGCCTGCTTGAGGCCATAGAGGGCCTTGTTGAGTCTGAAGACTTTGTCAGGATTCTTTGGATCTTCAAAACCTGGGGGTTGAGCAACATATACTTCTTCCTCAAGCTTACCATTGAGGAATGCACTTTTACATCCATTTGATATAAAGTGATATTATAATGGTTAGCATAAGCAAGTAATATGTGAATAGCCTCATGTCTAGCAACAGGTGCAAAAGTTTCATCAAAATCAATTCCTTCAACCTGTGTGTAGCCTTGAGCTACAAGTCGTACCTTGTTCCTCACCACAAGGCCATTTTCATCTTGCTTGTTGCGGTAGATCCACTTTGTGCCGATGGCTTGCAAGGATCTGGACGTTTGACCAGTTCCCTGACATTGTTGAGCTCAAACTGATGTAATTCTTCTTGCATGGCCTGAATCCACTCAGGCTCCAGAAATGCTTCATCTACCTTAGTGGGCTCTGTGATAGAGACAAAAGCATAGTGCCCACAAAAGTTAGATAAATGTGAAGCTTTTGAGCATGTGAGAGGACCTAGTGCTTCAATGTCATCGATGATCTTTTCAACTTGCACTTCTTTTGCAACGCGAGGATGAGCTGGTTGTCGTCGAGGAATTTGATCAGCATTTTCTTCAGCACCATTTTCTTCAGCATTTTCCTCAGGTAGATCAGCTGGACGGTCTTCGCATTCTGGAATGAATTCTTCAGTAGATTCTTCGGTAGGAATGACATCCTCAGCAGCCTTGAACTTGATAGAGTCTTCAGGTGCCGGTTCATCTATCACAGAAGGTAGGTGCTCTCTTTGTGAGCCATTAGTTTCATCGAACCGCACATCTACAGTTTCAACAATCTTGTGAAGAGTGATGTTAAAGACCCTGTAGGTGTGCGAGTCCTTTCCGTAACCAAGCATAAAACCTTCATGTGCTTTCGGTGCGAATTTAGCATTGTGATGAGGATCTCTAATCCAACATTTAGCACTGAAGACTTTGAAATAACTCACATTGGGTTTTCTTGTCAGTGAGGAGTTCATAGGCAGTCTTCTTGAAGAATTTGTGAAGATATACTCTATTGATGACGTGGCACGCGGTATCAATTGCATCAATCCAAAAGCGATGAGGCGTTTTGTATTCATCAAGCATAGTCGCGCCATCTCAACAAGAGTTACGTTCTTGCGCCCACGACGCCATTTCTTTGAGGAGTATAAGGAGCAGATAACTCATGAGTAATACCAAGTTCATCAAGATAGTCATTAAGACTGGAATTCTTGAACTCAGTTCCATTGTCACTCCTGATGTGCTTGATCTTCACACCAAAGTTGGTTGTAGCCCTCGAGGAAAACCGTTTGAAGACTTCCTGCACTTCATGTTTGTAAGTAACAATGTGTACCCATGTGTAACGAGAATAATCATCAACAATAACAAAGCCATATAGAGATGCATCATTAGTCACAGCAGAATAATGATTAGGACCGAAGAGATCCATGTGGGGCAATTCAAATGGTCGAGTGGTGGTCATGATAGTCTTCGCTGCATGCTTGGCCTTAGTCATCTTCCCAGCTTCACAGGCACCGCACAAGTGATCCTTGAGGAATTTGACATTCTCAATGCCAATGACATGCTTCTTCTTCGCGAGTGTGTGCAGATTCCTCATGCCAGCATGACCAAGTCATCGATGCCATAGCCAGTCTTCTGAAGCTTTTGCAAGTAAGCACACGGCAGGTTGTGGTCCTGTAGAGAAATCAACAATGTACAAGTCTCCTCTCCTAAAGCCTTCGAAGACTTTGGAATTGTCAGCTTCCAAGATCACAGCACAACGATACTTGCCAAAGACAACAACCATATCAAGATCACAAAGCATTGAGATAGACATGAGGTTGTATCCTAAGGACTCGACAAGCATGACTTTGTCCATGTGTCGATCCTTAGAGATGGCAACCTTACCTAGACCCAATACCTGACTTTTGACTTTGTCAGCGAAGATGATATGCTTCAGATGTGACGGTGTTAAGGGAGTATCCATCAATAGATTCTTGTCACCAGTCATGTGATTTGTACGTACATCCACTATCGAGGACCCACTCATTTGCTTTGGGTTGATCATCCTGCAGATGAATTAGTGCAGCTTACAAACTCATATACTTCATCAGTGAAGAATATGACATCAGTATCATCAGTTCAATTTAATCAAGCAATAGCCAGATAAGCAGTGTGAGGACATGTGAAACGAAAGTTCATTTCATCATGATTCGCCTGCGTCCTTTTAGGCATGTTGTCAGGCCCCCAGCAAATTCTTCAGATGTTAAAGCACGTCTGGAGACCTGACCCTGCATAAGAGATTAGTTCTTTTTCTTCACCACTCACATCTGGAGGGGTGGCAAAGAATTCATCACTCTGCGAGCACCATATGAGAAAGGTGGCATAGATGCCAGTCCACTTCGTTTCACATAAGAGGGGTTAGGGTAAGCATATGAATAAGCAGATAAATTCTTTGAGGACTTATGAACATAATGATTTGAAGAATAATGCACATATTCATAGCCCTTAGATCTACCCTGCGAAACAGAGTTGTTAGCACGGTGATGTTCATATGAGGACTTTGATCCTTTTGAGGAATTTGATCCATGTGAGGAATTTGGTCCGTATGAGGACTTGGATCCATATGAAGAATTTGGTCCATATGAAGAATTTGATCTGGGGTTCCTATTCTTCACTGGTGGTGTCATGAGGACATTCACCTGAAGACTTTCAACATAACTTTTGGGAACCCAGATTTTCTTCATAGGGGAACCGTTCCTGCAGTTAGTGCCAACATATCTAGCAAATACTTCACCATTCTGATTTTTGAACAGTTTATAGTTGGAGTCAAATGACTCGTCGGAAGAATGAGGAGATTCACATGTAAAGCCAGATAAGTTAGATGGATCTACTGTAGGTCCCTTTGCAGCAACCCATGAGGTTTTGGGGTACTGCTCGGGCTTCAATATGTTCCATCAGCATTGAGTTTCCTCTCAAAGGCAATACCCTCTTTCCTAGGGTTTCTATTGAGGATCTGCTTTTTAAGCACATCACAAAGAGTCTGATGCCCTTTGAGGCTTTTGTACATGCCTGTCATATACAATTCCTTCAGCCCTGCATTGTCAGTGATACTAGCAATGTCCTCAGATGAGGAATTAGTGATAGCAGAGGCAGGTGAAGAATTTATAACATTCGAAGCATTTGAACATTCAGGTGGAGAATTAGCAGATTTACGTTCAATGCACTTTAAGCATGGAGGATCAAATTCTTCCTGAGTAGCGCTGATTTGTTGAGCAAGTAATGAATCGCGCTCCTTCTGAAGATCTTCATAACTCACTCTTAGCTTCTCAAGATCTTTCTTTCTTTGAAGAAGTTCAAGAGAAAGCTTCTCGTGATCAGATAAGAGAGCGTTATGATGACCTTGAAGGTCGTCAAACTTGGAATGGAGTCCCTGAAGACTTTCAGCCAAGGCTTTTGACTGATCCATTTCTTCACCCAACATATCATCGCTCTTATTTAGCATGTAGTGAACCTTTTCCAAGGCTCTTTGTTGTTTATGGGCAAGGGAAGCAAGTTTGACATAGCTAGGTCCAAATTCATCGCCAGATTCATCATCACTAGATTTGGATAGGTAGGATTCGGTTACCTCAGCACCGTTTGCCATAAGGCAGGGGGTAGACGATGATGATTCTGGTTTGAATGTCATCGCATTGAGAGATTCCTCGTAATCCTCAAACCAAGGATCATGACGAGTCCGATGACCTTCATAGACCTCAGAGAGACGGTCCCAGATTAGCTTCACGCGATTGAGATGCATGACGTTCCTGAACTGATTTCGGGACAGACTAGAGCAGATGACATCCTTCGCTGTGAGGTTAAGCAGTATGTACTTGCGAATGTCATCAGCCTCAGCCATCTTGCATAGATCGGTAAGACCGATCTCGGTGACGGTCCACAGTTTGCTGTCCATAGCCATGAGTCGCTTCTTCATCATGGCCTTCCATCGAGGATACTCATGACCGTCAAAGATGTGGCAGGAAACGTTCCTCAATCCTGCAGTCGACATAACTAGAACTCCAGGTGGTTAAACCAAAATCACACAGAACAAGGGAGTACCTTGCTCTGATACCAATTGAAAGTGCATTATATCGACTAGAGGGGGGTGAATAGGCGATTTTTATGAATTCTTCACTGAAAAATTTGCCGGTGAGGAAATTCCTTAGCGAAGAACTACTTGCAGCGGAATAAGTACTCAGAAGTAAGCATAGCAGAATACACACATAGTCATCATGATGAAATGAAGACAATCACAGAGTACAGAAAGCATAAACACAGGATAACACAAGATGAAGACAAACAGGCTGAAGAAATTGAATTGAGGAAATTGAGAAAGTCTTCAGTCAATGTCTTCAAACACAGATATGAACAAACACTCAACACAGTAATGAGGAAATGAATGAGTTGAGGAAATAGAACCAGTAAGGTTGGTGAAGACAATGATTTGGTAGACCAGCTCCAACTGCTGTCTCAGTTGTACGTCTGGTTGGAGCGGCGGAGTATTTAAACTCGAGGACACACAGTCCCGGACACCCAGTCGCTGAGCATGCAGCTCAGGACACCAAGTCCTCACCGTATTCTCCTTGAACTAAGGTCACACAGACCTCGACCAATCACTCGTGGTAAGTCTTCAGGCGACTTCCAAACCTTCATAGACTTCGGTCACTCGGCGATCCACAATTCCTCTTGGATGCTCCAGACCATGACGCCTAACCAAATGCGGAAGAAGCGCGATCTTCAAAGGTAACAAGCGTCGAGCCACGCAGATCAATCTCTTTAGTGATGCTCAATCACTTTGGGTTTGTAGGTGTTTGGGTTTGGATTTTCCTCACTCGATGATTTTCGCTCAAAGTCCTCGGAGGATGGGTTGCTCTCAAATGACAAGTGTCAGTTTCTCTCGGAGCAGCCAACCAGCTAGTGGTTGTAGGGTGCGGCTATTTATAGCCTAGGGAGCAGCCTGACATGATAAGACATAAATGCCCTTCAATGATATGACCGTTAGGTGGATAAGATATTTGGGACAGCTGGCGCGCAGCACAGCAACGGTCGGAAATTTGACTCTCAAATTCATCAGGGCTATCATGTTCCTCACTGTGTAGGCAATCCGCACTGGCGAATTCCTAAGTCCTCAGTCAGAACAAATTCTCGGCGACGGAAGAACTTCATCTCATCCTTTGAAGAAATTGACTGAACTGTATGAGATTTCCAATGGCTTCACTCGAAGGGATTGGTAGGTGTAGGATTTTGAGTTGAGCATCACATGGAGATTTTTCCTTAGTATTTCCTCAACCCCCTTTAACAGTACGGTGTTTCCTATGACTCAAGAAAGAGAAAAACAAAACTATGAAAACGAAAGTCTTCAAGCTTCATATTCCTCGCATGAATATCAAGTCTTTATGGACACACCAATTTCTTCACTTTCAAAGTCTTCATGAAAGTCTTCACGAATACCAAAATCTTCAGTCGAAGATATTCATTTTTAGGGGTCGACTTTGTCTGTAAATATCAAACTCCTCATAGACTTATAGACCTGTGTACACTTATAAACACATTAGTCCATTAACCTATAAGTCTTCAATACACCAAAATCACTAAGGGGCACTAGATGCACTTACAAGGTCCGACCACTTTGAGTCTATTATACATGGCCTTTCCCTGCATTTCCGCAAGATGCTGTTTCCAGGACTTGAAAATAGTTCGTGCATTTGAAAAAAAACGAAAACTGAAAATGAAACCAAAAATGAAAAAAGGAAAACATGAAAGTAGAAAAAGAAAAATATGTAGAAACCGAACAATAATCTATGACAAAGAAAACCAGAGGAACCACCCTGAAAATATCTAGAGGGAGAGGCTCGTTTTGTGCCGGCCTGTTGTGTCGTTTTAGAAAATAGGTTTTTTTTTTAGGGGTAGAAAATAAGTTACTAAACTGGGAAAAGTTCATGAACTTAAAATAAATATTGAATTTAAAAGAAATGCAAAATTGAAAAGAGAATCATGTGTAGGCACCGGCTACTCTGAAAGCCTTCACAGAAAGTGTGCTGCCAAGTTCGATGCATATCAACCCGAGGAGCATAGCATGAGGCCATGGAGTGAGTGAGTTGGGCAGAAACCAACGAACGAAATGACCTACCTACTCCCCCTTTAGGAGTAGAGTTGCATGTCTCCAAAAAAACGGTCATCCACCTTGCTACCAACCATCGTCATAAACCAAGTAGCTCGGTAGTATAACTGTCTCCCCAAACCATGTGCAGGTGCAAGGTTAACGTTGGATAGGACAAGAAATCACGTGGTTTCCCTTCTGTTATTCTTACCTGTACTCCTCTTTAAAGAAAGGAGAAATATAAAAGCGTTTAAACGTAGTACTCCCTCCATTCCGAATTACTTGTCTTGGATTTGTCTAGATACGGATGTATCTAGCAGTAAAATGAGTCTAGATAAATCTGTATCTAGAGAAATCCAAGACAAGTACTCCATCCGTTCCGAATTACTTGTCTTAGATTTGTCTAGATACGGATGTATCTAGCATTAAAATGAGTCTAGATATATCCGTATCTAGACAAATCCAAGACAAGTAATTTGAAACGGATGGAGTAATTCGGAACGGAGGAAGTACCATTGATTTCTCCAATCGCAAATAAATAGGCGCCCAAGGAGCCAGATTTCCATAGTTATACCTAAGAAGAGGTGGGAGCTTCATTTGGAAACTCCCCTTCCTTCCTTCCTCTCATTGTGTCCAGCCCGGCTCCGGAGTCCCCAAGAACAAGAAGAGGAACGACGAGGAGAAAACATCGATCCGAACGAGCGCCGCGACCGAGACCATCGAGAGATAAAATGGCGTCGGCCTGCTTCTTCTCCCGCTGCGTCTCCGTCCCCGCGCGCCTCATCGCCAACCCCACGCCCCTCGCCATCACCACCTGCAGGTAAGTATCTATACAACCGATCCTGGATCCTTTCGGTTCCGATCTGCTTCATGCTCCGTCTCATATGATCTGACCTGCAGGCTGCGGCGGCTTGGCGGCGCGGGAGCGAGGCCGGTGTGCGCCGCCGGGAGGATGCTCGGCTCCGTCAGGTCGGTCATGGTTTGAATGACAGGGTTTTTATCTGTCTAGTCTAGTTACACGCTTGTTCCTTCTTGCTCCAGATACGGCACCGGAGCGGCGTCGGGCCCCAAGGAAGCCGATGCGGAGGTGGCCGCCGTGCCGCCGTCGGTGCCGGTGCGCGTCGCCTACGAGCTCCAGCTGGCCGGCCACCGCTACCTCGACGTCAGGTAAACATATTAGCTCTGCCTCTGCCGCCTCTGCACTCTGGGCTCTGTACTGTCAACATATAGAGAGAAAAATTCAGTTCGCTGTAGACTGCACAGAAAATAAATACGTAAATTGTAAATTGTACGAATTCGTTACATCGATCCGAAACCAGCTTTGCTGATGTGTTGTCTCTGCAGAACGGAGGGTGAGTTCGGCGGCGGGCATCCGGCAGGAGCAGTGAACATCCCCTACATGCACAGCACCGGCTCAGGTAATTCAACAATCCCACTTCACTCCAGTGAAGCTCCCTCTTGTGTCTTGTTATCGTATTCCCTCCGTTCGGAATTACTCGTCCAAGAAATGAATGAATCTAGATGTATTTTAGTTGTAGATACATCCATTTTTGTGACAAGTAATTCCGAACGGAGGGAGTAGAAACAAATATATGGGACCAACGCAAAAGGTTTTGTATTTTTGGCCCGGAGTGGTTTCAGAATATGAACATCAGTGGGCAGGTGTATACATCTGAACCTACACGTGAATGCACGTGAATTGTGGTGTGTCTCTCCTGGTGCCGCGAATGGCCGTCAGCCCGTCACTTGGTATTGTTTATTGTTGCTTGGGACCATGATCGGGAGCATTTTAGGGGGCGCCGATGAATGAATGAATAATTGTCGAATGTTATGGAACCCTTTTCAGAAATGCAATTTCTGAGTGATCTTGGGCATGTCCTTTTAGATGAAGTTTACCTTCTCTTCTCTGACCAAATTTAAATTCCCATTGGCAGGGATGGCGAAAAACGCGTGCTTTCTCAAGCAAGTATCCGCAATATTCAGGAGGGAGGACGAGATCATCATCGTACGTCTTCCAGTGATCAGAAACATGCTCCATTTTTTTTCATTCATTCGGGTCATCATATCCTCCTTATATTCTGAAAACTTAACTCCAGGGATGCCAAAGTGGCAGGAGGTCTCTCATGGCAGCAGCCGAACTCTGCTCCAATGTAAGCACGTCAATGGCAATCCATCTCATCGTCACTTCTATTTCGCAAACTGCTCTTTGTGATGCGTGTAGTGCAACCTTTTTCAGGGCTTTACTGGCGTGACCGACATCGCCGGAGGGTTTTCAGCTTGGAAGGAGAACGAGCTGCCGATCAACCAGTGACGTCGTCGACTTCTCTGAATGTGTCTGAAACATTACAATCTCTGCTCCAAGGTTGTAACCAGTATGGTCATCTTGATCTCGGATTCAAGGCACCACGATAGTGCACTCAATAAATTAGTGTAGCTTGCCATCTATCGTATCTACGATATGTGCAAGATGTTAGCACAACAAGAGATAATGAGCCTGTTCAATATTCCTTTCGACGCCTTCTGTAACTTGTGTAGAACCTAATCCGATCAGAAATTTTGTAAGCTCTGATCTGTCTTGCTATTGGCATCATGGCGTGATGGCACTCACAGCTCACGGTGACAGAGTACACAATGTGGGCACTGAATCTGAACTGAAATTAACAATATACAACTTGAGCCATGACAAGGAATGCAGTTCATCAACGGCCCTTCCCAAAAGCAAAGAGCACTGTTCCTTGAGAGAGTGAAACGAGGATGAAGAAGCAAAGCACTAGCCCCCTCTACTTGTGTGCTCTACAACCTGTCAACCTATGCAGAAAGAAATTAACCGCATTAGAATAAATGCACTTGCCATGTGTTTGTTTACAATACTGCATGATGTTTGAAGCCATCTCCCTAAGCACCTCCCATTGTACAAGGCCTTAGAGCATCCACAATGCTAGGCGCTTATCTAGCTGCTTATGGAGAAAACAAACATCTGGAAATTTAAAAAATCTCGACGCTTTGCCTTTTTTTGTGCGTGAAAGCCCCCTCTCATTCACTGCTATACACTAATTGCAGACACTAATATATGTTCGGAACAAAGGCCAGGCATTCGGGAAGGAAAAAGGCAAGCCCTCATATGGATAATTTTCGCGGTGATGCCACACCAGGCTCTGGGAATCGAAGGTGCATTTGTCGATCGGCTAGGAAATCTATCCTAGTGCCCTCCACTAGAACCTGGCGTCGGATCCACCCTTATCCTGGAATCGAAGGTGCGTTGTGTGCATCAATCGACGCAAAGGCCGGGCATTGCCTTATTTTGAATTTGTTTTCAATCAATCTCATCTTCGGTTTGGGTTTGAATTGTCACGGGGATTTCTTGTTGACTCGAAGAGTTGATTATATTGTGCAAGTGGTCTTTTTCTTGAGTGGGAGTCTGTGGATTGTGCAAGTGGTGTTGACTCCTGTCGCTAAAGAGGACAAGAGAAAAAGTGGTGCTGACCCGAAAAGTTGGCAATCCCTATTTGTCACTCTCTTGTGAAAAAATTCTCGAGCAATCGCACACAAGGAGCGACTGAGCAAACAAAATGGGCAGGCCTAGTAAGCTACAGGATTCCGGTTTTACGAAGATGCAACTAATGTTTTCCTGCCTTAAGGAACCTTACCAAAAGTTCATGTCTTCTTTCGTATTTCTTATTTTTATTTTTTTCCTCTACAGGTTTTATTTTTGTGCTTTTTCTTTCATTTTTGAGAAAACTGATCCCCGATTATTTTGTAAAATCATAATTTATAAAAATGTACCATCTTTATTTTTTTATTTTTTAAATGTTAATAAAATTCAAAAAGAAAATTCAACTTTTCATAAATAGGTCTGATCTTTCTATAAATTTTTTCATACAAGTTAAAAATAGTAAATTTAGAAACTTATCATGATTCTCATATTTATTCAAATCGGTTGAAAACTAAAAAACACCAGAAAACCACCCAAAACTGTAGATGAAAAGAAAACCAAAAACTAGACCTGAACGCATATGATACAACGTCCAAAATGGGCCGGCGAAGGAATTCAGGCGTGTGCGTTTGCTCGACAATCTGTCGCACATAGCGATAGATAGGAGCTCACCAAATAGGGGACGGCCATGTGCCGCTTATTATGAGGCAGATGGCGGCCTTGCCTACAGAGTCCGGTGGTGTGCCGGCTCAGTACGTCGTGGCTCCTTATGATGACGTTACTCAAAATTTTCTTCTATTTTTTAATTTTATTTATTTCTAAATCCATAGCTTAAGTTTACTTAGGAAATTTGAAAGTACGTATTTGCAAAAAAATGTTAACATAAAATAAAAATATTGTTAGCGCAGTTTTAAAAAACGTTATAACTGGGAAAATGTGCCCGTCTTTCAAAACAACGTCTGGGATTTTTTTAAACGTGTATGCCATGTAATGCTTTTTATATAAAACAATATTTCATACCATTTAAAAAAATGATCGTGACATTTTATGCAAATATTCCCACGTTCAAAAAAATGTTCGTGACAACTTAAAAAAATGTTATATACAATGTAGAAAAACATTCGCGTCTGTTAATAGAAGTGTTTATTTCAATTAAATATGTACATAAATTTTTAGAGAAATAATCATGTGTTTTAAAAATGTCCATGAAATTTCAAAAGAAATTCTACTATGTAAAAAATGCTTGCGTTTTTTAAAATGTCTTTATTGCCATTAAAAATGTAAAATGTATTTTTTGAAAATGTTACCATGTATTCAAAAAGTGTTCAAAACATTTATATTTTAAGAAGGTACCTCATGTATTTGAAAAATATCCAACATGTATCAAAAAATGTTTCACATGTGCTCTGAAATGTATATTGTGCACTAAGAAAAACATAGACATGTGTTAAAAAACAAAACCGCTAAAAGCTAACAAAGAAACAAAAAGGAAAACAAAAAACCGAAGAAACCAAGAAAGAAACAAAGAACCATAGCATAACAAAGAAAGTGAAAAAGTTGATTGCCAAAGTATAATTTTTTTTCGTAATTCATGTTTCAAAATTTTGGATTACATTAATGAAATTTGTGAACATTTTTAATGAAATGGTTTTAAAATATCTTTAAAAATATTCATATATCGCTTGTTGGAGAAGAAGCCACTAGACAAGACACGAAGCAATGTCATTCACTTTGCTAAAAGACCACATGCATAACGCGGAGACACAACTGAATCTACCACTCTAAAAGTCACAGCGGCGATAGGCAGCTTCACAACTCCGGCTCGCCTGGGCGAAAGGAATCTACAAGCCGGGGGCAGTGCAAGAAGTATTTGTGGGCGTTGATGTTGGAGATGGGTACCTATATGGGATTGGGGCTAGCCGACGGCGAGATCTGAAGGAGGAAGACGAGGAGCGGCTGAGAGAGAAGGGGATCCAAAGGAAGAGGACGAGCGGCTGAGCAAGAGAAGGGGATCGGGAGGAAGAATACAGGGGAAGAAAAAGAAAGATAAGGTGGGGTAGGTGTTGAATCATAGATGGGCTTTAGGCCCATATGAACAATGATTCCTGGTTAATATTGAGGCCCATGTATGATATGGCAGGTGGTGGGAAGTTTAGTCCCACCATGCTAGTTGAGGAGAGTTGAGACCCCTTTATAAGGGCTGCTCTACCACTTGCCATTGGGAGATTGGGAAGAGGAGTGGTACACGCGCGCTCCTCCGCCGCCGCCGCCCGCCTCGCCTCTCGCCTCGCCACTACGTGCGCGCGTTGCCGGTTGCAGGAATGATGTTCCCGGGATTCGTTGGGACTGTGGGCCACTGTCCGAGACGTTGGACTGTAGGCTGACTTCCTTCCTGAGAGTGCGTCAACTCGGTCGTGGGCCTACGCCGAGGCCGACGAATTTCTGCCCGACGGACTATATAAGAAGGCTCTGGCCACTGGAGCGACTTAGTTCGGTTCACTCACTCCCTCTCGCGTAACCTAGCCCTCATCTAATGTTCCTCAATCTGTGCTGCCTCCGGCAACCCCATCCTGACAACCGCGTGCATGGTTGGTCGGGAGAGCAGGTGCCTCCGGAACCCTACCATTCAAGATCCTGCTCGGGAGATCGCCAATAAGGTTTTTGGGGAGCGTCTCGATGCAACTGCTCCCGATCCGTCCCCACCTCCGACCGCCTCTGCTTCTACTACTTCCCCTGCATCAACAGCATGGCCGCCGCCGCCAAGAAGAAGGCCACGAACGACGCCGAGGCTGCTGCGGCCGCTGCCACGTTGGCCTGGCCAACCGGAGGGTATGATATGTTCATCCCTCGCTTACTCGTATTTGCGCTAGCTGTATATGTGCTGCTCATAGATGGTTCGCTTATATGTTCTGTACGTGCTAGTATGCTTAGGTATCGGTATGAGATGCATACCGTTTATGCCATGCTTACTGTTTACTCGTGGATTAGTCTAATCGAAAAAGTGCTAATATTTCCAACAATCCAAAACCTTATTTTAGGCAATTTTCGATTCAAGGCTTTGCTGCTACATTGAAACCGGAAAAGTTTACTGCGCATTTTAAGCGTTGGCAGACAAGGACCACCTTGGGGCTCATAGCAATGAACGTGTTCTGGGTTGGTGGTGTGTCTCCCACAGAAACGATTGTTCTTGAACAGGAAAAGGCATTTTGGGAGGCAACCACCATCTTTTTGGGAGCCGTTCTTATTGTGATCGAAGACAAGTTGGTTGACGCATATCTCCATATGCGCGTTGCCAAAAACTTGTGGGATGCGCTCGAAGCTAAGTTCGGCGCAACCGATGCTGGGAACGAACTGTATGCCATGGTGCAGTTCCATGATTACAGGATGGTTGATAACCGTTCTGTATTGGACCAGGCTCATGAGATACAGTGCATCGCTAAGGAGCCGGAGCTCCTGAAGTGTGAGTTACCGAACAAATTTGTCGCGGGTTGCATTATTGCAAAACTCCCTCGGATGGAGGAACTTTTCTACTTCTCTCAAGTACTTGAGACGTGAGTTCTCTGTTGAGGATGTCATCAGTTGAGGTTAGCCAAGATGGATTTGTGAATCTGATTGATGAATCCACTAGATTCTGCTATGTTTATTTGTTAAATACTAAGGATGAGGCTCTACACTACTTTAAAGTGTATAAGGCTGAAGTTGAGAACCAACTTGAGAAGAAAATAAAACGAGTCTGGTATGATCGTGGTGGAGAGTACTTTTCTAATGAGTTTGATTTATTCCGTGCGGAACATGGTATTATTCATGAGAGGACGCCTCTCTACTCACCCCAATCAAACGAGATTGCCGAACGGAAAACTTGTACTCTAACTGATTTGGTTAACGCCATGTTAGATACATTGGGTTTATCCAAGGCATGGTGGGGGAGGCTGTATTGACATCATGTTATGTCCTGAATAAAGTTCCCACAAATGATAATGACACTACTCCAAATGAGCAATGGGAAAATAAAATAACTACACTCTCTTACTTGCGCACTTGGGGCTATTTGGCGAAAGTCAATGTGCCGATAACCAAAAAGTGCAATTGGGACCAAAGACTGTGGATTGTATTTTTCTTGGCTATGCGAAGCATAGCGTCGGCTATAGATTTCTATTGGTGAAATCTGATGTACACGACGTGAAGGTCGGTACGATCATGGAGTCTAGGGATGCTACATTCTTCGAGGATATTTTCCCCATGAGAGATTTGCAAAGCACTTCTAGACTGGAATATGATGAGACTCCTGAACCTGTCATTCCGATGCAATATTATGAACATAAAAGTTACAAGAGTTCCACGGAGGATGACAAGGAAGCTCCTGTTCTCCCATGAGAGATATGCAAAGTCTTTTGGTGATGATTTCCTCGTGTACCTCGTGGATGATGACACTCCCAGTTCCATTTCAGAAGCTTATGCATCTCCGGATGCTGACTACTGGAAGGATGCGGTCCGTAGCGAGATGGATTCCATCTTGGCTAATGGAACATGGGAGATCACTGGTCGTCCTTATGGTTGTCAACTTTTGGGACGTAAGTGGGTTTTCAAGAAGAAGCTTAGGCCCGATGGTACTATTGAGAAGTATAAGGCTAGGCTTGTGGCCAAGGGTTATACCCAGAAAGAAGAAGAGGATTTCTTTGACACTTATTCACTTGTGGCTAGACTGACAACCATTCGAGTGTTACTCGCTTTGGAAGCCTCGCATGGTCTTCTCGTTCACCAGATGGACGTTAAGACGGCTTTCCTTAACGGAGAGCTAGACGAGGAAATTTACATGCAACAGCCAGATGGCTTTGTAGTGAATGGTCAGGAAAGAAAGGTGTGCAAGCTAGTGAAATCCTTGTATGGCCTGAAACAAGCGCCTAAGCAATGGCATGAGAAGTTCAGCACTACTCTGACATCTGTTGGCTTTGTTGTTAACGAAGCTGACAAATGTGTATACTATCTCTATGGTGGGGGCGAAGGAGTTATACTATGTCTGTATGTTGATGAAATAATGATATTTGGGACCGACCTCAAAGTAATTGAGGAGGTCAAGGCTTTTCTATCTCCTAACTTTGAGATGAAAGACCTCGGCGTGGATGATGTTATCTTGAACATCAAACTACTAAGAAATACTGAGGTTGGAATTACACTTTTGCAATCCCACTATGTTGAGAAGATTTTGAGTCATTTTGGATATTCGGATTGCAAACCTTCTGCAACACCGTATGATCCTAGCGTGCGGATTTGAAAGTTCGAAGGCACGGCTATAGATCAATTGAGATATTATCAAGTGGTTGGTTCACTGATGTACATATCATGTGTTGGGGAACACAACAATTTAAAAAAATTCCTACGATCACGCAAGATCTATCTAGGTGATGCATAGAAACGAGAGGGGAGAGTGTGTCAACGTACCCTCGTAGACCGAAAGCGGAAGCGTTTAGTTAACACAGCTGATGTAGTCGAATGTCTTCGCGATCCAACAAATCCAAGCACCGAACGTACGGCACCTCCGCGTTCAGCACACGTTCAGCTTGATGACGTCCCTCGTACACTTGATCCAGTTGAGGCCGAGGGAGAGTTTCGTCAGCACAACAGCGTGGTGATGGTGATGATGAAGTTACCGGCGCAGGGCTTCGCCTAAGCACTACGACGATATGAACGAGGTGTGTAACTGTGGAGGAGGGCACCGCACACGGCTAAAACAATTGTCAACTTGTATGTTCTAGGGTGCCCCCCTGCCCCCATATATAAAGGAGCAAGGGGGGAGGCCGGCCGGCCCCTGTAGGGCGCGCCCCAAGTAGGATTCCTACTAGGAATCCTATTCCTAGTAGGTGATTCCTAGTAGGTTTCCAACAAGGGGAAGGGAGGGGGAAGGAAGGAGAGGGAGAGAGGGAAGGCAAGGGGGGGCGCCCCCCCCCCTTCCTTGTCTTATTCGGACTCACGGGGAGGGGCACACATGAAGGAAATATGCCCTAGAGGCAATAATAAAGTTATTATTTATTTCCTCATATCATGATAAATGTTTATTATTCATGCTAGAATTGTATTAACTGGAAACATGATACATGTGTGAATACATAGACAAAACTATAGTCACTAGTATGCCTCTACTTGACTAGCTCATTGATCAAAGATGGTTATGTTTCCTAACCATAGACATGTGTTGTCATTTGACTAGTAGGATCACATCATTAGAAGAATGATGTGATTGACATGACCCATCTCATTAGCCTAGCACTTGATCGCTTAGTATCTGCTATTGCTTTCTTCATGACTTATACAAAGTTCCTGTAACTATGAGATTGTGCAACTCCGTTTACGGAAGAACACTTTGTGTGCTACCAAACGTCACAACGTAATCGGGTGATTATAAAGGTGCTCTCAGGTGTTTCCGAAGGTACATGTTGGGTTGGCATAATTCGAGATTAGGATTTGTCACTCCGATTGTCGGAGAGGTATCTCTGGGCCCTCTCGGTAATACTCATCACCTAAGCCTTGCAAGCATGTAACTAATGAGTTAGTTATGAGATGACGTATTACGGAACGAGTAAAGAGACTTGCCTGTATCGAGATTGAACTAGGTATTGGATACCGACGATCAAATCTCAGGCAAGTAACATACCGATGACAATGGGAACGAAGTATGTTGTTATGCGGTTTGACCGATAAAGATCTTCGTAGAATATGTAGGAACCAATATGGGCATCCAGGTCCCGCTATTGGTTATTGACCGAGAATGGTTTTAGGTCATGTCTACATAGTTCTCGAACCCGTAGGGTCCGCATGCTTAACGTTTCGATGACAGTTTTATTATGAGTTTATATGTTTTGATGTACCGAAGTTTGTTAGGAGTACCGGATGTGATCACGGACATGACGAGGAGTCTCGGAATGGTCGAGACATAAAGATTGATATATTGGAAGCCTATGTTTGGACATCGAAATGGTTCCGGGTGAAATCGGCATTTTACCGGAGTACCGGCAGGTTACCGAAACCCCCCCGGGGGGTTAATGGGCCTACATGGGCCAAGAGGAAGAAGAGGAAGGAGCAAGGAGGGGGCTGCGCGCCCCTCCCCCTCCTAGTCCGAATAGGACAAGGGAAGGGCGGCGGCGCCCCCCCTTTCCTTCCCCTCCTCCCCTCTTTCCCCCTTCTCTCCTACTTCAACTTGGAAAAGGGGAGTCATACTCCCGGTGGGAGTAGGACTCCCCCCTTGGCGCGCCCCCTTAGGCCGGCGGCCTCCTCCCCCTTGGCTCCTTTATATACGGGGGCAGGGGCACCCCATAGACACACAAGTTGATCTACGGATCGTTCCTTAGCCGTGTGCGGTGCCCCCTTCCACCATATTCCACCTCGGTCATATCGTCGCGGAGTTTAGGAGAAGCCCTGCGCCGGTAGAACATCATCATCGTCACCACGCCGTCATGCTGATGGAACTCATCTCCGGAGCTCGGCTGGATCGGAGGCCGGAGATCGTCATCGAGCTGAACGTGTGCTGAACTCGGAGGCTCCGTACGTTAGGTGCTTGGATCGGTCGGATCGTGAAGACGTACGACTAAATCAACCGCGTTGTGCTAACGCTTCCGCTTACGGTCTTCGAGGGTACGTGGACATACACTCTCCCCTCTCGTTGCTATATCATCACCATGATCTTGCGTGTGCGTAGGAAATTTTTTGAAATTACTACGTTCCCCAACAGTGGTATCAGAGCCAAGTTTTATGCGTTGATGTTATATGCACGAGTAGAACACAAGTGAGTTGTGGATGATATAAGTCATACTGCCTACCAGCATGTCATACTTTGGTTCAGCGGTATTGTGAGATGAAGCGGCCCGGACCGACATTACGCGTACGCTTACGCAAGACTGGTTTCACCGTTACGAGCACTCGTGCTTAAAGGTGGCTGGTGGGTGTCTGTCTCTCTCACTTTAGTTGAACCGAGTGTGGCTACGCCCGGTCCTTGTGAAGGTTAAAACGGAGTCTATTTGACAAACTATCGTTGTGGTTTTGATGCGTAGGTAAGAACAGTTCTTGCTAAGCCCGTAGCAGCCACGTAAAATTTGCAACAACAAAGTAGAGGACGTCTAGCTTGTTTTTGCAGGGCATGTTGTGATGTGATATGGTCAAGACGTGATGCTATATTTTATTGTATGAGATGATCATGTTTTGTAATCGAAGTTATCGGCAACTGGCAGGAGCCATATGGTCGTCGCTTATTGTATGAAATGCAAACGCCTGTAATTGCTTTACTTTATCACTAAGCGGTAGCGATAGTCGAGAAGCAATAGATGGCGAACGACAACGATGCTACGATGGAGATCAAGGTGTCGCGCCGGTGATGATGGTGATCACGACGGTGCTTCGGAGATGGAGATCACAAAGCACAAGATGATGATGGCCATATCATATCACTTATATTGATTGCATGTGATGTTTATCCTTTATGCATCTTATCTTGCTTTGATTGACGGTAGCATTTTAAGATGATCTCTCACTAAAATTATCAAGAAGTGTTCTCCTGAGTATGCTTTGTTGCCAAAGTTCGTCGTGTCGAGACACCACGTGATGATCGGTGTGATAAGCTCACGTCCATCTACAACGGGTGCAAGCCAGTTTTGCACACGCAGAATACTCGAGTTAAACTTGACGAGCCTAGCATATGCAGATATGGCCTTGGAACACGGAGACCGAAGGTCGGCGTGAATCATATAGTAGATATGATCAACATAATGATGTTCACCATTGAAAACTACTCCATCTCACGTGATGATCGGTTATGGTTTAGTTGATTTGGATCACGTGATCACTTAGATGACTAGAGAGATGTCTGTCTAAGTGGGAGTTCTTAAGTAATATGATTAATTGAACTTAAAATTATCATGAACTTAGTACCTGAAAGTATCTTGCTTGTCTATGTTTGTTTGTAGATAGATGGCTCGTGCTGTTGTTCCGTTGAATTTTAATGCGTTCCTTGAGAAAGCAAAGTTGAAAGATGATGGTAGCAATTACACGGATTGGGGCCGTAACTCGAGGATTATCCTCATTGCTGCACGTAAGAGTTACGCCCCGAAGCACCGCTGGGTGCGAGCCTGCTTGCTGATGCAACCGACGACGTTAAGAAAGTCCGCGAGCAAAGCCGATGACTACTCTATAGTTCGATGTGCCATGCTTTACGGCTTAGAACCAGGTCTTCAACGACGTTTTGAACGTCATGGAGCGTATGAGATGTTCTAGGAGTTGAAGTTAATATTTCAAGCAAATGCCCGGATTGAGAGATATGAAGTCTCCAATAAGTTCTACAACTGCAAGATGGAGGAGAATAGTTCCGTCGGTGAACACATACTCGAATGTCGGGTATAATAATCACTTGATTCAACTGGGTGTTAATCTTTCCGATGATAGTGTCATTGATGAATTCTCCAATCACGCCACCAAGCTACAAGAGCTTCGTGATGAACTATAATATGCAAGGGATGAACAAGACTATTCCCGAGCTCTTTGCGATCTTTGAAAGCCATGGAGGTAGAAATCAAGAAGGAGCATCAAGTGTTGATGGTCAACAAGACCACTAGTTTCAAGAAGAAGGGCAAAGGGAAGAAGAAGGGGAACATCAAAAGAACGGCAAGCAAGTTGCTGCTCAAGAGAAGAAATCCAAGTCTGGACCTAAGCCAAATCGAGTGCTTCTACCGCAAGCGATCGACATCGAAGCGGAACTGCCCCAAGTATTTGGCGGATAAGAAGGATGGCAAAGTGAGCAAAGGTATATGTGATATACATGTTATTGATGTGTACCTAACTAGAGCTCGTAGTAGCACCTGGTTATTTGATCTTGGTTACATTGCTAATATTTGCAACTCAAGCAGGGACTACGGAATAAGCGAGCACCGCCAAGGACGAGGTGACGATGCGCATGGGAACGGTTCCAAAGTCGATGTGATCGCGGTCGGCACGCTACCTCTACATCTACCTTCGGATTAGTTTTAGACCTGAATAATTGTTATTTGGTGCCGCGTTGAGCATGAACATTATATCTGGATCTTGTTTGATGCGAGATGGTTATTCATTTAAATCAGAGAATAATGGTTGTTCTATTTATATGAGTAATATCTTTTATGGTCATGCACCCTTGAAGAGTGGTCTATTTTTATTGAATCTCGATAGTAGTGATACACATATACATAATGTTAAAGCCAAAAGATGCAGAGTTGATAATGATAGTGTAACTTATTTGTGGCACTGCCGTTTAGGTCATATCGGTGTAAAACGCATGAAGAAACTCCATACTGATGGACTTCTTGAATCACTTGATTATGAATCACTTGGTACTTGCGAACCGTGCCTCATGGGCAAGATGACTAAAACACCGTTCTCCGGAACTATGGAGAGAGCAACAGATTTGTTGGAAATCATACATACAGATGTATGTGGTCCGATGAATGTTGAGGCTCGTGGCGGATATCGTTATTTTCTCACCTTCACAGATGATTTAAGCAGATATGGGTATATCTACTTAATGAAGCACAAGTCTGAAACATTTGAAAAGTTCAAAGAACTTCAGAGTGAAGTAGAAAATCATCGTAATAAGAAAATAAAGTTTCTACGATCTGATCGTGGAGGAGAATATTTGAGTTACGAGTTTGGTTTACATTTGAAAAATTGCGGAATAGTTTCGCAACTCACGCCACCTGGAACACCACAACGAAATGGTGTGTCCGAACGTCGTAATCGTACTTTACTTGATATGGTGCGATCAATGATGTCTCTTACTGATTTACCGCTATCGTTTTGGGGTTATGCTTTAGAGACGGCCGCATTCACGTTAAATAGGGCACCATCAAAATCCGTTGAGACGACGCCTTATGAACTGTGGTTTGGCAAGAAACCAAAGTTGTCGTTTCTTAAAGTTTGGGGCTGCGATGCTTATGTGAAGAAACTTCAACCAGATAAGCTCGAACCCAAATCGAGAAATGTGTCTTCATAGGATACCCAAAAGAGATCTGTGGCTACACCTTCTATCACAGATCCGAAGGCAAGACATTCGTTGCTAAGAATGGATCCTTTCTAGAGAAGGAGTTTCTCTCAAAAGAAGTGAGTGGGAGGAAAGTAGAACTTGATGAGATAACTGTATCTACTTCCTTATTGGAAGGTAATTCATCACGAGAACCGGTTCCCGTGACAACTACACCAATTAGTGAGGAAGCTAATGATATTGATCATGAAACTTCAGATCAAGTTTCTGCTGAACCTCGTAGGTCTACCAGAGTAAGATCCACACCAGAGTGGTATGGTAATCCTATTCTGGAAGTCATGTTACTTGACCATGATGAACCTACGAACTATGAGGAAGCGGTGATGAGCCCAGATTCTGCAAAATGGCTGGAGGCCACGAAATCTGAGATAGGATCCATGTATGAAAACAAAGTATGGACTTTGGTTGACTTGCCCGATGATCGGCAAGCCATTGAGAATAAATGGATCTTTAAGAGGAAGACTGACGCTGATGGTAATGTTACTGTCTATAAAGCTCGACTTGTTGCGAAAGGTTTTCGACAAGTTCAAGGGATTGACTACGATGAGACTTTCTCACCCGTAGCGATGCTTAAGTCTGTCCGAATCATGTTGGCTATTGTTGCATTTCATGATTATGAAATTTGGCAAATGGATGTCAAGACTGCATTCTTGAATGGATTTCTAGAAGAAGAGTTGTATATGATGCAGCGGAAGGTTTTGTTGATCCAAAAGGTGTGACAAAGTGTGCAAGCTCCAGCGTGCTCCATTTATGGACTGGTGCAAGCATCTCGGAGTTGGAATAAACGTTTTGATAGTGTGATCAAAGCATATGGTTTTATACAGACTTTTCGAGAAGCCTGTATTTACAAGAAAGTGAGTGGGAGCTCTGTAGCATTTCTAGTTTTATATGTTGATGACATATTATTAATTGGAAATGATATAGAATTTCTAGATAGCATAAAGGGATACTTGAATAAAAGTTTTTCGATGAAAGACCTCGGTGAAGCTGCTTACATATTAGGCATCAAGATCTATAGAGATAGATCAAGACGCTTAATAGGACTTTCACAAAGCACATACCTTGACAAAATTTTGAAAAATTTCAAAATGGATCAGGCAAAGAAAGGATTCTTGCCTGTGCTACAAGGTGTGAAGTTGAGTCGAACTCAATGCCCGACCATAGCAGAAGATAGAGAGAAAATGAAAAATGTTCCCTATGCTTCAGCCATAGGCTCTATCATGTATGCAATGCTGTGTACCAGACCTGACGTATGCTTAGCAATAAGCTTGGCAGGAAGGTACCAAAGTAATCCAGGAGTGGATCACTGGACAACGGTCAAGAAGATCCTGAAATACCTGAAAAGGACTAAGGATATGTTTCTCGTATATGGAGGTGACAAAGAGCTAGTCGTAAATGGTTACGTCGATGCAAGCTTTGACACAGATCCGGACGATTCTAAATCGCAAACCGGATACGTGTTTTTATTAAACGGTGGAGCTGTAAGTTGGTGTAGTTATAAACAAAGCGTCGTGGCGGGATCTACATGTGAAGCGGAGTACATAGCTGCTTCTGAAGTAGCGAATGAAGGAGTTTGGATGAAGGAGTTCATTTCCGATCTAGGTGTCATACCTAGTGCATCGGGACCAATGAAGATCTTCTGTGACAATACTGGTGCAATTGCCTTGGCAAAGGAATCCAGATTTCACAAGAGGACCAAGCACATCAAGAGACGCTTCAATTCCATTCGGGACCAAGTCCAAGTGGGAGACATAGAGATTTGCAAGATACATACGGATCTGAATGTTGCAGACCCGTTGACTAAGCCTCTCTCACGAGAAAAACATGATCAGCACCAAGACTCCATGGGTGTTAGAATCATTACCATGTAATCTAGATTATTGACTCTAGTGCAAGTGGGAGACTGAAGGAAATATGCCCTAGAGGCAATAATAAAGTTATTATTTATTTCCTCATATCATGATAAATGTTTATTATTCATGCTAGAATTGTATTAACTGGAAACATGATACATGTGTGAATACATGGACAAAACTATAGTCACTAGTATGCCTCTACTTGACTAGCTCATTGATCAAAGATGGTTATGTTTCCTAACCATAGACATGTCTTGTCATTTGATTAGTGGGATCACATCATTAGAAGAATGATGTGATTGACATGACCCATTCTGTTAGCCTAGCACTTGATCGTTTAGTATACTGCTATTGCTTTCTTCATGACTTATACAAAGTTCATGTAACTATGAGATTGTGCAACTCCCATTTACCGAAAGAACACTTTGTGTGCTACCAAACATCACAATGTAACTGGGTGATTATAAAGGTGCTCTACAGGTGTTTCCGAAGGTACATGTTGGGTTGGCATAATTCGAGATTAGGATTTGTCACTCCGATTGTCGGAGAGGTATCTCTGGGCCCTCTCGGTAATACTCATCACCTAAGCCTTGCAAGCATGTTACTAATGAGTTAGTTATGAGATGACGTATTACGGAACGAGTAAAGAGACTTGCCCGTAACGAGATTGAACTAGGTATTGGATACCGACGATCAAATCTCAGGCAAGTAACATACCGATGACAAAGGGAACGAAGTATGTTGTTATGCGGTTTGACCGATAAAGATCTTCGTAGAATATGTAGGAACCAATATGGGCATCCAGGTCCCGCTATTGGTTATTGACCGAGAATGGTTTTAGGTCATGTCTACATAGTTCTCGAACCCGTAGGGTCCGCACGCTTAACGTTTCGATGACAGTTTTATTATGAGTTTATAAGTTTTGATGTACCGAAGTTTGTTCGGAGTCCCGGATGTGATCACGGACATGACGAGGAGTCTCGGAATGGTCGAGACATAAAGATTGATATATTGGAAGCCTATGTTTGGACATCGGAATGGTTCCGGGTGAAATCGGCATTTTACCGAGTCTTGGGAGGTTACCGGAACCCCCCGGGGGGTTAATGGGCCTACATGGGCCAAGAGGAAGAAGAGGAAGGAGCAAGGAGGGGGCCGCGCGCCCCTCCCCCTCCTAGTCCGAATAGGACAAGGGAAGGGGGGCGGCGCCCCCCTTTCCTTCCCTCCTCCCTCTTTCCCCCTTCTCTCGTACTCCAACTTGGAAAAGGGGAGTCCTACTCCCGGTGGGAGTAGGACTCCCCCCTTAGCGCGCCCCCTTAGGCCGGTGGCCTCCTCCCCCTTGGCTCCTTTATATACGGGGGCAGGGGGCACCCCATAGACACACAAGTTGATCTACGGATCGTTCCTTAGTCGTGTGCGGTGCCCCCTTCCACCATATTCCACCTCGGTCATATCGTCGCGGAGTTTAGGCGAAGCCCTGCGCCGTAGAACATCATCATCGCCACCACGCCGTCGGCCGTGGAACTCATCTCCGAGCTCGGCTGGATCGGAGGCCGGAGATCGCCATCGAGCTGAACATGTGCTGAACTCGGAGGCTCGTGACGTTCGGTGCTTGGATCGGTCGGATCGTGAAGACGTACGACTACATCAATCGCGTTGTGCTAACGCTTCCGCTTACGGTCTACGAGGGTACGTGGACATACACTCTTCCCTCTCGTTGCTATATCATCACCATGATCTTGCGTGTGCGTAGGAATTTTTTTGAAATTACTACGTTCCCCAACAACACAGCCTGCCCTGGCCGGCCCCTCTCTCTCCACTAGGGCCCATCGAGGCCCATTAGTTCCCCGGGGGGTTCCGGTAACCCTCCGACACTCCGGTTTTATCTGAAACTTCTCCGGAACACTTCTGATGTCCGAATATAGTTGTCCAATATATCAATCTTTATGTCTCGACCATTTCGAGACTCCTCGTCATGTCTGTGATCATATCCGAAACTCCGAACTATTTTTGGTACATCAAAACACATAAACTCGTAATACCAATCATCATCGAACGTTAAGCGTGCGGACCCTACGGGTTTGAGAACTATGTAGACATGACCGAGACACGTCTCCCATTAATAACCAATAGCGGAACGTAGATGCTCATATTGGTTCCTACATACTCTACGAAGATCTTTATCGGTCAAACCGCATAACAACATACGCTGTTCCATTTGTCATCGGTATGTTACTTGCCCGAGATTCGATCGTCGGTATCTCAATACCTAGTTCAATCTCGTTACCGGTAAGTCTCTTTACTCGTTCTGTAATACTTCATCCCGCAACTAACTCATTAGTCACAATGCTTGCAAGGCTTATAGTGATGGGTATTACCGAGAGGGCCCATAGATACCTCTCCGACACACTAAGCGACAAATCCTAATCTCGATTTATGCCAACCCAACAAACACCTTCGGAGACACCTATAGAGCACATTTATGATCACCCATTTACGCTATGAAGTTTGGTGGCATGTCCATCACATCATTCTTCTAATGATGTGATCCCGTTCATCAAATGACAACACATGTCTATGGTTAGGAAACATAACCATCTTTGATTAATGAGCTAGTCGAGTAGAGGCATACTAGGGACTATATGTTTTGTCTATGTATTCACACATGTACTAAGTTTCCAGTTAATACAATTCTATCATGAATAATAAAAATTTATCATAAATTAAGGAAATAAATAAAAACTTTATTATTGCCTCTAGGGCATATTTCCTTCGGCATGTGCTACTCGACCTGACATCTCATTTGTTGTGTGCAAACTGAGATGGTTTGTTTCTAATCCGGGAGATGTGCATTGGCATGCTGTTGAGTGAGTGATGCGTTACTTGCAAGGTACTGCGAACTATGGAATTCACTATTATGGGTACCCGGCGGTACTTGAGGGGTATAGTGATTCGAATTGGATATCTGATGCTGATGAGATGAAAGCCACAAGTGGACATGTCTTCACACTTGGTGGTGGTGATGTTTCCTGGAAGTCTTGCAAGCAGACGATCTTAACCAGATCGACTGTGGAAGCAGAACTCACAGCATTAGACACATCATGCGTCGAAGCAAAATGGCTTCAAGAGCTTTTGATGGATTTGCCGGTGGTTGATAAACTAGTGTCGGCTGTCCTTATGAACTGTGACAATCAAACGGTGATTGCCAATACTAAGAATTTAAAGGACAACATGAAATCCACAAAGCACATAAGAAGAAGATTGAAATCTATCAGAAAATCAAGAAACTCCAGAGTAATAGCGTTGGATTATATCCATATGGCTAAGAATCTGGCAGACCCTTTTACGAAAGGGCTATCACGGATTGTGATAGAAAATGCATCGAGGGAGATGGGTATGAGACCCACGTAAGTTGCCATGGGGGTAACCCAACCTATGTGATCGTAGATCCCATGAATCAGGACCTGGCAAAACAATCCAATGGTCAACTGAGGAGAGTATCCTTAAAAAAACCACTCTGTTGGAGATGCAGTAATACTCTCAATTCTGTAAGGCAGGCCGACTTTTGTCTTAATGTGTTCCAAAGCTTGTGTAAGCAAGAAGCTAACCTACAGAGCATTCTTTGGAGGAACACACCTACGTGAGCCCTTGATGGTCACAATCTATGAGATTGGGTAATCTCTAGGAAGCTCATGAGAAGGTACAGAGTATGCCTGATAAGCTCCACACGTGGGGTTTAGCCTTCGGCAGCCAGTATATGCTGACAATAGGCAAAACTTCTGTTGGGGAACGTTGCAGAAAATAAAAAAGTTCTACGCTTCACCAAGATCAATCTATGGAGTCATCTAGCAATGAGAGAGAGGAGTGCATCTACATACCCTTGTAGATCACGCGCGGAAGCGTTCAAGAGAACGGGGTTGAGGGAGTCGTACTCGTCGTGATCCAAATCATCGGAGATCCTAGCGCCGAACGAACGGCACCTCCGCGTTCAACACACGTACGGTTGGGGAAGACCTATCCTCCTTCTTGATCTAGAAAGGGGTAGGGAGATGTTGATGGATATCCAGCAGCACGACGGCGTGGTGGTGGAAGTAGCAGCGATCTCGGCAGGGCTTCGCCAAGCTCAGCGAGAAGGAGAGGTGTTACGGAGGGAGAGGGAGGCGCCAGGAGCAGGGGTGCGCAGTCCTCCATCCCCCCTCTTTATATAGGGGCCTTGGGGGCGCTGGCCCCCTAGAGATCCCATCTCAAGGGGGCGGCGGCCAAGGGGGGGACTTGCCCCCCAAGTCAAGTGGGGCGCCCCCCACCCCTAGGGTTTCCAACCCTAGGTGCAGGGGGAGGCCCAAGGGGGGCGCACCAGCCCACCAAGGGCTGGTTCCCCTCCCACTTCAGCCTATGGGCCCTCCGGGATAGGTGGCCCTACCCGGTGGACCCCCGAGACCCTTCCGGTGGTCCCGGTACAATATCGGTGACCCCCAAAACTTTCCCGGTAGCCGAAACTGGACTTCCTATATACAATTCTTCACCTCCGGACCGTTCCAGAACATCTCGTGACATCCGGGATCTCATCCGGGACTCCGAACAACTTTCGGGTTACCGCATACTAATATCTCTACAACCCTAGCGTCATCGAACCTTAAGTTTGTAGACCCTACGGGTTCGGGAGACATGCAGTCATGACCGAGACGATTCTCCGGTCAATAACCAACAACGGGATCTAGATACCCATGTTGGCTCCCACATGCTCCTCGATGATCTCATCGGATGAACCACGATGTCGAGGATTCAAGTAATTCCGTATACAATTCCCTTTGTCAATCGGTACGTTACTTGCCTGAGATTCTATCGTCGGTATCCCAATACCTTGTTCAATCTCGTTACTGGCAAGTCACTTTACTCGTACCGTAATGCATGATCCCGTGACCAAACACTTTGTCACATTGAGCTCATTATGATGATGCATTACCGAGTGGGCCAGAGATACCTCTCCGTCACACGGAGTGACAAATCCCGATCTCGATCCGTGTCAACCCAACAGACACTTTCGGAGATACCGTAGTATACCTTTATAG